>CM046437.1:34363563-34856005 GCA_025506505.1 Flaveria sonorensis
AACAACCATTTCATTTATTATAGTTAGATTGAATAAATACGAATTAACGATGTTAACCTGAAAAACACAGGGTGTCACACGTTGGAACCTTGTTTTTGGCATTTTTACTTTCAATCGTTTCATCTTCACTTCCATAAAACATCCTTGCTTCCGTTGATCTTCCAAGAGCACTTTAAGACATTAAAATTATGCATTCTAAGCTCTAAACACCTACAACGCAAAACATATCTTAAAGTAAACTCGTTTTATATTCATAAGCACATAAAACCATGAAATTAACTATGTTAACACCAAATAAATAACATCCGATCAATAGTGATATATTTTATTGTATTTGGTACATGTAAATTTTTAAACTACATAACATAATCATTTTATATATTGACTTTGTGTTCCTTTACATATATGTATATTGTGTTCCATGTTAGCATGTTTAGAATTCATGAATAGTATATTTTGTTCCATGTTAGCATGTTTAGAATCAATAAATAACTAAGTTATTCTGAAAGTCCATAGTCGATCAAGATTATGAATATAATTATGAGGTAAGACTATTCTGGATGGTTTGGTTAGTCAAAAGAATAACCAAGAATCAAATATTTACAGAAGGTAAATATTAGACGTGATCAATTTTAAGTATACTCATAGATCATATTGGGGCTTTAGTGCATGAACATTATACTTGACATTACCTACAACTTTTCTTTGACCAGACAATTATAAGGGTCTCGTAGAAAGTGATATGAAATTATTAAGAGGTGTTTGTCATCAACATGGGATTTGTACCTCAAAAGGATGACATCTTTACGCCCCTCGATGATTCCAGTGATTTAAATGTATGGTCATGCTCAAACTGTGTTGATACAAATCCATTAAATCTTGATAGAGAAACGTAATGGTTGAACACTATATGAGATTGATATCAATCCAATCTCACTTCAAGGAATGGATTATGTGATTATTAATATAAAAAAGGCAAACCCATCCCTTCCCAACATTGTATCTTGGCCGAACTTAGGAGGATAGAGGCTTTCCCATACTTTGTTGTCTTGAATGCAACACATATTTGGTGAATAGTTGTTGTACCCATCCCTCCCGAACATCGTATCTTGGCCGAAACTTAGGAGGATAGAGGCTCTCCCATACTTTGTTGTCTTGAACGACCTCTTATAAGAAGTTGTCGATATTGTTCGCGTAGGGAGACACGTGGTGGGTACTAATTACCATGTAATCGGCGCAACATGCACCATGGAGGAGGCAAGGAGACGCCAATGTATTGTGCATACTTAAAAGAAGCTACCGGCCATAGTGCATTCAGGGAGCACTTGACCGGTCTGCTTACTCCATGCCACCTACGAATATTGTGCAACTTGTGTGTATCGAAAATGTTGACAACTTCTAATCTGTCTTAGAGTTCAACTTTTAGAAGGTAATTAATTTAATCCATGTCATTTTGGTAACTTTCATGGTCAAAAATTTAGTGATAATGGTTCTTGATTTAATAAACAAAATACATGTTTGAGAAAATTACCATTTGCATCCCTGATGTTTGTTCATTTTAACCACTTGCATCCCCGCAGTTTCAAAATTGCCATCTACCCCTAATGTTTCATTTTTATATCCATTTGTATCCGAAACCCTAACACCGTTGGTTTCCATTAATTCTTTTATAAATGACTAAAAATGCCCTTTAGAATTTAAAACAAAAATAAAAAAATTACGAGACCACCCATATCTTCGTCTTCTTCTTTTTTAATCACCATAAACACACCCACTCTTTCCTCTCTCTCTCTCTCTCAAACATAAACACAAACCCACTCCATCAAATAAAACCCCAAACCACTTCTTCTTCTTCTCTATATACACAGTCCACCACCAGCCATTGACACCACCACCCACCACCCATGACGCCACCACCAACACCTTCTTCTTCTTTCTTTACATCCACCACCACCCAGCGGACACCACCAACCACCACCCACCGATGCACCACCAACACCTCTTCTTTCTCTTTTCTCTAAATCCACCACACCAACGACACCACTACACCACCATCGATGCCACCAACCATCAACGCCATGAATACACAACCACTCTACTATCGACTTGTAAACATACCATAACCCACTCCACACAGCTGCTCTTCACCACCACAACAGCTGTCACCCACCACCAACCAAACCCACTACAAACCCTAATTACAACCGTTCTCAGCCATCCGTCTTTTCAGATTGTTGTGGTGGCGACGGTGGTTGTGGCGGTGGTGATGGAGCTGTTGTGGTGGCGACCGGGTGGTTATGGCGGTGGTGATGGGGCTGTTGTGGTGGCGACCGAGTGGTTGTGGCGGTGGTGATAAAGCTGTTGTGGTGGCGATACGGGTGGGGGTGGCGGTGGTGATGAAGACTGCTGTGGTGGCGACTGGGTGGTTGTGGCGGTGGTGATGGGGCTGTTGTGGTGGCAACTGGACGGTTGTGGTGGCAACCAGACGGTTGTGGTGGTGGTGATGGGGGTGGTTGTGCTAGTGGTGATTTGAAGAAGAAGAAGAAGATGTTGATAGATGGAACCCACAAGGTTTTTTATATTTTAACATAATATTAAGGGTAGTTTAATCTTTTCAATAATAATTTTAACAGAAAAACTAACAGTGTTAGTCAATTATACTCAAATGGAGATAAAAATAAAACGACATAGACTCAAATGAAGATAACATGAAACGTTAGGGGGCAGATGACAATTTTGAAACCGTAGGGATGCAAACGGTTATAATAAAAACACATGAGGGATGCAAATGGTAATTTACTCTATATGTTTAAATGAATAAATTTAGTTGCGACTATATAAAGTACTATATTATAATTTGTATTTGTACTTTGAATCTCTATAAAAGAATAAAGATGCTTCAAATGCCATAATATGTTTTTCGATGAAAGTATATAAGTTCTTATTCTTATGAGAACATCCTTGAATCATAACAGTTTAGTTAAACCGAGTAAATGTATTCGAAATTCGAAAACACACTTAACACTAGGAATCTAGCAGTTCATAGAAAGGGATAGTACGATATCACAATAGAATAAAAAATAAATAAAAGTTATTATCATAAGTTATGTCAATTTATTTTGCTTCATTACTTCCACCCTTATTGACCAAAACATACATGCATACTAATTCTAAAGTTATGAAATTCATTCCCTCTGCATTCATTTATCACCTCCGTTTAAGTCTCTTTCTTCGGTTAACTTTTGCTTAACATTCAATCAATTTTTACTGTGGATTACTTTATCTTAGCTTTCAATCAATTTAGCCTACTTTAAACAACTTTTAGTATACCTAATTTTGCCGGTTTTTGTGGTTTTCTTAAAACCGACTTGCTTATACCTGTCCAAATTATTTACATGTAATTGACTATCAAGATAAGCGGTTTTCCTCAATGTTTTGTTCTTACTATTCCTCTGCGAGCTTCGATTTGCAATTTACGTGAACTAGATCCACATATAGAGTATTCATTGGTAAGTATGTTAATGCATCATGAGACATCAAGATCCCCAAATAGTGCATTCACTGAATACAATATATATAGTATGCTTAGAATTCAAATAATGTGTTTACCAATAAATAAATTAAAGCTGGTATGCTAACAATTTTGTTACCACGTGAACTTATATGCTACATTTAATTACAGTACTATCACATAATGAATGTATATGCTTGTTTGATGCATGTACGTGATATTTCACTTAATTACAGGACCATCACTTATAATTCTTTTATAAATCTATACAAAATTTGATCATTATTTAAAGAAATGGTTCATAAGTTCTATACCTGTGTGTGTCTAGCTTTTCGTCATAGAAGGAAATTGTTGGAGGTATGCAGTCCATTAGTCCAACAGGGAAACAAGGAAGATGAAACCTCCCTTTCTCTCCCTTTTCCTTAGTTTCCATACACACGTATATCCACATTAGAAAATTAACAAATTGTTAAGATATACCACAAATATACTAATCACCTAAGCAAACAAACCTACCTTATTCATCTAAGAGAGTGAAAGGACATATATTTCTTCGATCTATCTCATGCGATAAAAACACTGCTCATGATTAGACCACTAATGAAAAATATCATAATCATCCCATTTTACTTATTTACTTATTATCTTATTACTACTATTTCAGATCATTTTAACTAAAATGTCATGCTAAAGTAATAAACTTTTAACTTAAGTAACACTCATAATAATAATAATAATAATAATATTAGTACAGAAAGATTAATGATTATTAAATGTTTGTAAATTGATACAAGGCAGAAAACTTAGTGGGGAAGGTCATGCACTTATTGAGGCGACTATGCCTCATAATATATATTCCTTTCATTGGTACGACTAGTTTCATCCCCACCACTTTTCTTCCTTTCCAACTCAAAAATACCCTTTCTAACTAAACACATCTCGATCTCATTCTCTTTTCTTTTTTCTTTTCTCCATCTACTTATATTCTTTCTCTTCTGATCTAAGCTGATCGATAACACACGATCAACACAAATCGAGTACATGTTTCATGTGTTTCTTGTGATCAAAACCAAATACGTCAACATAATCAATAGAGAAAAAAAGCAGACGACGAGGTGATAGGAGATGTTACAGAGGGCGGCAAGCAATGCATACTCATGGGGTGGGCTAGCCACATTCGAACCAAGCAGTCGAAATGGCTCGAGCAAAGCCTTCAAGGTACCAAACTTTTGTTTTCTTTTAACTCGGTCAAGGCATTGTACGTTGAAGGCTTTACCAACTCAGCAATGCATATTCATGAATCATGGTGGTGGGGTGTTAATGAATTTGAAGTAAAGAATTATGAAAACTATATAGACATTATTATTTATTGTGATATATAAAATAGTTATGTAACGATATAGCCGTCTTCGTTTCTCTCTTCTCTTCTCTATGTACCACTTTTATACATTTCTTTGAGATTCCCTATTTTATATTTTTTTTCTAATTAAATATTTTTGTTACTAAATCACTCTTGCGTACCACTTTTATACATTTCTTTGTGATTTCCTATTTTATATTTAATTTCTAATTAAATATTTTCGTTACTAAATCACTGGTGTTACCGCGTTAGATCCGGGGTTATCAAAGAAAGGAGTAGAACAGTCTCTATGATGCCTATATTTGTTGGTGTGGCTGATATTAAGTTACGTGGTAGAGGATAGTTTTGGTATTTGCTTTATTCTTGAGTTCCATCCTTTAATTGTATATTGAAAATTAAGTTACGTATGTGTTTGTGTTTTAGGTTTTAAGTTCTAAGAGCATCTACATTTATTTTATTTTTTATTTTTATAATATTTTTTTATATTTTCATCTTACTTTTCTCTTTTTTCACTCACAATCACCTTCAAAAATATTAAAAAATTTATAACAGTTGAATAATAAATTTTAAATTTACAGAATAACAATAACATTTTCTTTTACTTCACTTATAACCACTCAAAACCATTTCAAATAATATAAGAGTGGGAAGGGTGCCCACATCATGGACGCCAAACTAGACCACACACCTATCAATCACATTTTACACATCACATCATACCACAATGCATCACAAACTCAAATTGGTAGCGGCAGTGTTGCCACACCATGTCACACCACACTAGTATATCACACACACACAAAACCACATGCCGAGAATAAGGAAAAACACGACGTTGTGGCCTCACGATGTGGGCGCCCCCACTCCCTTAAGGATTCCACTCACATATTTTTAAATAACAGGATATGAATGCTCTAATAAAATTAGTTATTACTTATAAATCAAGTCAGGTTTAAAATTTTTACAACAACAAGTTTAACAATAACTTGTTTTAAATACTTTATCATATTTTATACTGTTTTTAGTTATATAATACTATGTATGTAGTCATGCTTTGTAATTGAATGAATTAGTAATGTTAATCATAATTTAATTATGTCTATTACAATTTATAAATTTTTAACCGTTTCTATAAAAAATTATTTACAGTATACAAATCTTAATCTTACATATATCAAAACAAAAAGTGAAACCATAATAATTAAGAATATATGGATAATTACACAGGAAAACACACCGTAGGGGTTTACTATGAAGAGCACGACTATTCGTTAAAGTTTACATTTCTTTTTTTAACCATCAATTTTTTTTCCTAATGACAATCACTAAGATCATTAGATACAGGATCATAGGCTTTAAAATTTTCACTTTATCTGTAAGATTTTATCTAAATCCCTGACACTTTTATATATATATATATATATATATATATATATATATATATATATATATATATATATATATATATAAAAGCAACATGGGATGACAATTGTAAATTGTTAAAGAAATCGATATAAAAAATTGAACATTTGAATCACATAATCCTGAAAGATTAAAATTGGGAAATTCTCAAAATGTTCATTTTCTCACTTATTTTTTCAAAATGTCTCTCAAAAAATTTATTCTCAAAATGTCTCCTCCAGACAAGGCGTTAACGACTTTTTAGACAGGGGATGGGCGCATGTATAACGGACCACTTAAAATCATACACGTGTCCTTTATGGTGCGGGTGGCTCCTGAGTGCGGGAGGGAGACTCCTCAACACGGGAGGGTGCCTCCCCAAATACGTGTATGGTTTTGAGTGGCTAGTGCACGCGTCCTGTCTAAGGAGATGCCGGCTCCTTGTCTGGAATATACATTTTGAAAAGAAAATTTTGAAAGTGATATTTTGAGAAAATTTTATATCAAAATGGACATTTAAGAATTTTCCCATAAAAATACCTAAAGACATGTATAGACATATAAATTGATTTATTAGTTGTATAACTCGTCAAGCATAAATTATTTTATTTATTATTGTTAGTAAACAACCTACAGAAAGAGTTGTTATGCCAAAATATTTCTATTAAAAGGATCATAAATTAAAATTCCGTTAATGCCCTGAAACAAATTTGGCCACCCTAACTCAAACCTCAACTGGATTCAGTTTCACTTCAAATTGAAAAAATGAATTAATATTTAGCTCAAAATGTTAATTTCATTAGCACCCCATGAGTGTCTTTCAAGGAAGAAATTGAAACCACACCTGATGAAATTTACATAATTGTTGTGGGTTTATAGATATGGAAGAGAAGGTTGCCAACGCTATGAACCTCGTACAAAAGGATGGCGATTCGTTTGCCAAGAGGGCCGAAATGTACTACAAGCATCGGCCCGAGCTCATAGCCTTCATCGAGGAGAGTGTTCGTGCTTATCGAGCATTAGCCGAAAGGTACGACAAACTCTCCACCGATTTACAAAAAGCCAACACCACCCTCGCTTCGGTTTTCCCGGATCAACTTCCATACGACACGGACTATGAGGATGATGACGATGACGCTAATAACGGGCTCAAAATGCCCAAAAACATAGGCCCAGATCCACCCAAGGCGCCAAAGGTCCCAGAAACAATGAAGACTTTTCTAACTAATGGCCCAAAGAAAAACATTGTCAAGAAGACAACCAAAGCTGATAATCACTCCAACGGTCTTCTGAAATCCGGTTTAACGAAAGAAGAGGCGGTCGAAGAGATTGATAAGCTTCAAAAGGAGATTCTCTCTATGCAAACTGTGAAGGAGTTCACCAAGAGCTCATATGAATCTGGGCTTGCAAAGTTCTCAGAAATTGAGAACAAGATCATTGAAATGCAACAAAGAGTTTGTAATTTACAAGATGAGTTTAAGGTAGTCAAAGGTATCGAGGATGATGATGCTCGCGCTATAATGGCAGAGGCTGCGTTGAAGTCGTGTGAAGAGAGTTTGGTTAAGTTACAAGCAAAGCATGAGAAGTCAAGCCAAGAAGCAATATTGGAGCGCGAGAGGGTACAAGATATAAAGCAGAAACTTGAGTCATTTAAACACGAGCACCTACAGTTTAAGGATGATAATGATTGTGATAATGATGAAGGACATGAAAAAGATAACTCAAATGAAAGCAAGCAACAAGAGTTACAAGAAAAGATCAAAGAAACCCTCGAGGAACTCTCGAAGAAACCATTGACACTTACAGAAATGGCAGACATGATTGACAAGCTTGTGAACACAGTGATTAGCTTAGAAACATTGGTTTCGTCTCAAAGTGCACTGATCGACAGGTTAAAGATGGAAACAGATGATCTTCATATACAAGTTCAGAAATTGGAAGAAGATAAAGCTAATTCGCCCAGTGTAGCACATAATTTGGTGAAAACTTTCAAGGATGTGGAAAAAAACTGGATGGAGTACAAGATTTAGGCATGAACATTGAGAACCAAAATAACAGCCTCAAGATGCAATTCACAGAAGCCCATTGTAATGTCACTCATTTGTTTGAGAACATTTACAATGTGAAGCCCGACAAAGACTTCAAACTTAGCGAAACTCCTATGAATGATGAAGAGATCAAACTAACAGCAAGTTCTTCCTCGAAATGCATAGGTCTGCCATTGAATTCAGTGTCAAAAGAACATGTGGAAGAGAAAAAAATCAACTGCACGAATGATGATGTTGCGAAGAACAACATGAACACCATTAAAATAATAGAAGTTGAGGCTGAGGAGAAGAGGGAAGATAGCAGCGAAATTAAAACCAATGATGGAAATTTCACCAATGATGATGTTCTTAAACTTGAAAAACCAGAGGAAGAAGCGAAGGAGGAAATGAATTGGCAAGAACTATTTTTGGGCGGTTTAGATGATAAACAAAAGGTTCTTTTACAAGAGTATACTACAATCTTGAGGAAGTACAAAGCTGCGAAAAAGGAACTTGCAGATGAAGAGCAGAAAAACCAAGGAACTGTCGATGAATTAAAAATGCAATTACAAGACTTGAAAATGCTGCTAGCAAAACGGGACAATGAAATTCAACAACTGAAACAAAAACTCAAACTTCTTCAAGAAGATGATAGAGAGGTAATGAATGAGGAAGACGACATCAAGTCTATCTTCATCAACAAATGTGAACCCTTTTCAGAGATTGAAGCAAAGCTAAGAACTGACATCGACGCCATACTTGACGAGAATCTTGATTTCTGGTTGAGATTCAGCTCAACATTCCATCAAGTACAAAAGTTCAAGACAGAAGTAGAAGACCTCCAACAAGAAATTGCAAAAGTGAAAGCCAAAGGAAGTGATGGGAAAACAAGCATAAGATCAGAAATCAACGCGATATTCAAACACTTGAAAGAGATACAAACCGAACTAACAATCTGGCTAGAACAAAGCGTGTTACTAAAGAACGAACTACAAAGAAGATTCTCATCATTATTCGACATCCAGGAGGATATAAAGAGAGCGTTGAGGGAAGGCGTCGAAGAGGAAGAAATCAAGTTTAATACACATCAGGCTGCAAAGTTTCAAGGTGAAGTATCCAACATGCAACAAGAAAACACCAAAGTTAACCAAGAACTTGAAGCAGGTTTAAACCATGTTACTGCACTGCAAGTTGAAACAGAAGAGACTCTAAAACAGTTGGAAGATGAGTTTAGTCTCTCTGATCGGAAGCAACCACGGTCACCAAATCGACCACACGTTCCCTTACGCTCGTTCCTCTTCGGGGCTAAATCTAAAAAGCAAAAACCGTCTATTTGTCATGTATAAACCCTCATAAGAAACTTGCAGCATCAAACGATCGCATATATGGATGATGATTTACATGTTTGTGTGTGTTTCAGGTCTAACAAATGTGAATTCATTGTTCTTTTACCAACACAAATTTGTAGAATTAAACCTTTTAAGGAAAAGCTGATCTTAAAAATCATCAAAGTATGCTTTGGCGAATGAAATTTTAACAGCAAATTCGTTACTTACAATCTATGCATTTAATGATATCACAAGAGCAAGGTTGTGTCGGATACAATTGATTCCAATGAAGGAATGGATTTCAATGAAACAAATACATAAATCAGAGATGTGATAACATACTAACGGATCATATATTCATGATTTACAGGTTGATTGATTGTCTTTATAAAAGCTAGTGCATGAATCGATTTTCCATAATTAAACAAATTTAATGAAAAGGAGGGGGTATAAACTTACGAAATTAAGAAGTATGTTGTTTAATGAGGAGGTTGTCTGTTTCCCATTTCAAATCAGTAAAATGTGTGTTGGTTCAAGGAGAGAGGGAAGGAACTATTGGGCCGATGTATTGATTGATTTTGATTATGACCCACGGCCCAACTGTCAACTCCAAACCCAATTATTTTTGTTTATGTTATTATTAACATAATATTTTGAGGTAATAGGAACAGGAATCATGACCCATTTTATAAAGGTATTCAATTTTAATTAATAAAAATTACATGGAACAGGAATCAGGACCCATTTTAAAAATGTTAATTACATGTCAAATACATTTTACTTATCATTTCACAATTAATGTGGATGGGGTATCATGGTTTAACAATGGTGATCTGAAGAATTAATACTATATGAAGTTTTTAAAGCTTGTATTTGACTTAATCTTTGAATCATCTTACGGTATTTAAAATAGTTTGAATATCGTTGATTACTTTAGAAACCGTTCTATTTGCATATCATAGTCGTTATTGTTGGTTTGTAATTGTTTACATTGATAACTAATAGAAATGAAAAGAACAAAAAACATCTTCTTTTTTTTAAAAACAAGATGCGTTTGTTTATATGTTTGTGTTAGTTTATTTGCTCAGTTGAAGATAAACGAACAAACTTGGACATAGCCTTGTTCATGTATGTTTGTGTTCATATGGTTCCTGACTAATATATGATCGTCCGTGTGGGAATACCGACATACCTTTACAAGGCTCTCTATCCACAAAAACATCTTATCTAATCAATGAGAGGTAGTATCTGATACACAGTTAGCTTATTATTCATATTTGTATCTATTGTTTATCAGAAAAGTTTAGAGGTTTTAACTTGACCACTGAAGTCTGTATATTTTTTAATGTTAGGGGTAACTTTTGTATCCACATGCTAATCATTCTAATTGACCAATGGTGTGCGCCTTTATTATAAAAATGAGTCCACCTGTTTTCACGATTGCACACACCACCCCAAGCTGCCGAAGGATTTAGGGCAGACTATAAAAACTCAAAAATGAAGAAAGGAGGCTATACATTGTAAGTTTCTGAAGGGTGATAGCCAGAAGGAAAATTGTAATCTATATGTTTTTTATGTAGGTTTTCACTTGGTCTATTTTTCGATATAATTTTGTTTCAATATAATATGTTTTCGTTCAACAGTATAAATTTGATTTACTTTACGGTTTGACATGAATTTAGCCCGGAGACAAGTTGGGTGTATTGTTTGTCTAAAATTTATCACAACGCGTAGGATGCCGCCGCAACGCACGACTGATAAAAAGCTATTTTATTTTTAATTATAGAATTATTTTGTATTTCAATTTCAAGAAATATTAAATACTTTAAATAATTTTTTATTTTTATTAAAAAATCATTTAGGGATGAATTACCAATGGGCATTCAATTAGTAAATTGTAAAAAAGTTGTCAGCAATCTATCGAAACAATATTGATCCGTCGGTTAAGGGTGAAACAACAAAAATCTGGACCTCTAGGAAATTGGTAACCTACGCCGAAAAGTAGCCGATAATACTGTATTACCCATGACGGTTTATCATACTTAATATCATTACCGAGTATTGTTGGTGATGACTTTCGCCAATGGATTTCCAACTCTAGCTTGTGTTGATGATATCCTAGTTATATAGTAGTGATAAATGATAAAACCGTAAATTAATAATTAGATTGAGTATATAAAAATTGTATATTGTTATTTTACAAAGCAAAGGAATAGTTTAGTATCAATTTTTTTAAGTTTTAACCGCATTAGTTTTAAATATTTTAACTTTTAACCCTAATTTTTCGTTATATGACTCTGGCCATTAAAGTTTAGTATTTTAAAGTCCGATCATCACACTATTTACAGTGAAACTTTATATTTCTGAGTTTGACTACTAAAGTTTAGTATATATTTTTGGAAGCCAATTTATTTTTTAACTTTAGTCACTAAAGTTTATTATCTCAGAGTTTGGTTACCGGTTTGTTTTTTTTATTTTGACCACTAAAGTTAAGATCTTAGACTTTAGCCATTAAATTATTTATGGCAAAGTTTAATTTTTTTTGAGTTTAACCACTAAAGTTTAGTATTTTTTAAGCTTCACCACCAAACTTCGACTATATAGTTTCTGACGAACCAGACGGATAACGACCAAAGTAATGCAACGCTGTATGTGGGAAAATTAACCGTACTCCCGCCGCGTAGCGTATGACTTTGGTCATTAAATTTAGGATCTTATAGTTTGGTCACCAATGTATATTTTTTTTTATTTTAGCCACTAAAGTTTAGAAGCTTAGAGTTGGCCACTAAACTATTTATAGTGAAGTTTTATTTTTTCGAGTTTGACCACTAAAGTTTAGTATCTTTGAATTTCACTACCAACCCTCGATTTTATGGTTTCCGATGAACCAGGTATAAGGACCAAAGTAACACGGCGTTGCAAGTGAAAAAATCGACTGGATTTATGCCGCGTAACGCAAGAAGAAAATACTAGTTAACATAATAATATTTAAAACAATTTTTAGAAGTTTAATTTATAAAATATTATGTAGGACCGATTAAGGGATTGCAGGACCAGGTAAGGGTACTTAACATTTAGTTTCACACTAAGGAGAGATCTTAGATCACTTAACAATTCAAATAGGGAACTGATAGCTTAAACAGATGATACTAAGAACATAAGTAAATTAAGAGACAGAACTAAGAACAACACAAGAACACAAGATTGGTTTTCAAGGATGTTGTATATTGATCTCAAGTTCTTTTACAAGTGTTACAAAGCATAAATAAATTACAAGGACCTGAGACACTTTTATACTACAACCTACAACCGTCACTTACATGTAAAGACAGTTGGGATTTGACTAATCTAGACAACAAGATCAATCTAAAGTCAAAAGGCAGATTGCCTTTTGACTATGACTATGACATGCCATAGCTCACTGACTTTTCCTATACAAAATGTCTACAGGAACAAGTAAGGTAAGTTACAGACAAAGACCATTCTACTTTTTGATAAAGCATGAAAGTTTCACCAACTTGTGTAAAGTAGGTGAACCACCAAAGCAGGCAGCGGAAAGTGTGTCAGCTTTATCAAAAGTTGATTCAGAGAAAGCATATTTTCTCTGTCCTTTGAAGAAATCAATCTTCACAGCTTCGGAAGACTTTGTCTCTGAAGCTTCAGAAGATTTCATCTTTGGCTTCGGAAGATGCTGGTCTTTGGCTTCGAAAGATTTCACACTTAGAATAATTTTCTGTTTGAGTGTGAAACTTCCGAAGCAACTCCTTCTGAACTGTTAGCTTCGGAAGATCTTACACTTAGACATATTTGAGAGTGTAAGACTTCCAAAGCTAGTTCATCTTTGTTCCTTAATGCATGTATGGAAGACTTGGTTGTTCTGGCTTGTTGGTTGCATCAGCCTCATAATCTTCAGATGATCTTACAAACTCCCCTTAGGCTGATGCTACCAAAACAGAGAAGTTTTTCAGATTTTGATAGTCCATATTAGGATCCTCAGCATACCTTTCTTCATCATTAGGTCTGGATCCTTCAGACTAACATAGAACCTTCTCATGTCAAAGAGATCATGCAGAGGAAGATTGAGCATGTCTTCTGAGGAATGGACATGCATGCCTTCCTGATCTCTTATGACATACCATCTGTCTTGATCTTCATCATAAGACCATGACATAATTTGTCTTCCAACAGCAAGAGGCTCTACTATGATTGGAGTTTGTTGAGAGACCCTTCATGCACTCCCTCAGATGCTCTGACTCATCCTGAGGTTGGGAGGTGGATGCCTTTCTTCCTTATCTCTTTAAGGTTGATCTTCTGGCCATCCTTTTTCTTCTCCCTGATGATTTTAACTAAGGGGACTGGTCTTGAGTACCAGGTTGTTCAGTTGAGTCCCCCTCAGTTGGGATCTTCTCTCTCACAGGTTCAGAAGGAGAGAGAGGAGGACCCTGCTGTGGATCAGAAGATGAAGTTGGCTGAGATGCAGCTCCAGGTTCAGGTTGTGTTGTCTCAGTGGGTTCAACCTTCACCTAACTTCAGGTTGAGCTGGACTTGGTGGAGAATGCAGTCCACCAGCTCTCCCTTCTTTATCTTCTGCTTGATTACCCTGATATGCTCATCCATTGTGGATAGAGACATAGTGCCAAGCCTCCTTCCGTAGAATCCATACAGCTTCAAGAAGCTCATCATCCTTTATCTATCAGCAGACTTCTTTTGGCTTTTGTGGATGATGGCCCTTGACTTTGCAGATTCTTCCCTTAATCTTTTCTTTTCAGCTTGTTTTTCTCTTTTAGCTTTTTCTTCCATCTGCTTATTGTATTCAAACAATATGTACTCAGATGGTAAGGGAAGAAGTGCATCTGCCTGATAGAGACTTATGGCACTCAGGTAGCTGATCATCTTTAGTCTTCTTCTTTAGTTGCTACCTGAGGTTGTTTAGTGGCCACAGTCTCTGGCTCAGGACTTTCTTGAACTGGGGAGAAGACAGGAATGTTCTTGTAGAGTCTTTTCAACCTCATTTCTTCTTTGTGCTTGAGGAGCAATGCTGCATCCTCTTCTTCCTTCCTCTCCTTTGATAGCTCTGTGTCAGCCAGTTCATTCAGCTCATCTAAGGGGAGAGAGATGAGTTCATCAACATTATAGTTTCTGGTTCCCAGGTAGTTTAGCCTGGCTGCCTTAACTCATCTTCCTGAGTGTTTAGCCTGGGGGCAGCCCTGTAGCTTCCATAAACTCTGGGGAACCACTTGAACTCTCTCCCCTCAGCTTCCTCTTCCTCTCTCTCTTCTCCTCCTCAATCTCCTCAGGAGTCATTTTCCTTTTGCCTTTGTCAACCACAGGCTTTGGTGACTCAGGCTGGAGAGAGCTTTGGCCTTTATTGCTTGGTTTAGCTGTCAAGCTCTAGCCAGAGAGAGGTTGTGAAACACCATCACCAGCTGGCGTTTCACTGAGGGTAATAGGTGCAGAGGGAGATCCTGTCTCAAGGTTCACAGGTTCAACCTGTTGGCCTTCAGTCAAGGTTTTCCCTTTGAAGCTAATCTCCGGGTCTACCTCAACATCCAATTGACCAAAGATCTCTCCTGCTAGCCTCTATCTATATAATTTTGATCTTAATTTAAACTCCTCTAGCACCCTGTCTTGGATTCTTTCTACCAATCTTGCTGCTTGTCTGTTATTGCTTGGGTTGACAAGTGGCAGATCTACCAAGTTGATGCTCTCATAGAAACTCAGGTGTGAAGTGTTGAGAACTTCTAGTTGACCCTGAGCTCTAGAGATCACAAGAACTCTCCTATTACTGTCATACCCCAAACCCCATATTGGGTTCTCAGAAGGGGCAGACATTGCTCTTGGTATTCCCTCCTCAAACAGTTGTTGAATGAGCAAATGTAGATCACTGTCTAGAGGAGGTTGATGAGTATGAACATCTGCAAGAGAGTATGGTGATTCCTCTATGTCCATACTCTGGGAAGAATTCCCAGGTTCTGTGATTGTTAGAATTTTCTCCCCCTTTTTGGTAGTATCACCCTCTTACATAGGTGAGCTGGGAGATTGATCCATGACATCCACAGGTTCATGTGGACCTAGATGAGTTGTCCTCATAGGTCTTTCAGCTAACTTGCCCTTGAGATCGGTGATCTCAAGTTACTGGTCATTGACCCTATTCTGTAAGATAGTCACCTGAGATTCTATGTCAGCTATCTTTGAAACAAAATAGGTGCAAAGATGTGACAGTTTGTGCACCTTTTGTTGCCACCACCAGTAGCAGCTGAAGAGGTGCATGGTACATGAGATCCATTGACAACAGACTCCCACGTCCTGGAATCTTGAGACTTGATGAAGCCTTCCATTCTTTGGCACCAAGTGTCAAAATCCTCAGGAGTGATCAGTGAGGACTTTGTCATAGTTCCAGTTTCCATATCAGCCTTAGAGATAGCTGCCATTTGAAGAGTTAAGTGATGTATGAATCTAAGAGGATTAAAGATGGTGAGATCTTACAATCAAGAGCCTGGAATGCTCTGATACCAAATGCAGGACCGGGTAAGGGTACTTAACACTTAGTTTCACACTAAGGAGAGATCTTAGATCACTTAACAATTCAAATAGGGAACTGATAACTTAAACATATGATACTAGAACACAAGTAAATTAAAGAGACAGAACTAAGAACAACACCAGAACACAAGATTGGTTTTCAAGGATGTTGTATATTGATCTCAAGTTCTTTTACAAGTGTTACAAAGCATAAATAAATTACAAGGACCTGAGACACTTTTATACTACAACCTACAACCATCACTTACATGTAAAGACAGTTGGGATTTGACTAATCTAGACAACAAGATCAATCTAAAGTCAAAAGGCAGATTGCCTTTTGACTAGTGACTATAACATGCCATAGCTCACTGACTTTTCCTAATACAAAAGTCTATAGGAACAAGTAAGGTAAGTTACAGACAAAGACCATTCCTACTTTTTGATAAAGCATGGAAGTTTCACCAACTTGTGTAAAGTAGGTGAACCACTAGAGCAGGCAGCGGAAAGTGTGTCAGCTTTTTCAAAAGTTGATTCAGAGAAAGCATATTTTCTCTGTCCTCTGAAGAAATCAATCTTCACAGCTTCGGAAGACTTTGTCTCTAAAGCTTCGGAAGATTTCATCTTTGGCTTCAGAAGATGCTGGCCTTTGGCTTCAGAAGATTTCACACTTAGAATAATTTTCTGTTTGAGTGTGAAACTTCCGAAGTAACTCCTTCTGAACTGTTAGCTTTGAAAGATCTTACACTTAGACACATTTGAGAGTGTAAGACTTCCAAAGCTAGTTCATCTTGTTCCTTAGTACATGTATGGAAGACTTGGTTATTCTGGCTTGTTGGTTGCATCAGCCTCATAATCTTCAGATGATCTTACAGGGATGGTCAATACAATCAGTCTCATAATAAGAAGAGTTTTAGAACACTTAACAGATCAAATAGGGAACCGGGTTTATGTAAATAATACTAAGAACACAAGTAAAGAAATGAGACAGAATTAAGAACAAGAATAGGCTAATATGGTTTTCAAGGATGATGTATATTGATCTCAAGTTCTTTTACAAGTGTTACAAAGCATAAAAAGAAATACAATGACCTGAGATACTTTATACTTCATCCTACAGCCGGCCATACTTTGAAGGCCAGCTGAAAACACTAATCTAGACAATAAGATCAATGTAAAGTCAAAAGGCAGATTGCCTTTTGACTAGTGACTATGACATGCCATAGCTCACATCCTAATATATTACAAAAAGGATAAAAGGTACAAAGTAGGAAGTTACTGACTCAAGACCATAATCTATAGTTTACTAAAGCATGGACCTTTTCACCAACTTGTATTAGTTGGTGAGTCTTTAGAGTTGCAGCGGAAAGTAAGTCAGCTTTATGTAAAAGTACATCAAAGAAAGCATGTCTTCTCTGTCTTCGAAAGAAATCAGTCTTCACTTCGTTGGCTTTAGAAGACTTTGTCTTTGAAGCTTTGGAAGACTTCATTTTTGGCTTCGAAAGATTTGGTCTTTGGCTTTGGAAGATTTTACACTTAGAATTCTATGATGAGTGTAAAACTTCCGAAGTAACTTCTACCTTGTACATCAGTGCATAGATGCAGGAAGCTCCTTGGTTATTTTGGCTTCTTTGGTTGCATCAGCCTTCTAATATAACCTTACAAACTCCCCTAGGCTGATGCTACAAAAACAAAGAAGTTATTCATATGTTAACAGTCCTTATTAGGATCAAGACCATACCTTTCTTCATCATTTGGTCAGGATCCCTCAGACTCTCATAATACCTTCTCATGTCATGGAAATCATGTAGAGGAAGATCAAGCATGTCTTGCCAGAAATAGACATATTGACCTCCTTGGTCTCTGATGACATACCACCTATCTAGATTAGCAGCAAAAGTCCAGGACAAGATGGGTCTTCCAGTTGCAAGAGGCTTTGCTTGAGTTGGAGTTGGTTGAGCAGCCTCTTCTTGCACTACCTCAGGATGTTCTGACTCATCCTGAGGTGTAGAGGTGGATGCCTTGGTCTTCTTATTAGGAATACTCTTCATGGCCATCCTTTTTCTCCTCTTTGAAGTCTTTAACTGAGAAGACTGGCCTTCAGCACCAGGTTGTTCTACTGTGTCTTTCTCAGTTGGGTTCTCTTCTTTCACATGTTCAGAAGGAGAGGGAAGAGGACCCTGTTGTGGATTAGAAGATGAAGTTGGCTGAGATGCAGCTCTAGGTCCAGGTTGTGTTGTCTCAGGAGGTTCAACCTTGACCTTAACTTCAGGTTGAGCTGGACTTGGTGGAGAATGCAAGTCAACAAGCTCTCCCTTCTTAATCTTCTGCTTGATCACCCTAATGTACTCATCCATAGTGGATAGAGACATTGGACCAAGCCTTCTTCCAGAGAATCCATACAGCTTCAAGAAGCTCATCATCCTTTGTCTGTTAATAGACTTCTTCTGGCTCTTTCGGATGATGGCTCTTTACGTTGCAGCTTCTTCCCTTAGTTTTCTCTTAGCAACCTTTTTTTCTTTAATGACTTATTGCTCCAGCTTCTTGAGATACACAAATTCAACATACTCATATGATAAGGGAAGAAGTGAATATGCTTGATAGTGGTTTATGGCACTCAGGTAGTTGATCATGTTCAGTCTATCAGCTTCCTTGTCTACCTGAGGTTGTGTAGTTGCCACAGTCTCTGTCTCAGAACTTTCTTGAACTGGGGAGAGGGTAGGAGCATGCTTGTAGAGCCTTTTCTGTCTCCTTTCTTCCTTGTTCTTGAGAAGCAATGCTGCATCCTCTGCCTCCTTCCTCTCTTTGGACAATTCCTTGTCACCCTGTTCATTCAATTCATCTAAGGGAAGAGATATGAGTTCATCAATGTTGTAGTTTTTGGTCCCCAGGTAGTTTAGTCTGGCTGCCCTCAACTCATCATCTTGAGTGTTTGGCCTAGGGGCAGCCCTGATAGCAGCTTCCATGAAGCCTGGAGACCCTCTTAAACTCTCTCCCCTTAGCTGCCTCTTCCTTTCTCTCTCCTCCTCCTCAATCTCCTCATGAGTTAGTTTCCTTTTCCCTTTGTCACTCACAGGCCTTGGTGACTTAGGGTGGAGAGAGCTTTGGCCTTCATTGCTTGGTTTAGTAGTCAAGCTCTGGCCAGAGAGAGGCTGTGAAGCACCTTCACCAGCTGGTGCCTCACTGAGGGTAATGGGTGCTAAAGAAGTTCCTGTCTTAAGGTTCACAGGTTTAACTTCTGGGCCTTCGATCAAGGATTTCCATTGAAGCTAATCTTAGGGTCCACCTCAACATACAGTTGACCAAAAGTCTCACCTTCTAGCCTCTATCTATATAGTCTTGACCTCAGCTTGAATTCTTCTAGCACCCTTTCTTGAATCATATCTGCTAACCTGGCAGCTTGTCTATTTTGACTTGGGTTGACAAGTGGAAGGTCAATCAGATAGGTGCTTTCATAGAATCTCAGGTTGGAGAAGTTGAAGATTTTTTATTGCCCCAGAGATCTAGAGATGACTAGAGCTCTTCTATCAGTGCCATACCTCCATCCCATGATTGGATTCTCAGAGTGAGGAGGTGGGGTAGGCATAGCTCTTGGAATACCCTCCTCAAACAAACTTTATATGAGTGAGTCCATATCCATGTAGAATTGAGGAGGTTGCTGAGTATGGACCATTGCAAGTGAGGGTGGTAAATCCTCAAAGTCCATACTCTATGAAGAACTCCCAGGTTCTGTGATTGTTTGGACTTTCTCCCCCTTTTTAGTAGCATCACCTTCTTGCATAGGTGAGCTTGGGGTTGGGTCTGTCACATCCACAGGTTCTTATGAACCTAGTTGAGTTCTTCTGAGTGGTCTCTCAGCTAACTTGCCTTTGAGATTGGTGATCTCAAGTTGCTGGTCATTGACCCTCCTTTGTAAGACAGTCACCTGAGATTCCAAGGGACTTATCTTTGAGACTAAATAGGTGCATGTATGAGTCAGTTTTTACACCTTTAGTTTTAGACTCCCCTCATCTTCATCAGAAGAATCATGGGGGGATGAGAGAATAGGACCAAGGTCTTCTTCCTCATCACCAGCACTTTGTTCTTGGCTGTTGGATTTCCCCTGCACCATGACAGCCTCAAGTGAAGTGTCAATGGACTGGGTTTCCATGTTTGAGGTCTTAATGATGTAGTCACTTGCTGAAGTGAGAGCCTCTTCCATATGGACCAACTGGACAGGTTCAGGGAGATCCACCTCAGTAGTAGGTGGATGATGTGGACTAGACATGGGAAAAACAAGAGTACTCATCTCTCCTTAAGCAGGGGAGGAGAAGAGAGACTTATGAGACTCACTGAATCCCATGTATTCATCATCATAGAATTCAAGGTTTGGGATTGGTTGGTTTAGATCAAGAGACTAGGGATGGTAACTGTCCCCTGAAGGTTTTTTATTAGAGTTTTGAGACTCTGAGTGAAGGCTTAAGGTTGTGGGGGTTGTGAGCTCATCAGGCTGAGCATGAGAAACCTCAGCACTGATCATTGGTGAGATGGAGAGGTTTGCTCCTCATGAGAAGTAGGAGCTCCAGTCCACTTCCTCTTGTATGGGTGATGATATAGGGGCCTGCACAAACTGAGTAGCATGTGCAGGGGTTAGTTTGGATTTTCTTTGGTAGGTGATGGTTATTTTTGGCTGTATTGGTGGTTGAGAAGTAGAAGGTGTGTGTTCAACACTAGCTGGTGCTGCTAGATTGTCACCTTAAGCAATGAGCTCTAACATTTTCGAGACAAGGGCAGTTTCTACCCCTAAGAAGCCAACAGTTGGCTTCCTGATAGTCTTGAAGATGCCGGGCTTCATCTGTCCCAATTTTAAAACATTACCTGTTCCCCTCAACTGTAAGCCCAGTTCACAGTTGAGAATGTGTTGAACATATCTAGGCAATATGTAATATTCCAAGGAGTCCAAGTTTGCAAGTAAATTAGTATATACAAATTATGAATACCTGAACTTGACCCCTTAAACCATCCCATGAACTATAAAGGAAAGATCTTCAGGAATCTGGTCCCATCCTCCATGTTTGTTGGATAAACTATGGATAACCACATGGAGGAGGTACTTCTACTAAGAGGAGACCTTCCCCTTTCTAAAGGTTCTGACTGAGAAGTCACCTTCATAGCCCATCTGCTCAAAGGACTGTTAACAGCAGATTTTGGAAAAGACAGGTCACCTTCTACATCATCCAGTTGAAGGTGAGTGTTTATGGAGGCTGGAGTGATGAAGATTGTCCTCCCTTACACTGTGGCAGACAGTGCCTTCTCCCCATCCATGGTGACGTCTTGGCAGGTCCTCCAAAATCCAAAAGCCAATCCTTATAGAGTGAAGGATCTATGGTGAGGGAGGTGAAGTAGTTTGATAGAGTAAGGAAGCGGCAAACCTTTGAGAAACTAGGATCTTTCTCAGAGTGTAATAGAGCAACTTGACTATGTTGCCTGTGAAGATGCATGGAGAAACCGGGTTGGTTTTTGTGGTCAGGGTTAGCCATTTGAGGTAGCTTTACTATGAAGGAAGATAGGAACAAAGTCGGTTTATGGGTGAATTTAGGTTAGAAAAATGCAGATGAAGAAGATAGTGAAAAGAGGGGGAACCGTTGAGAGAATATATATGAAATGGATTTGAGACAAAGTTAATGCAAAAAAATAAACTTTGAAATCTGAATGTCACTCCTACCTCTTAAAAAGTGCCCAAAAATGTAGTTTTTTAGGAAGTTGAAAATCTTTCGAAGGTAATTTTGTCTTCGGAAGTTTTAAGAAAAAGCTTCTGAATCCAATTTTGGCTTTGGAAGATATTCTTAAGGTTTGTGAGAATTTTGCTTCGGAAGGAAAATACATAGAGAATTTTCATTTCCGAGACATGTTTGGTTTCGGAAGAGATTAAGACTTGGGAGTTTTATTCTAAAGAGAATAAATCTTCCGAGACTTAATTGCCTTCAGAAGAAATTATCCTTCAAATACATATAAGTACTTAGAAGCATATTTAGGCTTCGAAAGATATATCAGAATTTCTTAAGAAGGAAAATGTCTTATAAGTAGTTAGTTGATTTGAAGACATAATGTTCTTCCGAAGACAACGTGAAATCTTCCGAAATAAAATATGTTCGAAAAATTTTCAATAATCTAAGAAATATGATTTTAAAGATTTTCTTCCAAAGTAAACTGGGCTTATGAAGGTGATAAAATAGACAACTTAGGACACACAAGTTTTAGAAATAAAGTTGATTTATGTTTAAGAAAATCTACTCAAAGTTAATTATTCCAACAGCTGATACAAGATATTTGAATCTCTATTCATCAAAAGCTTTAGTGAATAGATCAGCATATTGTTAATTTGTGTTAACTTTGACTAGTTTGATTAATCCCTTTTCAAAATTATCTCTAATCAAATGATACCTGATGTTGATGCGTTTTGTCCTTGACTGCTAAATAGGATTCTCTGTAATAGAGATAACACTATTGTTGTCTATGTGAATAGGAGTCTCTTTGAAGTTGAATTCATAGTCCAGCATCTGATTTTGGATCCAAAGCACTTGAGCACAGCAGGTTGCAGCAGCAATGTATTCAGCTTTAGCAGTTGATGCAGACACACATGATTGTTTCTTGCATTGCCAAGAGACTATCCTTCCACCAAGGAATTGGCGTCCCCCAGATGTAGACTTTGCAGTCATGTTGCATCCACCATAGTCACTATCTGTATAGGCATACAGATTAAAGTCAGAATTTTTGGATACCAAAGCCCAAGCTTGGGAGCACCTTTGAGATATCTAAGAATCCTCTTGACAGCAACCAGGTGTGTCATCTTAGGGTTGGCTTGATATCTTGCACAGATGCATGTGACAAACATGATATCAGGCCTGCTGGCTGTGAGGTACATAAGAGACCCAATCATAGCCCTATAGAGATGTTCATCCACACACTCCCCCTCAAGATCAGGTCCAAGGGAGTGGTTTCTTGCTATGGGTTTCTTTGCAACCTTACAATCAGTCATGTTGAATCTTGTAAGTATGTCTTGTACATACTTTGACTAACTTATGAAGATGCCATTGTCAACTTGCTTTATTTGAATTCCTAGAAAGAAATTGAGTTCCCCATGGCACTTATTTCAAATCTATTCTTCATCAGCCTCTCAAAGTCTTTACAGAGCTTTGGATTAGTTGACCCAAAGATAATGTCATCTACATATACTTGAACCAGCATTAAGTCATTCCCTATTCCTTTGATGAAGAGAGTTCCATCTATAGTACCCCTTTTGTAGCCATGTTGACAGAGATACTAAGATAGTGTCTCATACCACTTTCTTGGAGCTTGGTGCAGCTCATAAAGAGCTTTATCAAGCTTACAGACATAATCAGGATGATCTGGGTCTGCAAAGCCAGGTGGTTGTTTGACATACGCTTCTTCATCAATCACCCCATATAAGAAAGCACACTTGAAATCAAGTTGGTAGACCTTGAAATCCTTGGATGCAGCAAAAGCCATGAATATTCTTACAGCTTCAAGTCTTGCCACAGGAGCAAAATCATTTGTGTAATCAATTCCCTCTTCTTGTGTGTATCCTTAAACAACTAGTCTGGCCTTGTTCTTAATGACAAGTCCTCTATCATCCTTCTTGTTTCTAAAAACCCACTTGGTTCCTATGGTAGTCTTTCCTTGAGGAAGAGGACATAGGTTCCAAATGTTATGTCTTTTGAATTGAAGCAGTTCTTCTTGTATTGCTTCAACCCAACTTCCATACTTTGAAGACTCATCAACTTTCTTTGGCTCTATCTGGGACAAAAAGAAAGAGTACAGATAAACATTTTTGTCATGGGTTTGTCCTTTTGTTCTCACCCTTGTATCAACATTTCCAATGATGTTTATGGTTGGGCGTGACTTGTGGATCCTGAGTTGAGGGATCACACTAAGTTGATTGGAAAGATCTAAATTTGAGAAATTTAGATCTGGCAATAGAGTATTACCCACCACATCAGCACACTTATCAAGAGAGGCTTGATCTAATGAGTGTGTGATATCATTTATGTTGTCTTTTATGGAGTGGTTATTAGCATCAAGAAATTCTTGATCACTATTACCACCTCTATTTCCTCCTACATTTGAAGCTCCTTCACCTGAGTTTTGAGCCTCTGAACTGGAATTAGTAGGCATCTCAGATGTATCAGCTAAATTTGTCACGTTTGTGCTGATAGAATCTTCATTTGTAGGATTAGTTACCACTGGAGCTGAGGTAGTATGCTTGCTTGGTTTTCTCAGCTCAAATCTTGGGTCATGATCTCCTATTGATAAGTTACCTATAGATCCTGAAACATTCTCACAAGATTTGTTAAAACAGTTGGTAACTAAATCAAGATCAAACAGCCAATCAGGACCAGAATCTTTAACACTAGGAGTGTGCTCATTGAAGGTCACATTGGTTGACTCCTCAACTACTCTAGTTCTAAGATTGTATACTCTATAAGCCTTAGCTTGGGAAGAGTATCCAATGAACTATCCATCATCTGACTTCTCATCAAATTTGGCTACTTGATCTTTGGTATTCAAGATGGTGTAAGGACATCCAAATGACCTGAGGAAACCAATAAACGGTCTCCTTTTGTTCCACAGCTCACAAGGAGTCTTACCATGAGTCTTAACCACTAAAACTCTATTCTGCACATAGCAGGCTGTGTTGGCTGCCTCTGCCCAGAAGGTGATGGGTAGTTTAGAGTCAGACAACATGGTTCTTACAGCTCCAATAAGTGTCCTGTTTCTCCTCTCAACAACACCATTTTGTTGAGGAGTCCTGGGAGCACTATATTGTCTTGTAATACCTTTTTCATCACAAAATGAATCAAGGATTTGGTTCTTAAATTCTGTTCCTTGATCACATCTTATGGTTTTGACCTTATGATCACATTGATTCTTAATTTGGTCTGGTTTATGTTTGGCCACCACTTGTTCTTGGTGCTTTGCACTCTCTAGCAAAGTGTCCCATTTGGTTACAGTTGTAGCACTTCATTTTGCTTTTGTCTAGCCTAAACTTTCCACTGGTTGCATTGCTAGGAAACTTACTCCATGTCCTCTTATAAAACTTCTTGGCTTTGTGAGTGAGAAGAGCCATCTGCTGAACTATTTCTATGTACTCCAGATCATCTGGATGGATACAGTCTAGGTCTTCAAGGGTAAAGAGAAAGTTTCATGTGCTTTCATCAGTAGACCCAAAGGCTTGTGAAGAGCTTATCTCTTGGAATAGGCTTCCTTGGGTGTAGCTCTCTCTTGGTGTCTCCGGAAAGGTGATGAAAAGACCCTTTTGTGAGTTGTCAGGGTAGCAGATGAGATGATGTTGTGGTTCTCTGCAATCCCTTTCAACCACATGAAGGGCTGAACTCTGCTGATTGTTGGAGTTACCTGATGGATTTTGCATGTTCATCTCCATCTGGTAGCCACTGAGGATACCATAAAACTCAGTGAGAGTAAGGGTCTTGAGGTTCTCAGTCATCTTAATGACCACACAATAGTATGTCCATTGTCTGGGAAGAGAGGACATGAACTTCCTCACAATGTCCCTGTTCTCAAGAGTTACTCTAACATCCATTAGAGTATCCATAATCTCAACATACCTGAAGTATTGTTGAGTCATGGTTTCACCTGTCTTGAAGGTGAAATTCTCAAACTGCTGCTTCAACAGGTCTTTTTGTTCTCTTTTGCTTCATTGGACCCCTCATACATGAGCTTCATACAAGAGGTCTTTATGTAAATGATACTAAGAACACAAGTAAAGCAATGAGACAGAACTAAGAACAAGAATATGCTAATATGGTTTTCAAAGATGTTGTATATTGCTCTCAATTTCTTTTACAAGTGTTACAAAGCATAAAAAGAAATACAAGGACCTGAGATACTTTATACTACATCCTACAGCCGGCCATACTTTGAAGGCCAGCTGAAAACACTAATCTAGATAACAAGATCAATGTAAAGTCAAAAGGCATATTGCCTTTTGACTAATGACTATGACATGCCATAGCTCACATCCTAATATATTACAAAAAGGATAAAAGATATAAAGTAGGAAGTTACAGACTCAAGACCATAATCTATAGTTTACTAAAGCATGGACCTTTTCACCAACTTGTATAAGTTGGTGAGTCTTTAGAGTTGTAGCGAAAAGTAAGTCAGCTTTATGTAAAAGTACATCAGAGAAAGCATGTCTTCTCTGTCTTCGGAAGAAATCTGTCTTCACTTCATTGGCTTTTGAAGACTTCGTCTTTGAAGCTTTGGAAGACTTCATCTTTGGCTTCGAAAGATTTGGTCTTTGGCTTCGGAAGATTTTACACTTAGAATAATTTCTGTGATGAGTGTAAAACTTCCGAAGTAACTTCAACCTTGTACATCGGTGCATGCATGCAGGAAGCTCTTTGGTTGTTTTGACTTCTTTGGTTGCATTAGCCTTCTAATATAACCTTACATATTATAATCAAGCATTTGTAGTTAAAGTTTCTTTCCTTTCTATCCTTCTTATCTTATCTCATTTCGATCACTAAATATATTTTATCTGTACATGCTTAGAGGAAAATTTTATATATAGAGTAAATTAAGTTTTCCATCCTTTTAGTTTGCTTTAAACTTTATTTTTCGGACAACAAAAAACGTCCTACTTTGTTAATTTTAAGCGTTTTCACTACAGGGATGTTTGTTAATTTGAATTAAACTTAACAGACGAAAAGCGGGAATGATAAAAAAAGTTAAAAATACTTAGACCGAGACAAAATACAAACGTGAAAATGCTTTTTGTTATTTCATTAATTTAACGAGAAAAAAAAATGAAATTTAGGGTAGATTGAAAAGACGAAAAATATAATTTACTCTTATATATCTACTTAGGGTTGTTCTAGCCACTCTAAGTTCTCAATATTGACTTGAGCCTAAAATGGTAATAATACAAGCTAAGGTAGCTCGACTCAATATCCAACCAAACCAGAAATTGAGCTCATATTTGGTTCGTCTTAAGCTTGAGTGTTACGTGCCCATGCAACATGCAGGCCATACTTGAGTGGGTCCAAGTCAACGGTTTTTATTTTTTGAATTGTTATATGACTTTTTTTTATCAACTTCCGTGTGCTAGAATAATGGCATGATTGGATAATTACCTTTCAAGGCCACGTTAATTTAGGATCTAAATTGATTGTAATTCATCCTTGTATCTCCATGGCATCTCAGTTGAAACGGCGAAGGTCGACGCGGTACTATCTTGGCCTACACCCACTAACGCCAAAGGGGTACGGGGTTTTTTGGGGCTCGCCGGGTACTATAGGAAGTTCATTAATGGTTTTGGAAGTATTGCCGCCCCGCTACATAAATTGGTCGGAAAAGGGCCATTCGTGTGGGACGAGGCTGCTACCAAGGCTTTTGAAACATTAAAAATGGCTCTCACCACGGCACCGACTTTGGGGCTGCCAGACTGGTCAAAGCCTTTTACCATTGAGTGTGATGCAAGCGGAGTGGGCATCGGAGCTGTTCTTACTCAAGGTGGGAAACCACTTGCTTATTTTAGTGCCCCCTTGAAGGGTGTGATGTTATCATGGTCTACATATGAAAAAGAGATGCTCACGGTTGTTAAGGCAGTGCGCAAGTGGCGCCCTTATTTGTTGGGTCGTACGTTTGTGGTTAAAACTGATCACCTAAGTTTGAAATACCTACTTGAACAGCGGATTACAACCCCGGCACAAGCAAGATGGCTACCTAAACTTTTGGGTTACGATTATAAAATTGAGTATAAACCGGAGCTACTAACCGCGGGGCTGACGCTTTATCTAGATGTCACGAACTTCACTTTATGTCCATTTCATATCCTTCTACCACCCTATGGTCTGTAATACCCAGATTAAAAAGTCAAAAGGGTTAAAAGTACAAATTGTAGAGGAGGGACTACTCTTGTCATATTATCAAAGTTTATTAGTGCTGGGAAATAAAATAAAAAAAAAGAAAGAAAGAAAGAATAAAGATCGGAAGATGCAACAGCCACGTTTTAGGGTTCAAAATCATCTCATCTCTCTAATCACCATCTGTCCTCTTCATCTTTACACTTCTCAAGATCAAAAGCCACGCTTCAACCTACACAAACACCTGGAAATCCTCTCAATTGAAGCTGCAGATCCTCGATTCACCTTTAAATCATCATCATCGTTCATCTTAATCATCATCTGAAGCGTTTTTGGTCAACTAAAGTGTGAATCAAGAGCTGCTAAGTAAGTTAATCTGTAAATTGAGGCTGTTGAAATGATTTACACCATAAAAAGGAAGAACAAGAAGATCATTACTTGGAGTTGCTATTTGATAGTTCTTAACTCTAAATCAGAGAAGAACTTGTGATATATATCTTCTGGTAAGCATCAATAATTTTCAAATTCATAGTTTTTATACATTTTAAGGGTTGAATAACTGATTTGTGGTGAATCCTATTCAAAACAGGAAGTTTAGAAGCTGTTAGTTCTTCATATATTGCAAAATATGGGTTGTTTTGTTTAAGAATCTCAAATTTGCAAAGAAAAGGGGCTGGTAGTGCAGTCTAACAGCGAAAGAGTCTGGTGTTCACTGTTATTAGTGTGTAGTAAAGGAACAAAAGCAAATACAGATCATCATCATCTTTTAAGGTTGAAACAAAGGGAGACTAAAGCACACCAGAGTTTCGATTTGGATTATTCTAGTAGATAGCTAGGTTGACCCGTTAGTCGTATTTTACTTGAGAAGCAAGAAGGATCAAGCATACATCTAAGTACAGGTGAGTTTTCATGATCAAACTTCCCTTTTTAAATGATTTTGGGGCTGAATACATGCTAATGATGATTTTGAGTTCAAATGATTTTTAGATGTATTGTTCTTATAAATTGTATGTTGACAAATCATTAAGCGTGAATGCTCGGGATATATATACGTGTAGTTGGTACCTACTATATTTGGCTGGATTGCAAGCATTCGATGTGCTTCTTAGTGAACTCTCACTCGAATGTGTTATATATGTTAACGAAGGTTCTCTTGGTAGTAAAACCATTGAACTAGATTTGATTTGTTTACAATTTATTTGATGATACACCGTGAGCAGATTTTGTGTTTATATCATGAACTCACCGGCTTTATGCTGACGTATATTTTGAGCATGTATTTCAGGTAACCCGTAGACGCCCAACTCTCTAAAAAGCTTGATGGTAATAGAGTAAAGTATAAAGAATTTTGAAGTCTTTTATGATCCTAATATTTTGAGGAAGTTTTGAAGGTGTTTTAGAAGACTTATGATGAAGATTAGATTTTAGTTTATCTTATAGTCTATCTTTGTACTAGGTAAATTTGGTATCACTCTGTTTTGTAAAAAAATGGATTCTATTATTATATATGTAAGCTTTCCGCTGTAAGACTGTGCCAATCGGTCACCTTAGGCCCCGTTTTGGTGGGGTGTGACAGGTTGGTATCAGAGCCAAAGGTTTTAGCGAATTAGGGTTCTTGTAGAACTCTAAGCTTTAACCGTAGAAAATAATTTATTAAGTATTGATTCGAATCTCCATCATATTTAAATGCCAAATAGGAGAGTATTAGTATTATCGTGTAAGGCAATTTGACAATTACACCTGATCACTGTAATTGTGAACTTGCCATTACTCGTGTGTACTAGTATTATATATTGTAGGGGTTAAAATTATTAAGTATTGATTTGTAGGATCGAATGCTTAAAGGTTTAATGTAAAGCATTAAGTATGATTAAGCTTTAACATCTACTTGTATTTCAGGAATGGAACGTCACGGAAAAGGAAAGGGTGTTGGGTTTTTATTTAAACGCGGTAAATCCTCGTCACCCAGAACTAACGATGAATCGTCTAGTAATCCAAATAGAACTCAATTGGTTGATGAACCCGAATTGTCACCTGATTTGTCAGGATATGTCACCTATATGCCTTCAGCACCTAAACCAAAATCCTCATCCCCAACCGTGAAATTTTGGAAATTTATGAAAGCTACTAGTAGTAAGACTACGAGAACCCCTAGACAATCTGTTCGACCTGGTACTACAATTAAAATCCAGGTGCCCAATAAGTTGCCACAACATGCATCTTCAGACGAGAATGATGATCCAGAAGAAGAAGATGAAGAGGAGGAGGAAGAGGAACCTGTTGAGAATCCGATAGAGAATGAAGCAGATGATGATGGTCCCGACGAGTCAGAGCCGATGACGGTTGATCATGATGAGCGTTCTTCTAGAGCTCAGAAAACCATAGGTCGATCAGAACCTAAATACCCATATAGGAAGGAGCTTAAACCATATGAGCCTCAACTAGACTATTACGGTGCTGTACATGGATTCTCCTCTGAAGAGGAAATGATGAAGGCAGCTCTTCGACGTAGCAGAATGGAGTCTTATGCCCCACCATTACCTCCACTTGTAGCTCCTACCTATTATCCTTCACCACCGTCACCTTATCAGCCATACCCCCTGTACCCCCCATACGCACCATATCCTCATTTTCCACAGTATCCGGTATACCCTCCTTACTATGAGCCACCGAGGAGTTCATATTCGGGATCATCCAATTTTGATTATGCAGGTGATCCTACCCGTCGGTTATCAGGGTCTCATATAGATCCATTAGAACTTGCGGAGATTCGGGCCCGGACACAATCTATAGAAAGGGAAAGAGACTGGTACAAGGAACAATGGGAGAAGGTTGAAAAATCTAGAAAAAAATAAGTGATGATGTAATTGTCTATTTCTAATGTTGTTTTCATTGTATGTGTTATTTCATTACTGTACTCTCTTCATTTAATTGCTTAGTAAAATAAGGATGTTACGTATGAAATAGTATTGTTATGTTATAATGGTTATCAATACCTTAGAGTGAGAGAGTTAAGCATTTACAAATTATGTTTATGTACTTGTTTATGTGCATAGATCAAAGAATTCTAGATATGTTATAAGTATAAGATTCTTAAAAATTAAAAGTATATAGTCAAAACACGAACTAAAATATTAGAAATGTTTCTTTTATTTTAGGATATGTCTAAATCCTGTAATCACCCTTCTAATGATGTCAATAAGGATGGACCTTCCAAGCAAAATAAGGATAAGGAAAAAGCTAACGACAAGGGCCTTGATAAATCGGTTTCCACTCGTTCTAATCATGATTCGGAGAAAACTATTTCAAATTCAGAATTTCAAAGAAGAGAGTTAAGAAAAATGATTGCTGAAGAAATTGCAGCCGTGTTTGCAAATCCTAAGAACAATGAAGTATGTTCTAAGAAGACTAAAATAAGCAAATCTCACACTCAACACGAGTCACAAACAAAAGATCATCACAGTGACAATGAAGGAAGCAACACCAACATTGTGAAACATAAGAATGCCGGTGATAGACACAAGAAACCTGAAGTAATTAATCTTGATGAAGAAGACAAAAAGGGGTGTAGTTATAAAATTTTCAAGTCATGTAAACCAGATGACTTTACTGGTGAAAAAGGTGCTACTGAAGCTCTTAGATGGTTGGATGAGATAGAGTCAGTACTGAATATTTGTGATTGCAATGAAAAAGATAAGGTTCGATTTGCAGCACAATCATTTAAGAAAGAAGCTCACAGTTGGTGGAAGAACATTATGCAAAATAAAGAAAAGGATGCAGTAAACAACATGAGGTGGGAAGAATTCAAAAAGTTAGTCATGGGAAAGTTTTGCCCAAGATATGAAGTGGAAAAGTTGGAGGCAGAATTTCTTAAATTGGAAATGATAGGAACAAATCACCGAGAATATACCACAAGATTTAATGAACTGTCAAGGCTAGTTCTCATCAGGTTCAATCAGAATCTCAACAAATAAATCGCTATATCTGGGGTTTAGTACCTGAAATCAGGGGAACAATTAGAGGTGCAAAACCCAACACTTTAGAATCAGCTGTGGAATTGGCAGGTGAGCTAACAGAAGAATTAATTCGAGTTAGAGAATCGAAGGACTACAAGCCTAGTAGTTTTAAAAGAAAATGGGAAGATAAAAGAAGTGGAAAGAAATTTGGATTTAAACAACAGAAAAGAGGATTCAATGATAACCGACCAAGATGCAGGAAATGTAACAAGCATCATGTAGGAGAATGTGGTTCCCAAGTCTGTTATAAATGTTTCAAGAAAGGTCATATCGCTAGAGATTGTACTGAATCTCTAACATGTTTTGAATGTGGTGACAAGGGACATGTTCGTCCTAATTGTCCGAAATTGAAACAAGGAGCATCAGGATCTAAAGGTGGTGAGAAACAAACACGTGGTAACACTCGTGCTTTTGTTATGAATACTAAAGAAGCTCATGCAGCTGATGACGTCGTTACCGGTACTTTTCTTATTAATAATATCTATGCTAGTATTTTATTTGATTCGGGTGCAAATAGAAGTTTCGTATCTACTACTTTCGCTCCTTATTTGAATAAAAATGTTCAAAAGTTAGAAAAGGCTTTTGTAGTTGAAACTGCTAACGGTGAAGAAATTAAGATTCTTGATATAATAAAGGATTGCACTGTTAGCTTAAGCAACAACCAATTCACAGTAGAACTTTTACCTATGGAATTAGGTGGTTTTGATGTAGTTCTAGGAATGGACTGGTTGACAGCTAACCGAGCACGAATTATATGTGATAAAAAGATTGTAGAACTTTACTCACCTGATGACAAACGAATTACTATTCAAGGTGACTGTCCTAAGAGCTCAAGTAGTATAATTTCCTTGATTAAGGCTAATAAATGTTTAAGAAAAGGATGCATTGCGTACATGGCCTACGTGATGGTGGCGGAACAAGAAAGGAAAATGGAGAATGTTCCAGTAGTTGCTAACTATCCAGAAGTATTTCCGGAGGACTTACCTGGTCTACCACCAGATCGACAAGTCGAATTTGGAATTGAAGTGATGCCCGGAACCGCACCCATTGCTAAAGCACCGTATCGTTTAGCTCCAACAGAAATGCAAGAGTTGCGAGAACAATTACAAGAATTGTTAGATAAAGGATTTATACGCCCAAGCGCATCACCTTGGGGAGCTCCTGTCTTATTTGTGAAGAAGAAAGATGGGTCGATGCGAATGTGCATTGATTATAGAGATTTAAACAAAGTCACAATTAAGAACAAATACCCGTTACCACGAATTGATGACTTGTTCGATCAGCTTCAAGGCTCAAGTTATTTCTCCAAGATAGATCTTCGGTCGGGTTATCACCAATTAAAAGTTAGGCAGAGTGACATACCTAAGACGGCATTTAGAACTAGGTATGGACACTACGAATTTCTCGTTATGCCATTTGGGCTAACGAATGCACCAGCGGCTTTTATGGACTTGATGAATAGAATTTGCAAGCCATATTTAGATAAGTTTGTCATTGTCTTCATTGATGACATACTTATTTATTCAAAGAACAAAGAAGATCATGAGCAACATCTTCAATCAATCTTGGAATTATTAAAAGAAGAAAAACTTTATGCAAAATTTTCGAAGTGCGAATTTTGGATGAGAGAGGTCCAATTCCTTGGTCATGTAATCAGCGAACATGGTATTCAAGTCGATCCTACTAAGGTTGAGGCAATTATGAAATGGGACGTTCCAAAAACGCCTACTGAAATTCGTAGCTTCTTGGGATTGGCGGGATATTACAGAAGATTTATTCAAGATTTCTCTAAAATTGCTATCCCTTTAACCAAATTAACTCAAAAGTCTGTGAAATTTGAATGGGGGGAAAAGCAAGAGGAGGCATTTAATATTCTAAAGGAAAGACTCAGTAGTGCTCCAATTCTAGCATTACCAGAAGGAATTGAAGATTTCGTGGTGTATTGCGATGCCTCTCGTAACGGTCTTGGTTGTGTATTGATGCAGAGAGGTAAAGTCATAGCATATGCCTCAAGACAATTAAAAGTGCATGAAAAAAATTACACCACACATGATTTAGAACTTGGTGCAGTGATCTTTGCTTTAAAAATTTGGAGGCATTACCTATATGGAACTAAGTGTGTAATTTACACAGACCATAAGAGCCTCCAACACATCTTCAATCAAAAGATGCTTAACATGAGACAACGGAGATGGATGGAGCTTTTGAATGATTATGATTGTGAAATTCGATATCACCCAGGAAAAGCAAATGTTGTTGCAGATGCATTAAGTCGAAAGGAAAGAATAAAACCAATAAGAATTCGTGCTATGAGGTTAGATGTGAAAACAAATTTACTCAACCAAATAAAAGAATCACAACAACGAGCTCTTCAAGATGATATGATTAAAAAGGAAAGAATGATTGGAAGAGTAAAATTATTAGTAACTGGGAATGATGGAATCTTAAGACTTAACGATAGGATGTGGATTCCGAATCATGGAGGATTACAAGATTTAGTCTTAAGTGAGGCTCATAAGTCTAAATATTCAGTGCATCCTGGAAGTGATAAAATGTATAAAAATTTGAAAAGTGATCTTTGGTGGCCGGGAATGAAAAGATCAATTGCACAATATATAGAGAAGTGCTTAACTTGCTCACAAGTTAAGGCTGAGCATCAGAAACCCTCTGGCAAATTGCAACAACTTGAAATTCCTATATGGAAGTGGGATAAGATTACAATGGATTTTATAACGAAACTCCCACGAACAAGACGAGGGTATGATACAATCTGGGTTATAGTTGATAGATTGACAAAATCAGCTCATTTTCTTCCAATACGGGAGGATTTCAAAATGGAAAAGCTAGCTAAAATATATGTCAATGAAATTGTGTCAAAACATGGAGTGCCGATCTCTATTGTTTCTGATAGAGACAGTCGTTTCACATCTAGATTTTGGCAAAGTTTCCAACGTGAGATGGGAACTCGAGTAAACCTTAGTACGGCTTATCATCCACAAACAGATGGACAAAGTGAGCGAACAATCCAGACACTAGAAGATATGTTAAGAGCTTGTGTGATAGATTTCGATGGTAACTGGGATGAACACTTGCCTTTAATCGAATTCTCGTACAATAATAGTTATCACACAAGTATAAAAGCCGCACCTTACGAAGCACTCTATGGGAGGAAATGTAGAACTCCGGTGTGTTGGTCTGAAGTTGGTGAAAGTCAGCTATCAGGTCCTGAGATCATTCAGGAGACAACTGACAAGATAATACAGATTAAAGAAAGATTAAAGGTTGCACAAGATCGACAGAAAAGCTATGCCGATCGAAGAAGAAAACCCCTAGAATTCCAAGTGGGAGATAAAGTTATGCTTAAAGTATCACCTTGGAAGGGCATCATTCGTTTTGGCAAAAAGGGTAAGTTGGGTCCTCGTTATATTGGACCATTCGAAATAATTGCTAGAATTGGATCAGTAGCTTATCGTTTAAAGTTGCCTAATGAGCTAAGTAAGATTCACGACACATTTCATGTATCGAATCTTAGAAAATGTTTGCATGATGAGTCACTGGTCATACCATTAAAAGATGTTCATGTTGATGACAAATTAAATTTTGTTGAAGAACCCTCAGATATAGTCGACAAACAAATTAGAAAACTGAGAAAGAATACAATACCTTTAGTGAAAGTAAAATGGAATTCTCGTCGAGGACCAGAGACGACATGGGAACGAGAAGATGAAATGATGGAAAAGTATCCTCATTTATTTAATCAACACTAAATTTCGAGGACGAAATTTTGTTTAACGGGGGTAGATTTGTAATACCCAGATTAAAAAGTCAAAAGGGTTAAAATACAAATTGTAGAGGAGGGACTACTCTTGTCATATTATCAAAGTTTATTAGTGCTGGGAAATAAAAAAAAAAAAAAAAAGAAAGAAAGAATAAAGATCGGAAGATGCAACAGCCACGTTTTAGGGTTCAAAATCATCTCATCTCTTTAATCACCATCTGTCCTCTTCATCTTTACACTTCTCAAGATCAAAAGCCACGTTTCAACCTACACAAACACCTGGAAATCCTCTCAATTGAAGCTGCAGATCCTCGATTCACCTTTAAATCATCATCATCGTTCATCTTAATCATCATCTGAAGCGTTTTTGGTCAACTAAAGTGTGAATCAAGAGCTGCTAAGTAAGTTAATCTGTAAATTGAGGCTGTTGAAATGATTTACACCATAAAATTTATGGTGTTGGTAATCTAAATCGACCCAGATTAGCAGCAAAAAGGAAGAACAAGAAGATCATTACTTGGAGTTGCTATTTGATAGTTCTTAACTCTAAATCAGAGAAGAACTTGTGATATATATCTTCTGGTAAGCATCAATAATTTTCAAATTCATAGTTTTTATACATTTTAAGGGTTGAATAACTGATTTGTGTGAATCCTATTCAAAACAGGAAGTTTAGAAGCTGTTAGTTCTTCATATATTGCAAAATATGGGTTGTTTTGTTTAAGAATCTCAAATTTGCAAAGAAAAGGGGCTGGTAGTGCAGTCTAACAGCGAAAGAGTCTGGTGTTCACTGTTATTAGTGTGTAGTAAAGGAACAAAAGCAAATACAGATCATCATCATCTTTTAAGGTTGAAACAAAGGGAGACTAAAGCACACCAGAGTTTCGATTTGGATTATTCTAGTAGATAGCTAGGTTGACCCGTTAGTCGTATTTTACTTGAGAAGCAAGAAGGATCAAGCATACATCTAAGTACAGGTGAGTTTTCATGATCAAACTTCCCTTTTTAAATGATTTTGGGGCTGAATACATGCTAATGATGATTTTGAGTTCAAATGATTTTTAGATGTATTGTTCTTATAAATTGTATGTTGACAAATCATTAAGCGTGAATGCTCGGGATATATATACGTGTAGTTGGTACCTACTATATTTGGCTGGATTGCAAGCATTCGATGTGCTTCTTAGTGAACTCTCACTCGAATGTGTTATATATGTTAACGAAGGTTCTCTTGGTAGTAAAACCATTGAACTAGATTTGATTTGTTTACAATTTATTTGATGATACACCGTGAGCAGATTTTGTGTTTATATCATGAACTCACCGGCTTTATGCTGACGTATATTTTGAGCATGTATTTCAGGTAACCCGTAGACGCCCAACTCTCTAAAAAGCTTGATGGTAATAGAGTAAAGTATAAAGAATTTTGAAGTCTTTTATGATCCTAATATTTTGAGGAAGTTTTGAAGGTGTTTTAGAAAACTTATGATGAAGATTAGATTTTAGTTTATCTTATAGTCTATTTTGTACTAGGTAAATTTGGTATCACTCTGTTTTGTAAAAAAAATGGATTCTATTATTATATATGTAAGCTTTCCGCTGTAAGACTGTGCCAATCGGTCACCTTAGGCCCCGTTTTGGTGGGGTGTGACATGGTCTAACATTAAGAGAGAGGTTAGTAGTGATCCTTACTATGGAAAACTACCGACCTCCCTACATGCAAGCTCAAGTCGCCGGATATTGAACCGAGATGGTATGTGGTTTTGTGATGGTGCAATAATATTAAGTCCATCTTCTCCATTGCTACCTGCTGTTTTAAATTTGGGACACTCTTCACCAGAAGGAGGTCATTTCGGTTTGCATAAGACATTAGCCAAGATCCGGAGTAACTTTTGGTGGGAAGGGCTGAAAGCCTCGGTGAAGAAATACTTAAGAGAATGACAAATTTGCCAACGGTTCAAATCGGACAACATGAAACCGGCTGGGTTATTACAACCGCTACAAGTTCCCGAACGTGTGTGGGAGGATATAAGCATGGATTTCTAATGGGTTTTCAGCAATAATGGTGGTGGTTGATAGGTTGTCCAAATATGCGCATTTCATACCCCTCCGTCATCCATTTACGGCGGCTACTGTTGCTAGAGAATTTGTGAATTCAATAGTCCGATTACATGGGATTCCCTCCACGGTGGTTAGTGAGCGTGACAAGGTATTCATTAGCTCATTTTGGCAATCTCTTTTTAAGTTGCAGGGGACGGTCTTATGCATGAGTTCCAGTTACCATCCTCAAACGGATAAGTGATTAACCGTACCTTAGAACAATACTTGACATGTTTCACAGGAGACGAACCAAAAATATGGAATGAGTGGTTGCCATGGGCAGAGTACAGCTACAACACATCGACACATGCTTCTACCAAGATGATGCCTTTTCAAATTGTATATGGTAGGTTGCCACCTAAGATGATACCTTATGTTCCGGGTACGGCCCAGACCCACGAAGTGGACACTTATTTGCGTGATCGTGACGCAACGCTCAGGCAGCTCCGCTCGAACCTCTTAACAGCTCAAAATCAGATGAAGGTCACCGCAGATCGACGTTGTCGAGAGCTTGAGTTCAGTGTGGGTGATTTGGTCTACATAAAACTGCAGCCCTACCGTCAGTCGAGTGTAGTCAACCGTTCCTCCGTGAAGCTTAGCCCCCGTTTCTTTGGCCCGTACAAAATCTTAGACCGGGTGGGACCGGTGGCGTATCGGGTTGAGTTACCACCGGGCTCTCTTATCCACGACGTGTTTCATGTGAGTCTACTAAGGCGTTTCGTCGGGACCACACCAGAGGTAGCTCCAGTCACAGTAGACACACCGATGGTCTCACCAGCGCTTTTGCAACCGGAACAGATTCTCGAGGAGTGGGTTGTTCAGAAGGGTAAGTATCGCCCCAAAACGGAGCTACTGGTTAAATGGCAGGGACGACCACGAGAGGAGGCAACTTGGGAGACGAAATGGCGTTTCATGCGAGCTTATCCAGATTTTCACCTTGAGGACAAGGTCCAAGTCAACATGCAGGGAGTGGGTCCAAGTCAACGGTTTTTATTTTTTGAATTGTTATATGACTTTTTTTTTTATCAACTTCCCTGTGCTAGAATAATGGCATGATTGGATAATTACCTTTCAAGGCCACGTTAATTTAGGATCTAAATTGATTGTAATTCATCCTTGTATCTCCACTCCATATATACGGGGGTCTCTTATTTGTGAAGGATATGCAGAAATTATTATCCTATTCTTTCCTCTAAATTCCTTCTTTTCTTTTCCTACTGTTCTATTTTCTTCCGTTCCACATCATTGAGCTAGCTTCAGCTTCAATGAGTTTGGTAGTTTGTCTTTGTTTTGATTATTTTTCATATCTCTTTTTATAGTCTTAAACAACTTAACATTTTTAGACTATAGAAGTATGATATAATAACTATCAACTACCAATATAATAAAAAGAACCGGCTTATGTGAGTTAACGAACGAGTTACTCGATTCAAACTGTTGACCCGAAATCAATATATCAACACAATAACATCGAGAATTTGAAGACGACTCATTTTGAATTTAAGAATATTTTTAGGAATAACCAGACCAAAACAATTACAGTAACCTTCTATTTATACTAGGTGTATATTAATCCTAACTCAACTCTAACTCAATAAAGTAAACAATAAAAATTTAATTACTCCTGGTCTAATACAACTTCAAACAAACAATTAACAAAACCAATACTAATAATTATCTCCTATCTTTATGACTCGGAAAATAACATCAACTTTTACATGCGAATCGCTTCAACCCTCAATTGTTTGGTTCATCCATTCTAACTTCTTTTTTTAATAATCAAGATTAAAACCTTTAGGATCAACTGAAGTTTTTATATGAGTGAGCTTTCCTCGGCTTAAAACTCACTGAAACATTCTTTACGAGTCAAATGTGAGTTATATGAAAAAAAGTTCAAGTGAAAATTTATATTTTTATCAAGGATGTAAATAATTCTCAAATATAATATTGTGAAGGACGTGTGAATTTTTAATGTTTTAAGACATGGAATTGGTGTAACCAATGTGTGAAATGAAGTGCAAAATGCAATTAATAAACGTTTGGGTAACGGTGAAAGAGGGCGCACGTGCGGCCACCCCCCGGCCGGTCATCAAGGAGGAACGTGGCTTTTAGTCAAAGGTCAAAAGCTACATTTTTTAAAGTTTTAATTTAATAGTTCAAATCATATTAAACAAACCAACTCTATACTTGATAATTTTATAATCAGTTTGCTTAGAAATAAAATAGTTTAGATGGTTGTTCTCTTAATCCTCAAGATATTTTGATAATAAGATGTTTTTTATACAAACAATATAAGGTTTAAATCATACATGGTGTAAGTATGTTTGATTGATCGAAGCAAATGTGAAGTCGTTTTAAAACTAAAAGATAATTGTTCTCTTAGGCCAGTAGATGGTGAATGCAATCTTAAAGCTTTTTGAAAAATATCCTTTTGTTTATTAATTTGTAAAATCAGTATAGTTTTCTCAATGACAAACTTATACACACGTTAGTTTTTTTTTTTTTTTTTAATGACAAATTGATTTACACACAATGATTACTTTTGAATCAACATCACTTGTCCACTACAGATGATTTAAATCATCAATTTTGTAAGGAGAATATTCATGTTAAAAAGAACTATATAGTTAAATGGCATATTTATTATGCTATTTTAGAATGAAAGACCATTGAAAGATAGATTTACAAGAATCCAAAAAGATAACTAGACAAAACAAAGTTAACAAAAATACACAAAATCCACACTTTTTACACATGGTTTAGCGTAGATCATACTTTTTTAAGAAAAATTTATTATCATGCCTTTAGACGATTGTTATTTAAGGTATCGGTGTGTTCACATAACAAATGGTTACACTATCAAATTTGGCAAATACTGTTTTAGGTTATACACCATCGCTTTTACTATGTATAATTATGATGAACACAAGTTATTGCATGGAGTTCGAACTTTCAATATTTTTTATTTTAATAAACTAAATATAAATCAGAATGCATGAATATATATTGTTATATTATTACACTAGGTTAGTCCCCGTGTAATACACGGATTGAATAAATAAAATATTAAATAATTATTAATAAAAATTTATGCATTATAAAATCATGCTTGAATATAAAATATAATTATAATTACGTATAAATAGCAAAGTAAATAAACAATAATGTATTTTTCTTAAACTTTTGTTTTATAAAAAAATTATGATTTTTAAATATATTGTTTTAAGAAAAATGATTTATTTAAAAAAATTCGTTGTATTCTTTATTTTATAAAATTTTTATTTTTAAAAAGTGTGTTTTTAATAAAAAATAGGTTTTTAATTTATTAAATTATGCATCTTTTAATTTGAAAATGGTATGAGTAATATTATTAGTATTAAATATTATTATTAATAATAATAGAGAAATGAGAAAGTAAGTATAATAAGGTTTACAATTGTTTCACGTTTATTTTTTTTTTTTTTATAAATAGATAGATAGGCTAAAAACCCATTAAATAAATGGATGAAATTTTAATGTAAAATATATATGTAAAATAAACATGAATACTTAAACTATAATATTTTAATGTAAAATATAATTAAAATTATATATACATAATAGTTCAAGAAATAAAACCATTATACCAATTTTTTTGAACTCTCTTATCTAAATAGTTTCATTTTTAAACATTCATTTTAAGATATTTTATAAAAAAATAATTTTTTATAAAAATCTTGTTTTTTAAAAACTCTGGTTTGTAATTATTCTGGTTGTTTTAATAAGACCGTTTTAAAATATTTCACATGTTTATAATTTTTTCAAAAACTAAACGATTTAAAATATTTTGCTTAAAAATGTTTAGTGTTTTAAAAAATTTCATATTATATAAAACTTTAGTTTTTTGTTATTTAGATTTTAATTAAAAGATGAAAAGATAGTTTGATTTAAAAAAATAGATAAGAAAGAGAAATATAGCAATTAATAAAATTTATTTTTAATAAGAGAGGGAAATTTGTATGAGTATTTAAATTACTATAATACGTTTTTAGAGGGAAAATTAATATGTGTATGTCTAGAAAAATGACAAGTGACAAAAAAGTGGTTTAAAAAAAGGACATGTGAAAAAAGAGACTTTGTTTTATTAGATGTTATAGATTTGAGTTTTAGATAAATAGTATTAATTTCACATTGCTCAACATGTCATTTATTATTTTGGGCTACAAGTTTACTTATTTACCTTTTTTTTCTTTTTTGATTTTATTAGTTTTAAAAAATATGGACTAAATTACACAAATGGTCTCTGTGTTTAAGCCTGATTTTACTTTTAGTCCTTAGCTTTTAGAAATTAAAAGGTTAGTTCAAAACTTTGCACAAACGTAACATGTTTGGTCTCTAAGACAGATGGACGTTAACTTTAATTGTTATTTTTTTTTTCAAATGACTAAAATACCCTTTGTTCTTAAAAAATACAACTAGAATAAGAGGGACCCTCTTAAAACTACAACCTAGTTAATCGACCTTTTCATATCTTTTAACCCCTAAACCACCAGCTTACCACCAACGACGATCCCTTGCATTGCCTCCTCATCATCGGCAACCAATCACCTCCCCCTATAGTTACCTTCTTCTTCTCCCGCAACACCACCTCTAGTCCCCCCACCCCCTCGCTCAACCCACCCGGCGGTTATGATCCATCGGGTTTAAGCCAACATAAGGTCAAATCTTATGATTTATAGGGGCAGGAAGGCGGGAATTAGTTGGTTTTAGGCCAACATCACCATCGCCATCTTGTTTGGGGTCTAATTGTGAGATTGTCGGCAATTGATGGGATGGCAGAAAGTGGGTTGAAGGAGTAGGTAAACAGGTGCCGAAGAAGAGAGACGAAAGAGGTATTTTGGCTTTTGGAGCGTGAACCGCCATTTTAATCGGTAGAAAGTGTAATTTTATAGATATGGTGGTTATGGTTGGTGGCAGTGTCAGCATGAGCATCGTCACTAACGCTATGTTCCCGAGTTCATTTAAGGAGAGAAAAGAAAGAAAGTGGAAGGAAAGAAAAAAAGAGTTGTGTTCTAGAGTTTTTTTTTAATTGAAGAAAATGAAAAGAAAGTAAAAATGAAGTGTTTTCAAATTCAATTAAGGAGAGAAAAGAAGGAAAATAGAAGAAAAATGAAGCTTAAAATCAGTACTTCCAAATTAAAAGGAAATAAAGAGAATAGAAAAGAAAAAAAAGAAAATAAAGAAAAAAAAAAGAAAAAGAAAGTTTTTTTTCCTTCTTCTCGTTAAGTGAACTTGAGAACAAAGAGTAAGGGTAGGAGGGGCACACCCATTGTAAGGGTGCAACAGCCCCTTACGCCGCACGACAACATCGTCACCGACCCCCACGCCACATTTTTTGGTGCACCACGACATACTCACACCGTGAACTCTTGTGTGTGTGGTATAGTGGTGTGGTGTGTCAACACCGTTGCCACCAAATTTGAGGTTGTTGTGTAGTATGGTGTTGTGTGACATGACAAAATATGGTTAGTGGGCATGTGGTGTGGTGTGGTATGATGTATATGATGTGGTCACCCCTCCCACCTTAACAAGCGCGCGCACAAGAGAGAGAGAAGGGAAGGGATGGTGGTGGCCATCGTCTATGCACCGGAGGTGGTGCCCATCGTCTATGCACCGGAGGTGATGAACGGGTGGTGGCGATGATTGGTTTTTACGATGGTCCATGGTGTCAATGGTTATGACCTTTGGATGCAACGGTTTTTACTTTTAAATACACTAAGGAACCAAACATATTATATTTGTGTAAAGTTTTAGATCAACGCTTTAATTTTCTAAAAGCTAAGGACCAATATTGAAATAAGGCCTAAGCACAAGGACCATCTGTGTCATTAAGTCTAATAACTATATATCATCCTTGCTGCATATTTTAGATTCTTCAAGGAGTTGCTTATTTGTAATGATATCTTGTATGAAGCTCGCTATGAATAAAGGAATACATGAAATTATATCTTTTGTATCTCATGTGCAACTTTTGCTTCCAAACAGGACTGAACAGAGAAAATGTTTGTTGTAAAGATCAAGTAAAACAAGGGATATTGGTAGAAGCTGGTTGATAATGAAGTGGATATAAACTCCATGGTAGAAACTAAAGTGGTGTAGATATAGACTTGATTTCATATCTGACAATCACAAGGCCTCATGTAACAACATACAGTGGTGGAGCTTGAACACCCCAGTAGAGGGGCGGGGGCGGAATTAAGTTTTTTAGGGGGGCGAACTTCATATTTATATAAAAATTTACACTACCAGACCAAAATTTACATTACCGGACTAAAAGTTAACACTACCGACGAAAAAAAAAAGGGGGCGGCAGCCCCCCCGCCCCAACTATCCTTCGCCCCTGACAACACATCCTTCTTAGTTTAAATATCGGTTGGGTTTACAGTTATGCCACACACCAAAGTCAAAACAAACCAAATTTTTTGATGATCATTTGTGGCTTAATCAAATTGTTGGTTAACTGTTTTGTTTAATTAATTTGGTTTGGTTAATTCGGTTACGATTGGTTAATTTGGTTACTTGTTCATCCCTAAAAGGAAATACATTTTGTCATTTGGACTCACTTTTCATCGTCTTAAAATACTATGGTCGCAATACACTAATACCAGTCTCTTACAAACGATGGTACGTTTAACCACTCACATAAAATTTATATATACCATGACGAAAACAGCAGTTGCCTTGTGCCCTTGATTAGCATATAAACCACAAATTATGTATAAACTTTTACAAATTAAAATATTTTATAATTCATTTCAATGTTTGTAAAATAATAATTTTTTTTAATATTCTTGCAAAATTTTCAAAAGTTAAATTATGAGCATTCACATCTCATTTCTTATTCATATTCTTATAATTACTTATTTACATTAAAAATTTTTTTTTTCCTTTACCAAAATTAAATAATATTTTCATATCTATATTCATCACTTTTTATTTGTCCTCCACTCAAAACTATTTTCAAAAAATATTAAAAAATTTATGAGGGACACACACAGTAATATTTTTCATCTGTTTCATTAACAACCATCTTCTATAATATGGGGGACACACTTACAGAAAATTAAAAATGAACTGGGAATACTCTTAGGGCTTGTGATGGAGTCATGGAGATGGAGACAACATGGATTTTTAACTCCCAATCTCTTTTACATTTTTTCTTGTGATCTTTAATTTTTTACTTATTTTTTAAGTCTTTTAATTACCATTTAGTAATGTTGTAAAAGTCGCTAGGCGCTACCAGATCAGTCGACTGGGAATTTACGAGTACTCGTTCTAGGCGGGGAGTACTTGAAATTGGTAAATTATAAAGAATTAATTTTTAAAAATTATACATATGTCAAATATTGTACGTTCACTAATATTTATAATAATATATATGAATATCAATATAAATTAAAATGATACATGTTTAAATACTTTAAAAAATTCAAAATGGATACTTATTCTATGATATTATAAACATTCTAATCATTTAATAGTATTCTTTTAAGGTATCTCCATGAAAAACAACAAAGATTTTACAAAAATAAATGAAAAATAACGAAAATTGACGAAAAACATAAAAAATCTGGGTTTTCCGAGTTGGGCCGAGTAGAGCAGAGTTGGGCCGCCTAGCTTCGAGCTTGACCGATTTTGACCGAGGTTGACCAATTCCGAGTTATGAAACCGAGTTGAAGAAAGTCGCTTCAGTAAATGTCCGAGTTCCAAGTACACTTCGAGTATTCGGCCGAGTTTTACAACACTGCCGTTGAGTATGATTCGGGGATGTATTTGTAACCACGTTTATTTTGTTGCTTATTTTTTAATTCTTTAACTTACGTCGCTTATCGGTTGTGTCTGCTAAGTTCTTTTAAATATTTTTTGGTTTTTTTTGTTTGCGTTGAAGTGATAATCGTTACTATATGTTTTTGTATGAAGTTCAGCCCTATTACGAACTTCTCACAGCACGCTAGGAGAAACACTCCCACTAATCAAGATTTACTAATATGAAATTTACAAAAAGTACTATGCTTTGGTTATTGGTGTGGTTACCTCCTAGATTTTGATATAAAAATCCAAATAATCAAAGTTAGTATGAAAGACATATTTTAAAAAAGGAATCAAAACATATGGAGGTAAAAGGTCAATCCGTAAACCTATACAACTCATTTAGCTAAACGAGCTTGTACGTGTGGCCATAAACTTTCCCGAACCCGTTTTGGTTAAATCCTAAGCTATAAATCACATGTTAGTTTTAAAACGAAAAAGTAAGAAATGAATCTCATACAAAGAAAACCTTCCGAGTTATGAGAGATTTCAAACACTTATTGAAATATGTTTAGTAACCGAAAATAGCTTTCTTGTTTCTATTTATATAAGTGTTTTTGTTCAAACAAAATATAATGTAGCCTATCTAAAGTGCAAATCCAAATGTTTGTTATAAATAATTTGAAGTTCCAAGACTAAAAAGAAAAAGAAAAATAACAAACGAGGTGTTATAGATTAAGTGCGGCATGGATGACAAGTGTGTGAAAGTGATGGTGGTCAACAAAAAACACATCACAATTTCCGGCCAGCCCACCGCGGATATCTCGCAACTATGTTTCATACACATTGTTTCACTCCCTTTAATCAAATATAAATATATCTTACTACACTAAATTCCAAAATTTCACTAAGATATTCTTTTTTCTTAAAGATGGGAAGAAAACTTATATTAATATACTAACTTACTAACAAAACGCTAAAATATTACAAGATACAAGACCGCTAAACGAAATTAAAGAATACATCATTTTGACCATTCTAAAGAGGACAGAGTAGCCTCATTCTTCACCCAAAGGAATCACAACGCGTATGTCTTATGATTTTATAATTTTCAAGATTCGAATGGAAATATATACTATCTCACTTGTAAAGGCCGGTGATATTATTCTATTTTTTATTACATGCTTTAGTACTTACAAACTTTATTTCTCATATTCTTCTACAAATGTAATGTTGTTAGGGTGGTAAGGTGTCTTAGCAACCACCTTGAGGTCCTCAGCTCAATTCCCACGACTATTTTTTTTGGAAATTAAATGTGAATATCCAAACTATTGACCAATATTAATCTCAACTAATAATTTGACCACTATTAATACCAATTATCGATGACATTTTAGTTTTCTTGGGAATTCAACCTGTGATATGCACTTGGGAAATTTAGCATATGTGATCAAGGTAGCGGGTTTATATAGATTGAAAATATCATCATCCCCGCCACTTGTCCTTTTTGGCCCATATGTTTGTGTTACTAAGATTCATATTGGTCTCTCGTAGATGCATCTCCATCCCTAGCTAAGTACGTACAAACTGCTTCAAATTGTTGGGTCGAATTTGGGTTGTGAACATGTTTCCGCTATAGGACAATCGCGAGTAGAGTTCTTCCATATGTGCCTCATGTAGTAATTGGCCTTGCATCAGTATGTGTCTTTGTTGCGACCCCACTAGTTATTAGGCGTGGATGGTGTTTGTGTCAACGAGAATACGTTAGGATGAAAAGAGTCTTGTATGGTTGTATCGATTGTAATGAGTGATTTATATACACGCAAGGCATAAGCGGGGAGTTGGTACTGAAATAAACACATGTATATGTGACGGGTGGGCGTGCTTGCTAGCATGAAAACACCATATTGGGGTGTAAGCACTTGTTATAACACACCTGAAATATGGACCCAAAGCATCCATTGGACAGCGGGGGTCGGGCGCGGTAGCCCTAAAAGCTAGGTCCAAGGGGCAAACCCCTGGCTGAGGTTGAGCTGTCAGGTCAGTCGGAAAATTTTATTTTACGAAAAAGTATAATGGAGAGAATTAAGAAAATAAATTTTGTTTAAATAGAGCCAATGCAACCCGCTTTGAAGAAGGGATGCAGGGTGCATCGGAGAACGGATGCGACACACATCGAAGAAGGGATGCTGGGCACATCAACGGGATAAGGAAACAATACGAAGATGACACGTGATGGTGACTAATGGGAAGATGTCGAAAACGTGGGCACCAATGCAGACCACATCGGCTATGGATATGGCCACTTCATCAAAAGAGGCTCAAGGCAATGTATGCATGACACGTGCCACGCATGCAGAGGTGACACGCGATGCTGGCCGTATTGCCTAGTGGATGAAGTCGCATCAACTAGCCGATCTCACCTATAAATAGGTTAGCATTTTAGCCTATTTTCACAACTCACCTTCAAACACACACACTTAATATTGTTTTGCGTGCCCGGATTTCCTTTCGACTCGTTTTGCAACCCAACACTTGATTCTCAAAGATTCGAAGCTACCTGAAGTTTTTAGAAGACGTTTCTAGCTTAGTAAATAGTTCAAGTACTGCTTAATCCATCTGGAACTAACCTAAGATGAGTATGTTTGTCTTTGAAAATAAAAACTCGTTAATCCTTGAAATTCGCATTTACACTTGAAAATGGCATAAGTATTAGTTAATTTATTAATGCATGTTGGTGAAATACAAGACAAACATAAGGTTAAGATTGTATATGTGGTCTAATAAAAATAATGTACATGTAGCGGGTAGGAACCTAAAAGGGGTACATGGGTGACCTGATAACAAAATTATTACTAGTGTACAACAAAAGATCTTGATATGTATTTCATCTGATAAGCATTATTCACCAGCAATATCGTTGATATTGAATTTTTAAACTTTAACATGTATATAATAATTAAACTGAGAATGACACTAGATCATGGTATAGTATAAACTCTGTAGGTGTATCTAGTGTTAAATATTAAAAATCACAAGATAAAAGCTGAGATGGACGCATTTCTGGAATGGAATCTTGTGGGCTTGTAAATATAGATAAAATTTTATAAAACAAATTTATGAATCAATAAATGATCCAGCTTTGAGATTTGACTTGATTCTGAATAATTTTATGATATTATTATTAAATAAATTTCCGTTGCCAAAAGTAAATTTGAAAATGATTTTCGAATAAAATAATAAAATGATATCGATCGGTTCACATGACCTGAGGTGACCCAAACCTGAGGTGCGACACTTGTTGAGTTATAAGTGAGTAGTCGTATTAGTGAATGAGGCGTGGCGTCAAGGCTGCCGACCGAATATATTGCCATTAGGATTTGGGGTGAGGTAGTGCTATGATTTTGAGATATGGTGGTTGTTTAGGCTAATGTTTACTTGTGTTGTGATATGATCAGCGATGAAATTTCAATTTCTTCTTTAGTTTCCTTACCAGAATTTGGCATAGGAATTGTTTGTGATGTTGGTATTAAAAAAATTAAGATTATTGGTATTGTGATCATATAAATTTGTTGATTGGTTTGTGAGGAAACATGTATCATTGAGGTGTTCTCGTTATGTTCCTTTGGTTTGAGGGATGAAACCATGAAAACTAGCTCGCTTGAACACTAGATGTAACTAATCTTAACGCAAGTATCTATACTCTATCAGATTTGGAATACTTCATTTATGATGACCCTAATTCCCCTTAATTACCAAGTAATTAGACCTCAAGACATTGTAGCTATTCTTAATTCAATCAACCAGCAAGACAACAAACACGTTAAGGCATTGTAATACAAGGAACATGAAAGGGTTGTTCCCTACACTCGAACGTGAGAATAATCATTTGTTTATGTAAAGATGAAGTGCACGTGAATGATGTAAATAGCATGAGAAGGAAACTTTACCTCATCCTGTGTAAATTTTAGAATGCTTACTAGGGTTTCTCCTTGGTGATTGTGTGAGGACTTTGTGGTCCCTGTAACGATTGTTTGCATGTTATTGGTCAGAATGACATCTTTGTCATCTCGCTGCCATACGTCTATAACTAGTTCACAATCCTCACTTAGTGGCCCGGGTTATCTTATGGAAGCATGTCAAATTGGGGTCTATAGTCTTCAGGTGTAGATTCATATACACCCTCGTTGAGTAGTGGAGTTTAATGGAGGATATCAAGGTCATTGCTGATAATCTCTATGTATTGATTTCATGATATCATTGGGAAACTGCTTTAAGCCTATTGTGTATATTCAATGCCACCTAACACTTAGAAAATTCATGTTGGGTTTTGTGTATGGCGTATAAAAGTTGTATGTCGTGTGAAGTTGGTCTACACAAGTATTTTTTTCCGTATAACGATCATAAAAGTGTTAAAACTTTCATGTGAAGCTCTCTCAAACATACACTAATTCTCATCATGCGCTTCCAGAGGATTCACATATGCTAATTAATGTATAACTGATGTACACTTCTAAAATGACTTAAAAATCTTATTCCTTTTAGCACCCCAACTTCTTTGAAAGAAGTCAAACTTCCTCTTCATATCACAAATTATTTTTAATAATAGTTGTCTTTGCATTACAGATAGCCTTCTGAATATCTTCTCATTATATACTGGCTTCCTAGCAAAACAATATTAGAAAAATAATTTGTGTGGCTTCACGATCGCTAGGTACATGACTTTTGACCTTGCGACATCTTAAACATTTTGACGTTAAACATCTTGACTTAACGACAGGTGTTCAAAGGAATGAACTTTGCATTAAAAGCATTATGGTTGGAACTTGTTAGGATATTGAAAGAGATCCATTAAGTGTAATAAAGATTGAAATTTGAAAGAATAAAATATGGGTTGAAATTTAAGATAGAGTGATTAGAGAATGGTATGAAAAACTAAATTTGTTTCTATATAGGAGAACATGATGTTTACTTTTAAAAATACTTGGTCAGAACACTTTACTCTTAAATTACACTAAATTACATCATGTCTGGTTTGAACTTATAATCTAATTCAAAGAAAAAACAAAACCTCTACTAAAAAATGATTTAATTGGGCCGAGACGGGCCGTATGCTCCCCCGATGTAATCGGAGTTACATACCGCCCACTTGTTCTAAGAGAACATCCTAATCCTAGTGTCTCCCTTGTATTTAAAATTTCCATTCTCTATGCTCTTGTGAATTTAGAATATCATATAAATTTGAAATAAGTAGGATACGAAGTTTAATCATTAAAGAATTATATTATGAATTCAAAGCATAAGGCGAGTAGAATACAATGACATATCGAGTCATAGAAAAATGTGTTTTCCCCACTGAATTTAGGCCGGTGCGGCCATGAAACCTGCCTTTATCCCCCCACTAATCCTATAATATGCAGTATGCACATAACATAACCCCCCCTTCCCCCTACACCCACCCCTCTTTTCTTCGCTTTTTACCTCTCACTTTTCCCCCTACTTTCACTACACACTACCCTTCTTATCAATATCTGCATGTGCTCTCCTTCTATTCATTCTTCAAACTTACTGCTGTTATTCTCATCATTTCAATTTCATCTTTCAAATGGCCAGACAAAATAGCTGGCTTTCCTTCTCCCTCTCACCGATGGAGATCTTTACTTCCTCTTCACAGCCCCACCACTATTTCTTCAACGACACCTTCTACAACACCAATGGTCAATTTTCATTCTCTTTTAAATTCAAATTCTCTTCTCTTGTTGTGAAATGGCTAACGAGTCGCTGATGCAGGTTGCACCACTCAAGATAGAGGCTTTATGGAGTCTCAAATCCACCACCAACAGCCGCCGAAGCTGGAGGACTTCCTCGGGTCGCCGGCGGAGACGCATGACTCGTCGTCGTTGACTCACATCTACGACGGCGGAAGTGGGTCCGTGTATGTCTCCGATCAGCAACTCGCCGGAGGCGGTGGGTTCCCGACGAACTCGGGGTCGGAGGTGGATGACTCGGGTGCGCAGATGGCTGAGTCGAACGAGTTGGGGTACGGTCGGCGTTCGGTGAATGCGTTGTCGTTGGGGATCACAGCTACTAGCGGCGCCGGCGGCGGAGATCAGAAGGCGGTGGTGGCGGCTGGCGGTGGTGGTCAGAATAGCTGTAAGAAGATTGCTGATACTTTTGGGCAGAGGACTTCGATCTACAGGGGTGTTACTAGGTATCATCATCATCATCATAAATTCATAATCCTTTTTTTTTGTTTTGTTTTTAATAAATAATAATAATAATATTTTGGTTTGTTGTTGTAGAAAAAAGAAAAAAAGAAAAAAGATTGAAAAGTGTCGTTGATTTGTGCAGGCATAGGTGGACTGGTAGATACGAAGCGCATCTTTGGGATAATAGCTGTAGAAGGGAGGGTCAGGCGAGGAAAGGACGTCAAGGTACATTTCTTCTCGAGTAATTTCATTAAACACTATCAATCAATCAACCTCGCTTATAATAAGCTATTGATAGACTTTGGTGAGCAAGATCGAAAGCAAACGTTTTTTTCTGTTGAGATGGAGAGGTTGCTGTTCATTAAAACAAAATCAAAAGACCAAAGTATACGTATTTTAAGCTTATCATCCTTAAATGAATTCCAAGCGAGAAGGGTTTAAGAGTACATTACTTCTTAAAAGTTAAATCATTTCTTAATCTAATTCATAACAAGCTATCGGTAAGCTCTTGTGAGCGACAGATGATAACAAACTTTTCTTCTGTCGAGAAAGAAAGGTTGTTTCTACTAACAACAAACTTAAAATACCAAAGTATGCGTATGTGTATGAGTGGGAAAGTATGGATTGCGTTTATAAAATGAGTAAATATGCAAATTTTAGTTTCTTTAAATGGGTAGATGATAAACTTTTTCTATTTAAGTATATGATATTATAGAGGGGTATGTGAAAATTGCCCGTTGAGAATCAACTTTGGTTTTTATTATTTTCGATTGATAAAATATTATAAATTAAAAGGATGTTACTATAATTATAAAAAAATGTTTGTAATTTTGACATATGGGGTTTGATATGAATTTGATGAGTAGTAGTTGTCATGTGTTTGCCCAAAATGGAAGGAATTTGTCCAGAGGATTTACACAAAATCCTGTTTGTTATATTTGTTTCTCTTTCCAACTCTATCATCACAAAATCTATGTATGTAAATTGTAATGTAATGTAGGTCTGCATTTCACTGTTATTTCTTTTCATCTTTTACTTTTGCTTTTCACTTTCCTTTTTTCGTCTTCATCCCTCCATATGTTTGACCAAGTCAAACCACTCAATACTTATTTATATTTAAACATTATAAATTTTCAAATTGAAAACAGTTGCTAAATAAGTTTTTCTTTCATAACTCTCACGTAGCTTTACCTTAGTTATAGAAAGTTTACTTAACAAGATTTTCACCATGTCATTTAAGACCATTCACATCGCACTCTCATATTTGTGATATCATTCGTAGCTCGTTCCTCATATATATGTGAGTGGGTGCCCTATATTATGGGGATGGCTGTGAGTGATTATGAGTTGAAGAAGTAGAAAATATATGGGGATTGTACCGTGTTTTTTCATATTTGAGGAAAACAGTACAACCTCATAAATTTTTTAATATTTTTGAAAGTGATTATGAGTGGATGAGAGAAAAAATATAATGATAAAGGTATAAAAAAATATTATTTAATTGAAAATAAGAGAAAAAAAGTAACGATGCTTAGTTTAATTATAAGGATAGGGATGGGGATGGATTGTGAATGCTCTGAGTGTATTCTCTATATTATAGAGAATGGTTTTAAGTTGTTACGAGTGGATGATAGATAACATGTTACTGTTCATCTCTATATTTGACAAAACACCGTTCAACTCTAATAATTTTTTAATATTTTTTGAAAATGGTTGTGAGTAGAAGAGAGAAGAAAATGTAATGACAGAAGTATTAAAAGTATTATTTAATTGAAAAAGAGAAAGAAAAAAAATAATTTAAAAATAATAATTTTAGTGTAATTATAGAGATGAAGATAAAAAATGGGATATGAATGTTCTAAATAAAAATATTGTGCTTTTTAAATCATGTTATTTTTTGTAATTTTATAATCGGGTATCTGGGAAAATGATAACATGGATTTTTAGTGTTTATATTGTTTCTAAAAGTTTGATTGATTTAACTAGGTTTTATAATATATATTAACATTAATTTAAAGGCGTAGTCTATAAAGAGAAGCCAATTGACCTTTTTCATTAATATAAACCGAGTATTTAAACCACCTAAGAGCATTCACATTCTGTTTCTTAAAATGTTGTCAGTGAAATCCTTATATCATATGGAATGATTATAAGTAGTTGAGAGTAAAAAAGAGAAAAAATGCTGTTGTTTAGTTGTATATTTAAGAAAACACTATTCAACCCTTATAAATTTTAAAATATATTTGAAAATGATTGTAAGTGAAGGACAATGAAAATGTAACGATAAATGTAAAAATGAATAATATATAATTAAAAGGAGAAATAAAAGTAGTGATTTTAAGTGTAATCATAAGGATGAAGATAAAGAATGAGATGTGAATGCTCTAAATATGTTAAATATGTGAATGAGAAATATGTTAATATAACTTCATATTTCTTGTATTACTTTGGTGTCTTTTTCCAATCTTGATTTGATATAAACGAAAATGAATACATACTTGGGTGTCCTGTAAAGTAGTTTCAATAGTTGGGCGACCTGAATAAGAAAAGTTGAATAGTTGAGTGGTCTGTTACACATAAACTCTATTAGAAATTATGTGACAGTATACTAGATAAACCGTACTAAACCCGCCTTATTTTCCTTTTGTGTGAAATAAATCCCGGAATTTAACCGTGCAGCATGTACGGGTTGAAATGAGTGCTTCTACGTCTTTAAGCTTTTGCTTTATCGGAAAGTATTTTTGTGATCGAAATCATGGACCACTTACATAAACTAATATTTGATTTCTTTTGCATGGACATGGCTCTCAATAATATTTTCTGCAGTGTACTTGGGTAAGTGAAATTGACATTAATCACGTGACTTGTTTATTTTCATATAATCGGTATTAATAGCGTTTGATGGATTATCAGGCGGCTATGACAAGGAGGATAAGGCGGCACGAGCCTATGATTTGGCGGCGCTTAAATACTGGGGTCCGACGGCCACCACAAATTCCCGGTAAATAGATATTACTCTATCCTCTCGGTTTCACTTGATTGAATGAAACAGGTTTTTTTTACTTTATGGTAAAGGAGATCATAATGCATTCTGGGTTGATATAGGTTTCAAACTATGCAATGGAAGTTGAAGAGATGAAACACTCAACAAAGCAAGAATTCATTGCATCACTAAGAAGGTTTGTTTTTGTACCCTTTTGCATTACCATAGTAGCCTGAGTGAGATATTACTGGGTATGTTTGTTTATTTTATTTGTTTGTTACAAGTGGCAAATTTGATGGGTCAGTCAAATGGATTAGAGTGGTTAAACGGGTCGAATAGAAGTTTAGCTACAAAGAGATGAGTTGTATGGGCATAGGATTGGTTTAACGGGTCGAACCCGTTTTTATTATAAACGGATTGAGAATGACCCTTTCCTGTTTTAGAATGACAAATTCTTACACTTTTCAAAATATTACAGGAAAAGTAGTGGTTTCTCAAGGGGAGCATCCATCTATCGAGGGGTAACGAGGCATCATCAACAAGGTCGTTGGCAAGCTAGGATCGGCCGTGTTGCCGGAAACAAAGATTTGTATCTCGGGACTTTCGGTAAATTTACAACTTTTGTGATCAGAACCATAGAATGCAACACTGGTTAACAGTCTTATTAATCGTTTATCTGCAAATTATATTGCAGCCACTGAAGAGGAAGCAGCCGAGGCGTATGACATAGCAGCAATAAAATTCCGGGGAGTGAACGCCGTCACAAACTTCGAGATGAAACGATACGACGTACAAGCCATTTCCAACAGTTCCCTTCCAATCGGTAGCTCTGCAAAGCGCCTGAAAATCTCTCTCGAGGCTGCAGATTCAAAACCGACCCAAATCACAAATCACCACCAGCAGCCACCACAATACAACAGCAGCGGTAACTGCAGCAGCATCAGTTTTGCTAACATGCAACAAGTTTCTACAGTTCCTTATGCAATGGCGTTTGACCCGAACTACCAGAACTTCTTCCAGCAGCTCCACCCTGGTGCACCCGCAGCCTCTGGTTCTTTGTCGTCTGTAGGGACCCCGATGGCTCCATCTTCGGCTGAGTTCTTCATGTGGCCACACCAATCATATTAACATATGACCATGTAGCTTAGCACCATAGACAATGCTAATTTTGAAACTCTTAAAAGCTAACCATTGCTGACAGGTTTAGCCTAGGTGATCCACTTACCTTAGTATTAGTATGGGCTGGGTTAGGGTATAATGTTTCTGTTTTCCAAAATTTTCTGTTTTTGGACTTAAATTGTCAACTTGTATTTGGAATGCTAGTTATGAAGTTTTTTTATTTATGAAAATTTTGTTGTAAAAAGGATGTTAATTACCTAATTTTAAATTATGATTTTGTTGTAAAACCACTTGAAAATTTTAAACGTTTTGACATATGTATGAAGGTTTAAAACTTTGATCTTTTTAAATGTTTGCAAGATGATAATAATTTCTACAAAAATATGCCAGAAGCCATGAAAGTGTTGTCAAAAACAGATATGGTATCATATATTATTTTTTGTCATGTAAATAAATAATTTCTCAACCATTTAGAGACAATCATTTACTAGTTTTGTTCGTTAGTTAAATAATTGATTCATGTTAACACTAAAACTGAAAATACACATCGGGTTGTTAAAAAGAAAATAAAGTTAAACATGTCATCTTACTTAAAAAAGTAAGAATTTTTCGTCTTTGCTCTTAAAACGCTTTCTTAACCTTCTTCCATAATAACAAAACCATCAAAATTGTTTTGAAAGTCCGATTGAACTGAGGGGAATTGGCACCACAACACTTCATGTAGTAGGAGCATCAAATGTGTAACTTTTGAATACAGATCATGTTAGGTATCTTTACGCAGCGGAAATAAACACAAAACACACGTACGCACGCGAAAGCAATAAGAACACGAGAATTTATAGTGGTTCGGTAAGATTACCTACGTCCACTCTTTACAACTAGGTATTTTATTAAATTCAAGGGACTAGATTACAATACAATGACATGTTCTATATATAAAAATAAATTAGGGTTTCAAGAAGCTTCAATGGCCAGGCCCATAACTCCATCCAAAAGCCTAAAAGGCCTTCACACCTCAACAATCTCCCGCTTGAAGGCCTTGCGAATACTCCAGCTAGCCATCTAAGTACAAAGCAACCCTGTCATCAGTAATATTCAAGTAACAGAAATCATTCAAGCCTTCAATTCCAAAGAACATGCTAAGATTTCAATCCAAATCCCCTAGTTGCAGAGGCCCCTTTTCATCAATTACTTGAAAGGGCCCGTTGAAGCTTCCTCGAGCTCCAACTCAGTCAGGGCAAATTCCACCAACGACCCATTCTCTGTCACAACTGGTTTACGCGATCCACCAGATTCAGAGATACACAGAGAACCACTAACACTCTTCAAATTTAGCAAACAATCACCAGGAGAGAATTTTTCAGTCGTAGTCTTCAAAGCCCAACGATTCTTCTTGACTGTACCCGAAACATGCCCCATGCTCACGCTGTCACAAAATCCTATGACTGGTTTAGACTTCTGACCCCATTCAGCTACAATCTCTGCTCCAGATTTGCAAAATGAACTCTCTTAGCAGCAGATTTAGCGAACCCGACTTTGACTTGCTTAACCGGCTTGATCAATCCCTCAGCAGGTACCTCCACCATGTATAATGACCATGCTTATCACCACGAACAATCACCCAGTTTCCATTGATTACCTTCCATTTACCATCACCAAACCTGACTTCCAGTCCTTGTTCATCCAGTTTACTAACAAAAATTAATTTCTTCTTCAAACCCAGAATCGCCTTGACATTCTTTAGGTTCCATGTAGTCCCCAATGGAGTCACCAAATCAATATCACCCATGCCCATTACATCAAGCATTCTGCCATCAGCGAGAAGTACCTTCCCAAAATCGCCTGTTTTCAGATTCACTATCATTTCACCGCTGTGTACGGCGTGAAACGAAGAACCAGAATCCATGATCCAAGAATCCACACTGTTTTCATCCTCAAGAATTAACACGTCACCATCATTGACATCCTCAACAGCAGTGTTCAGACCTTTTTTGGGACATTGACTCTTAAAATGTCCATCTTCGTTGCAGTTCCAGCACCTCACATTTTTTCGAGTCGAGTTGAACTCTTTCCCCGACTTCCACTACCTCGGCTATTTTCCCTTCCCCTACCAACATGTAACATCTCAGAAGATGATCCAATATTTGCACTTTTTATATGTGTGTCTGCACCTATCACAATGTCTCGGATCTTTTCAAATGTCATTTCGTTAGCCCCCATAGAATTTGTAACAGCAGTTACAGTCCCCGACCAACTATCAGGCAGTGAAGATAGCAACACCAAAGCTCAAGTCTCATTATCGAATTTTACTCCCACTAATTCTAATCTGGTAAGAATAGACATCGGATCATTAATGTGAGAGGTGACTGAGCTTCCCTCTTTCATTCTCGTCATAAACAGTTCCCTCATCAAGAACACCTTGTTAGCTGCAGACGACTTTTCATACATATTTGACAGAGCCAACATCATACCACTTGCAGTGGTTTCTTTCATGATGTTAAAAGCAACGCTCTTCGTCAAAGATAATATAATAGCCGCTCTAGCTTTCTTGTCCTTGGAATTCCAAACTGCTTCTTTAGCTTTCTCCATACTCTTTGGTTTCTTTTCTTGTCCTTGGAATTCCTTTTGACACAGTAATACTTCTATTGGCGTTTTCCACCAACCAAAATCAGTGCCATTGAACTTTTTGATCACGGTCTTCCCGTGTTCAGCCATAATAGCAAAACAGAGACAAAAATCAAAAGAAACAGGCACGCTGAATAGTTAATAACCAGTCAACAAAAGGATAGACAAAACCAGATCCGGTACTTCCAACCAAAACCCTAGGCGGAGAGCAGAAACCCTAGGTGACGGCGGCGACGGCAGAAACCCTAGGCGGCGTGGCGGCGCAGAACCCTAGGCGGCGGTGGCAACCCTAGGCGGCGGCAGATACCCTAGGTACACGACGGCGTGTTTCGTACGAAATCTTCAAATAGTAATCAAGAGCCTGATGTTCTGATACCAGTTGTTAGGTATCTTTACACAGCGGAAATAAATACAAAACACACGTACGCACACGAAAGCAATAAGAACACGAGAATTTATAGTGGTTCGGTCAAGATGACCTACGTCCACTCTCTGCAACTAGGTATTTTATCAAACTCAAGGGACTAGGTTACAATACAATGACATATTCTATATATAAAGATAAATTAGGGTTTCAAGAAGCTTCAATGGGCCAGACCCATAACTCCATCCAAAAGCCCAAAAGGCCTTCACATCTCAACAGATCATACCAAACAGAGATTAATTAATTATTATTAATATTACCAAATTATTGGCCTAATCAGTTTGATTCTACGTGATCGAAACTGATTATAAGAAAGGTAGAAGGAGAGTGTCCCATTATCGGACAAATTAAAACACACAATAATATAAAACCAACTGTTAATTGGTGTTCTTCGAATAATGAACTGCACGGATGATATTCCTGTCCTTAAAAGATTTTACGCGCTCTATTTGTTGTAAGCTACAGCGTAAACTCACAGGATTTAAAGCAGAATGAATCTGGCTTTCCAACAGCAATGGAACCAGATCAACATAAAGTTTGTGAGGAAACTGTTGTAGAGAAAACGCGGAGCAGAGAGAAGCTGCGGTTTTTGGGTGCTTGGCCCCCCACCAGTCTCGAATTGGGTTACGCAGGTTTATCCCGAAATGCAAAGTGCGCCTCAAACGCGCCCATTCGCGCCTAAAATGCACCCATTCACAAGCTCACGTCTCTGTCTCAACGAGTGTGTGGGTTTAGCCCTTCTCTTGGCCCAACTACCACTTTGGTGACCCATAAAGGAAAGCCCCTTATAAGTTACATAATGTTTTCTCTCCCCACCAACGTGACAAGAAGAAACATGTAACTTGTATATTTACAACTTGTAAATTTCCAACAGTAACAACATCCAAAGTGTCTAGTAGTATGAGATGTGTCATAACATCAATAGCGTATGCATGGGAATTGCAGGAAACAGCTCAAACGAACTCCAATTGAACTCATTTCAGCGGTGTTGGAACCGGCTCTTCCCATATATATATATATATATATATATATATATATATATATATATATATATATATATATATATATATATATATATAATACATGCATATAATTATATAAAATATAGATTTGTTCTACAAGATCAAGTTAAAAAAATTTAAAAGATACAGTTACAAATATTAACTGTCACAACTCTATAAAAGTAAATGGTTTTCTGTAAGAGTATTCGTCCAAACATCCCGAGTTAGGCAAAGAAGTAAGCAATCACCATGGATAATGTTTATCTATAATATTTTTCTCCAAATATAAGCAATCGGCAAGCTTGATTTCTCTTTTACCTAAAATGCACATCTTGAATTCCATGAATTTGTGTTATTTTGGATTATATCTGCAAATCAAGACATGTACCATGACTGGGATGCAAGTTATGAAGTTTTTTTAATTTATAAAAAGTTTTGTTGTAAAAAGGATGTCAATTACGTACTTTTAAATATTGATTTTACTGTAAAACCACTTGAAAATTTTATACGTTTCGACAAAATTGTTATTTTTTCAGGATAAAAAAAATTGTCTCGATACTTTTGCATTATAAGTATGAAGGTTTAAAACTTTAATAGTTTTAAATGTTTGCGAAATAAAAATAATAATTTCTGCAAAAATATACCAGAAACAGTGAAAATGTTGTCAAAACAAATATAGTATCATATTTTATTTTTTGTCCTGTAAATAAATAAGTTCTTAACCATTTAGAGAGATTTGTTTGTTAGTTCAATAGTTGATTCATGTTAAACTGAAACTGAAAATACAAATCGGGTGTTTAAAAAGTAAATAAAATTAAACTAGCTAGTATCTTACTTAAAAAAGAGAATTTTCAGAATTATATTTCATATTTGCCCCCAAAAGGCTTTCTTACCTTCTTCCACAGTAACAACATAATCAAAATTGTTTTGAACATCCTAGAAAGTCCCATTGAACTTAGGGGAAATGACACCACAACAATTGCATGTAGCAGGAGCATCAAATGTGTAACATTCAAAGTGTAGCATCAGATGTGTAGTAACTTCAATGCTATATGTATGGGAATAGCAGGAAACCACCTCAAACGAACTCCGATTGAACTCGTATCAGCGGCGTTGGAACCGGCTCTTCTCCTATATATATATGGTACATTTATATATTTATATAAAATATACACTTGCTCTACATCATTAAGATAAAAAAATTAAAAGATACAGTTACAGATATTAAAATATAAAACTAACCGGTTTTTTCGTAAGAGTATTTGTTCAAACGTCCTGAGTAAGACAGAGAAGTAAGCAATCACCGGGGAAATGTTTATCTATAATATTTTCTCCGAATATAAGCAATCCAGCAAGCTTGATTTCTCTTTTGCCTAAACTGCACATCTTGAATTCCACGAATTTATGTCATCTTGGTATTAAATTTGCAAATCAAAACACTTACCATTATTGATTGTATACTTAAGATGAACTTAAGTTTGATTTTTCTTAACCTTCTTCCACAGTAACAACATCATCAATATTGTTTTGAACAACCTAGAAAGTCCATTGAACTTGGGGGAATTGGTGCAACAATTACATGTAGCAGGAGCATCATATCAAAAGTGTAACAAAATTAAAAGCGTTGCATCAGATGTGTAAAAACATCAATAGTGCATGCATGGAATAGAAAGAAACCAGCTCAAACGATCTCCGATTGAACTCATATCAGCGGCGTTTGAATCGGCTCTTCCTTTATATATATATATATATATATATATATATATATATATATATATATATATATATATATATATATATTTGGTATATTTATATAAAATATAGATTTGTTTTACATGATTAAGTTAAAAAACTTTAAAATATAAAGTTACAGATATTAAAATGTTTAACTGTTATCGCACTATAAAACTAACCTGTTTTTTTGTAAGAGTATTCGTTCAAATATCCCGAGTTAGGTAAAGAAGTAAACAACCACCGGGTAAAATGTTTACTTATAATATTTTCTCCGAATATAAGCAATCCGGTAGACTTAAGTTATCTTTTACCTAAATTGCACGTCTTGAATTCAACAAATTTATGTTTTCTTGGTATTGTATTTGCAAATAAAAAAAACTTACCATTATTGATTGTATATTTAAGATGAACTTAAGTTCGATTTTTCTTCTTAACTGTTTTTCTTTTTTTTTTCTTTTAATTTGAACTTTTATTTTAACATTTGTATTTCCTTTTAAATAAATTAAAAAAGCAAAAGATCCTAACCCACATTTTTTTTCTTGTCCGGTTCACCTTTTTTATAATAATTAAAATTATATACAATGGCGAGTAATGAAAAGTAGATTTACTTTATATTTATGCTTATTACTTAAAAATCAATTTAACATTAATAACAACATTTAAGTATGACTAATACATGATTTCTTTTATTTATATATATTTACTGTACTTTAAAAACCATAGAGCGAAGCAACAAAACATATTCTACAACTTTTAATGCTTAGACCGAATACATCATCTAAATCACCCGGTACAACTACTAGCACCGCCTTAACCCCATCGCTCGCCGATAACTCTTCCTCTGCACCACCATTTCTTTACACATTCCGTCTGTCCTCGCTGCGGAGTACCACCAGGCGCAGCCGCACCCTGATCCTCTATTCAACCCTAAGCCGACACTCACAAGGGGCCTTGCAAAATCTTTGAAATCAATGACAAGATACGTACCTCTTGATTCTAAACAATAGTTAGCGGCTAAAATCAGTTAAATAAAACCTAGAACTCCAACTGCTTGGTTGCATAAATTTCGATCACAAGGTGTTTTTTGTGTTCATTGATGATAATTTTACCTGTTGATGAAATAATCTAAATGAAATTCCACCAAGAAAATTTCAACCACAATTTTTTTACTTCAAATCTGTATTGAAATTGAGAGGAAGCATCAATAGCACTCACGTGTATTAAAAGTATTACGATTCACTAAGAATATGCTACAAAGTTTCTCCTCTTAATTTCCAAATCCAAACTTACTTCCATCAATATTATGCTTCAGACCAATAATGCTAATCTAACTACGCAAAGTAAAGAGAAAGTTTTAGGTGTGAAACTGAAGGTGTTTAAAAGGTTTGAATATGTTAAATGTTTAGAACCTCTTATAGTCTTATATACATTTATTAATATATATATATATATATATATATATATATATATATATATATATATATATATATATATATATATATATATATATATATATATATATAGTCTTATTAGATTTATTAATTCTATAGTTTATGAGTTTTGCTCCTCTTGTAAGGTAAAAGAGTATACAAGTTTTTATATGTTGTTAGTTATCTTCATAAAAGCAATAGTCTATTGATAAGATGTGCTAACAGCATTAAGAAAAGGTAAACAGCTTTGATAAAATGTTTCTTTAAGATTGCCAACAATTTTTAGGCCATAAAGAACCACCAAAGATTCAAACATTTTGATTTAAGGTATTACCAATTTTCAAAATTCTTGATTTAAAGTAACATGTTTGTTCATTTCGTGTTGATGTTGATCAATAATTTTTCAGCCAATGCTTTCAATTTATGATAAACTGTTGATTAGTTTTAAGCAGATTTATAATAAATTAATAAAATTTGACTAATGAACCTATTTAATTTTTTTTGGTGTGCAATTTCAGCAAAAGTGTTGCTTTTGCTGATACAGGGATGAGTTGCTAAAAGTTGATATGAGCAACTGATTGAATTTTAACTGTATTGTTATCAACTGGAGCAACTTCTTTAACAACTTCAAGTGAATATTTCTTTTAATATAAATATTAGCAATACATCAATATCAATCGATGCAAAAGCTAAGCGAGGGGAAATTTTATGTCTTTGGTATTTGATACTTGATATGAAATAATGGCTAACTGGTACGTTTCACTAATTTGCTTGGTATCTGATTGGAATAATGGTCTAATCGTGATGAACAAGGATTATGTATTTGATCTGCTTCATTGATTTGCTTTCAATTCTATTTATTTTGGGAGTTTAATTAATCAAGCTCTTTCAATTGCGACTTTTAATCTATTACATTAGATAAACTTTGGTTAGTGACAAGATTTTTTTTAAAAAATCATTTGCAATGGTTCATTTATGACTACATTCGAGCAAAATTGTACTTATCTGTATTTTGGTGGGGTAATTTGGATATGATAATTGTCCGTCACAACGCGCGGGTGACGCGCCTAGTTTCTATTTATTACTTAAATATTCGGACTTATTTAATTTCATTAATTTTACTATTCGACACATATTTCTATGAAGTTAAATGTTACGATAGATTGTCTACTTGTTATAAAGAGTGGATAAGTATGGTATTTATTTTTTGTTTCTCTTTTGCTTCATCCATTTTCTTTTTATAACACTATAAACGGTTAACTAGGAATACAATTTTGAAAATATAACATTATATATTCTTATATATATGCCATTAGTTTAGAAGCTCGTGTACTACACGGTTTGAATGAAAGTATTAACTTAATTGTTATTTATTTTTAGATAAAATTTAATTGAAATTATATATAAAATAAAACAATAAAAATAATTTTTCAAATTTTCTTCTTTCAAAAACTTTGGCTTTTAAAAAATATTGTATTTTACACACTTCAAACCTTTTTGAAAATACTTTTTTTAAGATATCGTTTTTTAAAAGTTTTTTGTATTAAAAAACTTCATATTTCAATATTTTTTTTAAAAAGTTATATTTTTTATTGAAAAGAAACATTTTTTTTATTTTATCAAGAAATCTATTTTTATAATTCGGAAAAATATATAAATAATCATTAGAATTTATTTTAATTAATTACGAAAAAGTCATATGTAAATATCAATCATTGAATTAGTTTGGTCAAAGGTCAAGATTGCTTTCTACACTTGTTACAAAAATCTCACTTATATATATATAAGGGAGGGTTCAATGGTGAACACAAAAAAATAAAACTAAAGAATCAATACTATACACACATTTAATTTCAAAAAAATCCAAGAAAAAGGCAAAAAAAAAAAAAAACCCATGCTTTAACGCAATTAGAAAAAAGCAAATAAATAAAACGTCACATTAATTTCACTTGTGAAATTGACTTTTTTTGTGAAACACATCGATTTTATTTGTGAAATGTGATCTTTTTCCTTACTTTTCTTTCCACTTTTAAGTTGAAATCGTATGACTACGTTTTTTTTGTCTTTTTGTTTGATTTTTTTGTAATTAAAAAAAACTACTATTGATTCCTAGTTTTCTTTTTTTGTGTTCCCTTTTGTACCTCTCTCTCTCTCTCTATCTATCTATCTATCTATCTATCTATCTATCTATCTATCTATCTATCTATATATATATATATATATATATATATATATATATATATATATATATATATAATATATATATATATTATATTATATATATATATATATATATATAAGGATGATCATATATAAGTTTATAACGCTGTACATAAACGATGTTGATATCATACTAACATTGTTCTTGAACTGTGCAAAAACGGTGTTAGATGGTGTTGGTATTGGTTTTTTAACGTGCTTGAACATTATATATTAAATTTAGATGGTGTTATTATCATTTTCTTAAAATGTTATTATGTGTATCAATAATATATTTGGTGTTTGTTATTCGTCTAATGCTAAAAAATATGAATGTGTTGTTATGATTCTTGGTCTGAAAACGGATGTTGATATGGGTGGCCTAAAATCTAATTATAAATGAATATAAATATCATCCCCTGTAAAACACTTGCATGTATACATGCCACCTTCTTATTGATTCCTGCACTTTTTATAAATATACAATAAAAGAAGATTTTAAGGGACACGTGTCTATTCTTAAATTAACTTGAATATCATTTTAATTATTGACTATTTAATTTAATGTTTATATATTTAATCCATGAGAAACACGAGTTTCTAACATAGTGTCTGGTAAGAAACATATTTATGATTTGTTTTATATACATCTATTCATTTTTGTTATATATTTATTTTTTAAATTTTGACTTATTTGATTTCATTATTTTTTTATTATTTTTTTCAACACATATTACTATGAAGTCACATGTATAACGATTTGCCTAAGAATTTATTAGATTTATAATGTGGCTACTTTCTATAGAGAGAAGATTGTATGTGCTTTTTGTTCATCGTTTGCTTTCTTTTTTTAATAAACATTTTAAAAGAATTACCCTATATATGAAAAAACAAAATTAATGTACAGTAATGTACCAGATATGATGCTTATTGTACTATACTTATAGCCTTAGTGACCGGACTTTCCTTGGTTAAGACACGTCTGTGTACGTAGCGGTCTGGAGGAGCAGCACACTTTACCAGGCTTTCCTCGGTTAAGACACTTTTGTAGAGACGGTGCTACCCTTTGCCATCGAAAGGCGGTAGCCCATCCGAATTCATCTTTCCTTTGGCGGTTGTTCCATCTTTTTCACCCTTTTAGGTTATATTAGGTTTAGGGTTCTAAAAATGTATCAATCATTAGTGTATAATCTATGTAGATCTGGTTTCTTGATCGCAATTATTTGTTAATTAACCACCAGATCGAAGAAGATGTTGAGGATTAAGACGGTTCCAACTATTCTATCCAACTACCAAAAAAAGGAGGCGGAGGAGGGTGGGCCAGCCCGTGGTTGTGATCATAACTAGTCGTTGCCTGACACGTGTCGATCAACTGCATATCTTTATATTATTACTAGGTTAAAGTCTCGTGTATACACAGGTTGTATAATAAAACTGTTTACTTGTATTTCAAAAAATATTATTAGTCATACAAAATTTATGTAACTTAGTAGTTTTATTATGTACAACAACAATAAATATAAGTACACTTACAATTACTATTACAATTAATAAATCTAAAAATACTTCTATGAATACTAAAACTAACCGAATCAAAACCCTAATGTGCCGATGTCTAAAGAACTTATATACTCATTGCAAAGTAATTGATCATTTTAACTAATACATGAAATTTATCTGACACTCAATTTGATTTAAACGACCATAGGTAGTTTGCATGATTTGCTTTTTTAATCAATTTAGTAAATTTAAAATCTTGAATGAAATCATCTAATCAAATAACCTAATGGTCTAAACTTAGAACATACTATACTTTTCTTTCTAGCTATTTAACATTCTTAACAAATTGTATAAACGTTGGTATTTATCATGGTTTTGAAACTATTTTGCTTCTTATAAGAGTTAGTTGGCGAGAGATCCGGTAACAAACCAAATGAAAGCTTCATCCGAAGAAGGATAAATTTGATTAGATAATATATTTGAATTTCAAGTTGAAGCACAATCATATATCGTATCTGTTACTAATTTTATTATTGTTATTAATTATTATTTATTTATTTCAATTAATTTTATAGCAGTATATTTCAATTTGGATGGAAAATAAAGGTGAAAAGAGGGTGGTGCTGAACCGTTAAATTTAGTATAATCAATTATACTTGTATTTAAAATAGAATGAAATGAACAGTATTTTATGAGATCTCGGATGTCCATTTTACGATCTACAGTGGAAACATGTTGTTGCGTTGCTTAGTTTATCGTCTACCATGTGTTTCCTCAAAACCAGTTCGTGGCATCAAAGGGAAGAGGCAAATAGAAGGAGAAAGAGAGAAAAGAAGAATACCAGAGGCCAGAGGGTGAAGAAAATTGTGCGAGGAGCCGGAGGTTGTTCTAAATTCTAATTGGGTTCGACCTTACACGTTCTTCTCCGACGACGTCGCCTTGACATCCTTCGCCGGCGACGTTATCGACCCTAGGCATCTGCAAACTAGACACCACCTTCTTATGTTCAGAGAGAAAGAATGAGGTACCCAGACATGACTGATCAGATCAATGAAGAAGTTCAGGTATCCATGTAATGAAGACGATGATCCCGCGATTTCTCTCTAATTGAGAAACAAATCTAGCACTGAGCTTCTAGGGTTCCCTTTGACGTTGAGCTTTTCAAGGGGCCTATTGATTTTGTTGTAACAAATGTCGGCTCCGACGAGGAAGATGAGGAGGCCGATGGAATAGCGTAATTTGTCTCCCATCCCAACGAAAATTCTCTTCATATTTCTTGAAATTTATATTTTCTTCGTGATTTTATTTCAAGAAGTTTTATTTGTCACAGGTTAATGCTTTGTGTGTGTTTTACTTATGATTTCTTTGTAATATTATCTTTCTTTGGGATGATATTACAATTTGCACATATGTTGTTTAGGGTTTTGGAATGGCGTTGGTTGATTCCATCTCTTGACACTTGAAGCGAAAACACGAGGATGCGACAGACATAACACACTTGGGGGTCTAATAGAATTTCTAATGAAATTCTCCGTCAATAGATCATGACGTCGCCTGACACAAAAGAACAAGTGTCAAGAACAATCAATACCATAATGTTATTACATAAATGCACAAATAATCCAGAAGCTCTAAACCAGAACAACCAGTACAAGATCAATCCAAACTAATTACAAATCCAACAATAAGATATTGTCCAAAAGTAATGTTCCAACGTCTAATGCTCTTGTAGGAGCGGTCTCGTCTAAAGTCCACTGTCCAAGTACCTAAGCGTCGTTACCTGAAAAGACATGCTCTAAAAAGTTAACATACGTTGGTGAATTCACAGGTTTAAAAGTTTAAATAAGTTGCCGTGTGAGTCATGTACAAAATATGTGTTTGTATGAGAACATAAAAGTCATAGGGACCAACATAAGCTCATGACCAGTCCAAGTCCAAATAACCGGATTATATTCACCCAAGGACACGCACAGGCCATGTCAATCTTAGCTAGCATACCGACAACAAGGTGGGGGGTGTCAACACATTAGTACTAACAATACCTTTCCACGACAATATGGTGCAAGTCCAAAATAAGCCCAGATACTCATGAAGGGAATCTAGACTCGACCCTATGACTTAAACCACACACACATAACAGTCCAATCCAAGTCCAAAATAAAATTTCACATGGCATGGTCCAAAAACATTAAGCATACTTTTCCCCCAAGTAAAACATATTAAAAGGGGCCGTGAAACTCACCTCGAAATTGTACGGTCCAAAGTCCACAACAAGCAAGGCAATTAACTAGCTATACAATAAACACAAAAGAATTACTAAAGGTCATGTAGGATCGGTGTTTGTCTTCACAACACAAGATTATCACACAAACTCACTTAGTGTCACTCGGGTTGATGAAGCAGAATCTTAACTAAGTTCACAAGTAATATAATAAGTTAATAAAAACACAAGAACACAAGAATGGTTTTCAAGATACTTGTATATATATTACTTCTTAACTTAGTATTACAAGACTCTTACAAGTATAGTTACTAAGTTACATGAAGAAACTATATATACTACTATCTACAGCCGGTTATACTTGGAAAACCAGTTGGAATTTAGAACTAGACAAATACTACATTGCTAGAAGTAAAGCATCTAAGATAAAATAGTATCCTTGATTAGGTAGACATGACATGTCCATGACTTACCTTTTGTCACCAACTAAGAATGGCAACTGTACTAAGTTGAGAATGGTTGAACAGTGGATTAAAGTATGGTTAACTACATGGGCGTGGAAAAGCGCCATGCAGTATATCAGAGTTGCAGCAGGCTGTCAGACAGATCATACTTATGTCCACTAGTTCATAGTTGGTTCTTCTGAAGCTAAATGACATCAGAAGAATAAAATTCTTCCGAGGTCATTTTGGCTTCGGAAGAAACAACTTCTTCCAAACTTCTGCAAGTCTTCAAGTCTTTATTCTTCAGAAGACTTTGCCTTTTATCTTCTAAGTTGTATACATAGGAAGGAGAACAACTTAGTCTCGGAAGTCTGAGTTCTTCCTTCGGAAGTTCTTCATTCTTTAAGCTTCGGAAGATCTTTGACTTAGCTTCGGAAGAGTAGATTTATCTTTGGAAGACCACTTCATTTAGCACATCATAATCTTTTTAAGTGTTGTTTTGGTTGTACCAGTCTCTTATGATCCAACAAACTCGCCCTAGGCTAATCCTACCAAAACTTCACTTATTCCTACTCCTCAAGGTCTTTAACACCAGGGAAAGAAGATATTTGTCTGTCTCTTTGTAGAGGTTGAACCTAGAGACTCGGGAAATCAAATCAAGATAAAAATCAAGATCAAGTCACACGAGAATCTAGAGTTATCGTGCGAAAACTGCTTCTTGCGCGACAACTATCAGTCACGCGAGGACTGATGTTTTTGCTCGAGAACTTACTTTTGTTTATAAATAGAAGTTTTGCTTTGTAATAGTTAGAACTTTGATAGAAATATTTTCATTTTTCCTGATTTGTACTACTGCATTGTAATCGAATCAGAGATCAATAGATTTGAAAGTTTATTTACTCGTTTGTTCTTCATTTCTATATTCTATCTTCATTACCATGATGATTACATTCCGCATTCTCATCACTTGATTGACCTAATTGTATTGTGCTGATCCTTACACTCTTTGTTCTTTCCTGATATGCTTGTGAGGAGTTTATACAAGTCATCTGTTGATGGTAGATCTAGTCTGTTGCTCTGAATGACATGTACTCTTTGATGTGTCCTTCTGAAGAGAGTTAGTTGATGGGAAGTTTAGTCATATTCCCATCTATCTATAGGTTCGGAAGTTGGTCCCCCAACTATCTGTAGAAATGAACTTCCTTTCTTGGTTGCTTTTTCTTTTTCTTCCTTTACTCTCTTTTTTAACTCTTCTTCAGTTTTGGCTTTTGTGGTAAGCTCGTTGACATGAAGGCTGCTCAAATGATTCCTTATGTAAGTAGCAATCTGAGAGTTGGAGGGATTGGAGAATGGTCTCTCTGCTAACTCAGTAATATCAAATCTGCTAGAGTGTAGCAGAGCAGATGTGTCAAGTCTGTTTACTTGACCATTCTCCCTTTGCACAATAAAGTTGTGCGTAGTTTCATCGAACCTCCACTAGACAATTGAGCTTCTTTAATTGAGGCAATTAGATGGAAGCTTGTCCCCTTTTCTTGTATCCAGTAGAGTCACCAGTCTTCTCCTTAACTTCTTTTCTTCTTCTCCAAGTACATCAGAGTTGGTTTCAAGACGTTAGAGAGCTTGGTCCAGTGTTCCCCTTGGCAGATCAAGGAATGCATCTCTTATAAGGGAACAGGACGAGCCATCAATGTATTTTAGTTTAATTGACTCTTCCTCATAAGAGATCTAGCTCAAAGTAGTGGAGTTGGTGAGCTTTCTTTTTAATTCCTTGATTTCTTTTAAGGTTAGGGGCTTAGAAGGTTCAGATGATGGTTTGGGTTGAGATTGGGTTTTGGGTTATGTTTTGGGTTTAAGGACAGGTGGTGGTGGAGGTTGTTTAAAGATAGGGGATGAAGGTGTGGGAATGGCTGATGGTGTTGGTTCAGGGGTATACGGTTTAGCGGTTGGCTCAGTTTTGATAGGGAAGGGAAAAGGTGTAGGCATAGGTTTTGTAGGTTGTGGTGTGGGTGTTGGTTCTGGTTTGGGTTTGGGAGTTGGTTTGGGTGCCATCTTCTAAACACTTTGTCTTTGAGGTACCTCCTGCCTTCTTCCTAAGTGAGTGTCAGCCTTGTTGTCACTGACATAGAGCTGTAGGGTCTTCTCAGACATGGGTCCTACCTGCCTGCCAGTGAAGCCGTGGGCTTTAAGATAGGCTTTCATCCAATCCTTATCTCCCACCTTCTTGGTAGCAACAAGTAGTGTCTCTTCCTCCTTCTTCTTCTTTTGCCTCAACTTTTCCCTGGCAGCCTTCTTTCTTTTCTTGATGACCTCCTCAGTTTCTTTGTAGAAAAGAAGCACGATCATATCATTATCATGAGGTGCCAACTTCTCCATCTTATAGCCTCTTGAGCAAAGAAAAGCTATCTTCTCCTTTTTATCTGCTGCCTTTGCCTCCTCCTTCTTTTTCTTTTTCTCCTTTATGGCCAACCTTACTGCTTCCTCTCTTTCCTTTTACAGCAAGGTTGCCTTTTCCAGCTTCACAAGCTCATCAAGTGGGAGTAGAAGCATTTCTTCATTGTCTACTCCCAGGCTGATGAGCTTGGCAAGGACCTCCACCCTTTTTGATTGTTGATACTTTCTTGAGTGGCTCCTGCTGTTTTGCTGCTTGCAGCCAGCAACTTCTCAGTATCAAGTCTTCTTTTCTTCTTTAGTTTCTCCAACCTTTCCTCCTTTAGAAGCTCTTTAGCAGTGAGCTTTCTCTTCCTTTTAGGATCAGAGGAAGATTCAGCCTTTGGAGATTCTGGTTTAGAGGATTCAGGTTGGGGTGGTGGAGGTTGAACTTGTGGTGCAGGAGAGATGGGAGTTGCAAGAAAGTCCTTACTATTAACCTCAGAAGCTAAGTCAAGAATGGCTTCTGTGATGAACATGTCATCGGACATAGAGGACAATTCTATAATACCTTCTGCATCTTGGACTTCAGCTTTGAAAGAAATTTCCAGAGCTTCGGAAAATAGAATTACTTCCGAAGCTTGAGCTTCCAATTCAGAAGCTGTTCTCAAAGCCTCAGAAGTAGCAAGAATTGCACTATCTGTCCCTCTTGAGTCAGTTGCTAGGCCATCAGAGTTTATATCCCCTACGAAGTCAATCTTGGGTTCAACAGAGACCTTAGGTTGACCAACTTTCTCCTTAGAGGTAGATGATGCAGTTAACCTTTGAAGCTCTTCAGCTCTAAAGTAAGCAATGGCAAGATCAGGTGAGGGTTGTTCAAGTAAGGAGCTTATCAGAAACTGGGTAAAAAATCTGTTAAGGTTGATAAGCATCCTTGGGTCCACTTAAACTGAAATGGAAGATGGTTGAGGAAAGATGTTTGCAAGGTGTTGCTGTATAGGATAGAATGAAGATATGGCATCAAGGGAAGAAATGGCAAGGTTGGGTTTCGCTTGAGTTGATATTTGCTTTAAAGAGTGACAGATATCTCCTCATCATGTCTTTGTTTTTCTAAATTCTCCCTTTTTTTGGTAGCATCATCTTGAGAAGTTGATGAGCTAAAAGGAGAACTCAGAGAAACCTGAATGTGGCAGACCTATCTTCTAAAGTCTTAACCTTTGATTCAATGTTGGTGACTTTGGAAATTAGGTCTCTAATGGTGAGTTGCAGACTACCATCATCTTCTTTTGAAGAATCATCAGGAGATGGGATAACATACCTAGTATGTTTATCCTCATCACCAGTTGTGGTTTCTTGGCGCCCTGGATACCTTTGCATACTGATGTCTCTTTCAGAGGCATCAATGGGCAAAGTTGCTATAGATTCAAGCTGACTAATGTTACCACTATCCTGAGAGGCTAATGAAACACTCTCAATAGTGGGAGCTGAATCTACATGAGTCACCTCCACTTCGGTTGGACTCACCTCAGTTTGCTCTAGCTGATGTGGGCTAGATATTAGAGGTTCCCTGGGGCTCAGTTGATCTAGAGAAAAGTGAGGTAGATTAACATCATAGCCCTGACAAAACATGATATCCTTATCAGGTCAGGTTAAGTGGTTAAGAAAGGATAAAGAGATTATATCTATTGACCCGAGATCTTGGTCAGCACCAAATGGCTTGGCTGCAATAGCAGTTGAGCCAATGATGTGGCTATCCCTTTTTGGCTATTCAGGGGAGTATTGAGACTCACCCTGAGGGCTTATGGCTTGGTTAATGGGCTTATCAGGTTGAGACTGAGGAGGCTCAACACTAATATTGAGGTCAATTGAGGAGGATGGTTGGACCTCTGGCTGAGTGGGAGCCCTTGATTCCACTCTAGCCTTTTTGGTTTGAACTGAGGGGACTTGACCAATCAGAGTAAATTGATCAAGGGTTCGTTTGGGAAATATTTTGTATGTAATTTTGATTGGGTGGGAAGAAGTAAATGGCACTGTAGTGGTGGTGTCTGGTATGGGTTCATCATCTGCTGGGCTTGCAGGGATGTCACCAGGAGCCATTGGCTCAAGCATACCTAGAAGGAGATCAATGAATCTTCCAGTGAAGTTGGTGGACACCTTCTTTAGAGTTTTGAAGATGCCAGACTTCATGTGAGGGACTAGTAGAACATGAGAAAATTGTAGTTTGTCCTGATCCAACTCACAGTTAATGAAGTGCCGAATGAACCTAGGATACATATAGAATGAATCCTTTGTGAGATTTCTTCTTAAGTTATTCACCACAAATCTCTAGTAGTTAAATCTGAGGCCTTTTACCAACCCATGGACTAGGCATCTAGATCGTAGGGAATTTGATGCCATCCCCCTGATTTATTGGAGAGGCTATGCAGGACAATGTGAAGCAGGAACTTACAGTTGTAGGAGAAGTTGAACTTGTAGACCGTCGACCTGCTCACATCACCTCTATAACCCATTTGAAGGTAGGTTTCCTCCAAATTAGATTTTGGGAAATCAGTAGGGGCGCCCTCATCATGGAGTTCCAGATGCTCCCTGATTGTTATTTCACTTATGATGATCTCCTGTTTATAGATGCTTGATCTGATGATCCTTTCATCATTGATAGTGTCGCTTTGACCATTGGCCCAGAATTCGACCATGTGGTTAGAGTAGATGATGGGGTTAATAGTGAGGGTAGTAAAGTATGTTAATTGAGAAAGAAATTAGATGATAGGGGCAAAATCGGCATCCTTTGAAGAATCAATGATGGCGACTTGTTTATGTTGGGAATTCAAGGCCATTGTTTAGAAGGAAACTGTTTGATTGAAGTGGGAAGATAGTAGTGAAAGCAGGATGAAGAAGATGAACAGTGAAATCTTAGGTTTTCGATGAACGGTAAAGAAAAGTAAGAAAAAGAAATAGCCGGTAATTTTATACGGTGAAAAATCCACTGGATAAGGTGAAATAATGAGTGAAAAGATGGTTTGAGGTCCAAGTGGATGTAGGCGGCAGATGATATGGTGAAAAAGATTTAACATTCCGTTTAATCTGATAGTATCTTACAGTAAAATCAAGTGGGGCCCAAAGATTTCCGTTGCACAGTAACATTGCTTTCGAGAGTAAAATTTCTTCTGAAGGCAAACAAGTTTGCTTCCGAAGATTTTCTTTCGAAGGCATTTTATTTTCGAAGGCAAACATTTGTTTATAACCACATTTGCTTCCGAGAACAAAAATGCTTCTAAGAATTAAAGTTTATTAAGCTTCGGAAAACTTTTTGATTGATAGTTAAAATTTCTTCCGAGACCAAAAATCATCGGAAGAAAATATTCCTGAAGGAATTTTATATTTCGGTAGAGTTATGTAGAACTCTTCCGAGGCTAAAATTCTCATCGAAAGATTTCTTACTTAGAAAATTTTTACAATTTTAAAAACTTTTATGGCAACAGAGCTTAGATTTTATTTAGACAACATAGATATGACACATTTTAAAAGGTTTTCAAAAGAGAAAGACTAGTGAATGTTAATCATCCTAATAGTTGTGATTAAATATTTAAATCTTTGTTCATCAAAGACTTTCGTGAACAAGTCAGCATATTGTTCATTTGAATTGACTTTGACTAGTTTGTTTAGATTTTTCTCATGAATATCTCTAATGAAATGATACCTGATGTCAATGTGTTTTGTCTTAGAGTGCTTGACTAGATTTTCTATGATAGAAATGCACTCTTTTTGTCTATATGGATAGGAGTCTCCATAAAGTTGAAACCATAATCCAACATCTAATTCTGAATCCAAAGCAGTTGAGCACAGCAGCTTGCAGCAGCAATATACTCAGTTTCAGCAGTTGATGTGGATACACATGATTGCTTCTTACATTGCCAGGAGATGATCCTTCCACCAAGAAATTGACATCCTCCGGATGTGGATTTCTTGTTGATGTTGTATCCACCATAATCATTGTCAATGTAAACATAGAGATTAAAATTCCTATTCTTAGGATACTAAAGACCTAGTTTGGGAGCTCCTTTAAGGTATCTAAGAATTTTTTTGGCAGCAATTAGGTGAGACACCTTTGGAGCAGCTTGGTATCTTACACAGATGCAAGTTACAAACATAATATCAGGTCTGCTTGCAGTGGGATACATTAGAGATCCAATGATTGCCATATACTAATGTTGATCAGTGTCCTCCCCCTCAGAATCAGGACAAAGATTATTATTTCTAGGTATAGGTGTCTTGGCTGGCTTACAATCTTTCATCTCAAATCTTTCTAAGATGTCCTTGACATATTTAGATTGATTGATGAAGAACTCTTCTTCCATCTGCTTCACTTGAATTCCAAGGAAGAAGTCCATCTTTCCTATGGAACTTATTTCAAACGTTTTCCTCATGATGCTTGCAAAGTCTTTGCATATTTGGTCATTTGAGGAACCAAATATGATGTCATCAACATAGACTTGTACAAGCAACATGTCCTTCCCAGATCTTCTTACGAATAATGTTTTGTCTATTGTGCCTCTTGTATAGCCATTCTTGGGAAGAAACTGAGATAGTGTCTCATACCACAACCTAGGTGTCTTATGCAACCCATAAAGAGCTTTATCAAGTTTGCACACATAGTTAGGGTGCTGTGGATCTTCAAATCCAGGTGGCTAGCACACATAGACTTCTCTATCGATATCCCCATACAAAAATGCACATTTCACATCAAGTTGATAGACTGTAAAGTCCTTGGATGCAACAAAACCAAGAAAGATACGCACAACCGCAAGTCTTGCAATAGGTGCAAAGACATCTGTGTAATCTATGCCTTCCTCTTATGTGTATCCTTGAACAACAAGTAACAAGTCTTGCTTTGTTCTTGATGATCAAACCTCTATCATCTCTTTTGTTTCTGAACACCCACTTAGTGCCAATAGGAAAAATTCCATACCTTTTGCCTCTTGAGTTGAAGCAATTCCTCTTGCATTGTTTCTATCTAGTTGTTGTCCTTGAGGGCTTCTTCCACCTTCTTTGGTTCCATTTGAGAGAGAAAGTATGAGTACAAGCAGTCATTCCCATTATGGGTCTGGCTTCTTGTTTTCACACCTTCTGAGACATCCCCAATGATGTTCTCAGTTGGATGAGTGTTGTGTATCCTAAGCCTAGGAATCACATCTAGTTGCATAGATAGATCCATGTTTGAAAAGTTTTGCTCAAAATTTTAAACACCATCACCAGTTGATGTCTCACACTCATTCAATAAGGACTGATTTAATGAATATGTGACGGTATCAATGGTATTTTGCTGAGAAGAAGCATCAACAGTTGCCTGTTCCTCCAGGTCAATGTCTTCATCAGCTTGGTGTTGAATACTTGAGTTGTCAGCTGTTGAGTTATGAGGCTCAGTTGGATGACTACTTGTTGAAGCTCCATTGTTTCTTGAGATATTCAAGCTTTCAGGACTTTCAGTCAAAGGAGCTTGATCTTCATTTCTTCTTGGAGAACTTGTAACAGGTCTTGGTAACTCAAACATTTGATCTTCATAGGGGTCACTTTGAGTTCCTGTTCCAGCTGAAACATTCTCACAAGATGGTTTAGAATAGTTTGGAAACAATTCTAAATTGAAGATATATTCAGGACCATTTCCCTTAACACAAGGTGTGTGCTAATTAATAACAATGTTAAATGATTCCTCAAATTGTTGATTTTCGATATTACACTCTATATGCAATAGAGGTTGAGGAATATCAAACAAAGATAGCATCATCAGACTTTTCAGCAAATTTTGTCAAATTGTCTTTTGTGTTAAGTATGGTACATCTGCTGCCAAAGGACTTAAGAAAGATTTTAAAGTGATTCTTAAACCCAGTCCCATGATCACTTCAAATGATTTTTACCTTGTGATTTTTCTAATTTTTTATTTTAAGAATAAAAGATTTTAAAGTTTTAGCAGTTTCATCTTTAGTTCTTAAAAAAAAAAACCAAGTAAATCTTATGAAATCATTAATGTTAGGGATAGATCTCTTGTATAGGTTTAGATGATATATATCACTCTTGTAATCATAATTGTAATTATTGTTCTTAATGATATAAAATGAATATATTTGATTATAATTGTGTTTATGAACTAAATAAATTTATTTTGCACTTCATATATTCATCTATGATATAATATAATTCAGAATATATGTGTGAATATGCAGGAAATATTAAACACTGTCAAATTGGAAAATTGACCAAGTGTTGGAACAACTGCTGATGAATAAAGTGTTCTTCCGTAGATGTTCTCGGGAACATAACTGGTGTACATCCGTAGATCTTCTGCGGAAGAACAACCAGCTGAACAAGAAAAGAACAAGCTACTGGAGGGATTGCTGCGGAAGAAAAGAACTCCTGCGGAAGCACAAGAACAAGTACAATGCAACATTTGCTACGGAAGACAGACTACCTGCGGAAGAGTAAATTCCTGCGGAAGGCCAATTAACTCGGAAGTCAACATCAAGTCAACAAGTCAACGTGACAAAACATCAACAACATTAATGACGATTGAAGACTTTTTATTTAAGCGGATATTCCACGTCACATCAAAAAACTTTTTCATTAATAGAATCATTGTAAATCATGAATTCCTAAGCCGATAAACTTGGCGAAGATTCGGATAATGATGATTAGCTTAATTATAGCAACAAAATAGCTAGCAATATAACATCATTAGATCTCTATAAATAGATACTAGATCATCAACAGATGTAATCAACAAATTATATACATAACAATAGTTGAGAATCATTAGAATCATTAGTGATCATTATCTGAACCGTTGTATTCAAGTCGGCAACATCAATAGCAACAAAAAAGCATTCAATCAACGTTCTTGAGTTCTCTCAGTATGATTATTCTTATTTTATATGTTTGATTGATTGATTTTTATTATTATTAATAGATTAAACACCAAGTATTGATAATTCCGCGATCAATACTTGTTCAAATCAATTCTGATAAATCCTGAACGATTCTTGGATTCACAGGTGGTATCAGAGCTTGGTGCTCATTGATTTATATCAATTGATCTATCAGCTTTGATTAAGTTTAATCAAATTCTGTTTTAAAATTAACTATCATGAGTAACTCAGTTGTTGGTGCTTATCAACCTCCTAAACTGGAAAACAAATCTGATTTTAAAACCTGGAAAATCCGGTTCAGGAATCATGTTAATTATACAGATTCTGACTTTTGGGCTTCTATTACCGAAGGACCTTATATACCACCTGCCTTAGGAGCAGATTATAAGGATAATAATCTGCCCATTAGTTTAAAGAATCTATCACCTGATGATGCCAAGAGAGTGAAGATTGACATCAAAGCCTATAGTATGCTTACTATGGCTTTGCCTGAAGAGCTGCTGATCAGGTGCGAATCATACAAGACTGCTAACTCATTATGGAAAATCCTCCACACTCTGTGTGAAGGTAGTGAAGAGATTAGGAGTATCAAAAAGGACACTCTCCGGGCTCAATATGAAACCTTTCATCATATTCCTGATGAGTCTGTTCCTCAACAACTGCATAGATTCATGCAGCTTGTCACTGAGATGAATATCTGGAACTTGAGTATAGCAATGAAGAACTCAACAAAAAGATGCTGCACTCATTGCCAGAGAGCTGGACACAAACTGTGTCCATGTTAAAAACACTATTGATCTAAACGCAATAGGTTTAGACACCTTAGTGGCAAAGGTAGAAGCACTGGAGCTGGACGAAAACACAAGGAACAAGAGTGTAAAAGCACCAATCGCTCCATATCAATTCAAGGAACTAAAGAACTCAGGAAGTGCTTTTATCACCAATGAAGCTGAAGACTCATCCTGTGAAGAAAGTGATCAGGAAGAGGAGACTAGCTTTTATGCTGCAAAGTCTTCTAGCTCAAGTTCCCAAGGTAATCAGCACAGAAAGTCCAAATCAAAGGCTGATGAATCAAAGAACAAGAAAAACAACAAGTAGACAGAACCAATTACTGTGGTTCTGGAGTCTGAAGAACAGAAGGCAGCCTTTGCAGCCTTCAGTTCCAGTTTTCAGGCTTACTTTGGAAGCACCTTGACACCGGCTCACTTTTGCCAACAAGACTTAGAAGAACTTCATCCTGATGAAGTGGAGGAGATGGACTTGCAATGGCAAATGGCTATGATTGCCTACAGAGCCAAAATGTATATGAAGAGAAATAAAGGGCTGTCAGTAGGAGGAAGATCAACCAAGATTGGTGTGGACAAGTCCAGGGAATGCAACAACCAACAACAGGCAACCGACCAAAGACAACCTGCTCAGAGGAGTTTCTCACAATCCCAATTAACCAATACATCCCCACCAATAACTAACAATAAAATAAGTAAATCTAATGAAACTGGTTTAATCATTTTGTAGGATGGTACTTGTGACTGGAGCATCTATGAGAAAGAAGTTCTTGCTGGAAATCAAGCACTAATGGCCAACATGGAAAACAAAGTTCCTCCAATGGCTACTAAGGTAACAGAAAGGTTATGTTCTCCTACTTGCATAGATGAGGTAGAAAGATATAGATCACATGCTCAACAGTTAGCAGATAAAGTAAAAGAAACTCTGCTTTTAAATGAATCACATGTAAGAGAACATAAACTTTATCAAGTCAAAATAAATTCTTTACAAACAGACTTAGATAAAATTGTTTCTGAAAATTACAACTTAGAGGCACAAGTTGAGCATTTAACTGCATCATTAACAAAATCTATGTCAAATCATGCATCTACTGAGGTGAAACTGCAGAAATTCCAACTGTCAGCACATCAGTATGAAAATTTGCTAAATTCTCAGATTGAGAATAAGCACAAAACAGGGTTGGGATTTCATGTAGTTCCACCACCAGTAAATGATAACTATACTTCTCTACCAGAATCTATGACAAACAGTCTTTCAAATCATTTTATGTCTGGTACCTTGTCTGAGTCTGAAGATAAAACTGATGACAATCTAACAAATGACTGAAACTGATTCATCAGAATTAGAACATTCAAATCCTAGCACATCAGAATTTGTTCATGACAATTGTGATGATCTAGATGATAATAGTGAATCTGACCATGCTGGTGTGGTTAAGGGAAAAATTCATATGAAAGAACACACAATTCCAAAAGTGTTAATGAACCTAAACTACCCTATCCACCAAAACAAAGAAGCCTACTGAAAACAATTCACAAAAGAATTGAACAATTAAGTGAAGGTTTACAAGCAACCAATAAACAAACAAAAGAAAAACCAGCAAAAAGAACCTTTGAAGAAAAGGCTGTGACTTCAATGGATCATCTACGGAGGAGGTCTGTCAAATCCACAAAAGCCATGAAGAACAATCAAAAAGGTGCTCAACCAAAATCTAGCAAACACAAAGCATAGAATAAGCACCTGAAGGCTGATCAAGAACCCTTTGACATAATGTCAGGCAGAGGTAAGGATTTTTCAGCAGCAAAAATGGAGAAAGAGCATAAGCTACACAAAGCTACCATAAAGAAAAAGGCAAACTTGCAGAAAAAGGCTAAGGCTAAAGCTGTCTTCGAGAGTGACTCTGAAGACATGTACTGTAAATGGTGTGATATGCACAACCACAGTACAGAGGACTGCTATTTTAGCAGCTATTGCTTAATATGCAATATGAACAACCATATGACCACTGAGTGTTATTTCAATAAGTATTGTTTTATTTGCAACAAAAATAATCACTCTACACAGGACTGTTTCTTCAACAAGAAGAATAAAACAAAGATCCTAATGAAGAAGAAAGCTGAATCCTCTGACTCAGATTCTCAATCTTCAGAAGAAGTCAACAGTCCTGCTAAACATCAAAAACAACAAAGTAAACAAAAAGGTTCCAACAAAAAGGAACAAACAAACAAAAGGACAAAAAAATAGAAAGTGCAAAGAAGGACTCCACACAACAAGGTGGAACTTGAAGGAGAGGATGACTTCTTTGATCACTTTGACAAAGGCAAACATGTGCCACAGTCAAAATCAAGGGATGTAGAAACATTCTCTACTTCATCTACATCAAAGAAGGATTCTACAAAGAACAAAATCACTGATGAAGTGAGCACAAACAAAGATGAAACAACCTCAACTTCATCCCCAACCACAAGCAAACACAAAATAAAACATAATGAACCATCAGACAAAAAACTAACTTAGAAACTTCAAGACTCATACATGAGAAAGTTACTATTTTAGATAACAATGGCAAGCCCAAGACCATTAAGGCTTGGGCTCCTAGTCTAACTGATCTCATTTTGTTTTGCAGGAACATCCAAGAAGGGCTGACAACAAGTGGTATGTTGACAGTGGCTGTTCCAGACACATGACAGGAAACTGTACCCTTCTACAGGACTTCAAACACAAAAATGCTTCATATGTAGCATTTGGGGGCATAAAAAGGGAGGTAAAATCACTGGGAAAGGGATAGTAACTAATGGAGTATTAAAATTTGAGAAATCAATTTTTGTGAAATTTGCAATTTAACTTATTAAGTGTTTCTCAAATTTGTGATCAAAATTATACAACATTCTTTGATAACTCTGATTGTTACATCCTTAAACCTGGTTTTAAAATTCCAGAACACTGGATCCTTCTTAAAGCACCAAGAAAAGGTAATACATATGTGTTGGACATGAACAACACATCATTAACAAGTAAGGAGACTTGCCTGATATCTAAATCATCAGAAGATGAGTCAAAATTGTGGCATAGAAGGCTAGCTCATTCCAACATGAAAAACATGAATAAACTGGTGAAAAATGACCTAGTCATTGGTATTCCTAAGAAAGAATTTTATTGTTCCAACCACTGTTTATCATGTTATAAAGGAAACAACATAAAGTTTCCCATAAAATAAAAAAAATTAACACAAACACAACACCACTAAAGTTACTGCACATGGATCTTTTTGGTCCCACCAATGTGTTAAGCATTGGCAAAAGGCAGTACTGTTTGGTGATTGTTGATGATTTCACTAGATTTACTTGGGTATTTTTCTTAAAACATAAAAGTGAAACATCAAAAATTTTAATGGAGTTCATCACTAAGATAGAAAATCAACTTGATCTAAGAATTAAGATACTGAGAAGTAATAATGGAACTGAATTTGTTAATTATGTCTTAGACTCATTTTGCAGGGATAAAGGCATAGCTAGGCAATTTAATGCTCCAAGAACTCCTCAACAGAATGGAGTTGCTGAAAGAAGAAACAGAACTCTAATTGAAGTAGCAAGAACAATGCTAGATGACTTACATCTGCCAATAACATTTCGGGCAGAAGCTGTGAACACAGCCTGCACTGTTCAAAATAGCACTTTGATTGTCAAAGAACAAAACAAAACACCCAATGAACTTTTGTTTAAAAGAAAATTTTTTATAGGATATCTTAAAGCTTTTGGGTGTCATGTATCTGTATTAAATACAAAAGAGCAGTTAGGAAAATTTGCTAAAAAAGCCTATGTTGGTTTCTTTGTTGGTTACTCATCAACATCTAAATCATATAGAGTCTACATTCCATATGATAACATAGTGGAAGAAACTCCTAATTTATCCTTTGATGAATCCTTATTCCCACAGTTTATGAAAGGATCATCTTGGCTATTTGATATAGATGCATTAACTAACTCATTTAACACTGGTTATCTTAATATGACAGGTGCTGTGGATACATGTTATCCTTATGTTCCTCCAAATATGGGTGTACCATTGACAGCTGATCCACCAAGAGTCATTACTTTAGAAAACCAAAGTGATAATGATCCTAGTACATTAGCACAAAAACACAAAGATGGTTCAGATGTTTTTACTCCATGCACATCAGCAGCAATACCCTCTACTTTCGTAGATATCCCTACTGCAGATGTTGAACGGAGACCCCCCGAAAATCAAACCATATCAGAAAATCATCCCACATAATTGTCACACACAGATATGCCTTGGACAGAGACCATAGCTGATCAAGTACCTGCTACGAAAGACATGTCCACTACCCCGGATGACATACATGTTCTTGCGAAAGCTCAGTCAGCTGCACCAGAAAATGAGATGAACTATTTTATTGACTCCCCATCACAACTACCCTCATCTCCAACAACCAACATCATAAACCTGGATTCATCCATCCAAGTTAATGATGTACCAACAGTTAGAACACATAAGTATCACCCAATTGATAACATGATAGGTGACCTCAACAGCAGAACTACCAGAAGACAAGGGGGAGCTGCAAAAAATTGTCTATTCTCCTGTTTTCTATCTCAAGTAGTTCCACCTAACATCACAGAAGCCTTAAAAGATAACAGCTGGATTGAAGCAATGCAAGAAGAACTACAGCAGTTTAGGAAACAGAAGGTGTGGAACCTAGTTGATCTCCCTGAAGGCCAATATCCTATTGGCACAAGGTGGTTATTGAAAAACAAGCTAGATGATAGGGGAATAATAATCAGAAACAAAGCAAGACTAATTGCTCAAGGCTACACACAAGAGGAAGGCATAGACTATGATGAAGTCTTTGCACCAGTTGTAAGAATTGAGGCAATTAGAGTGTTCTTGGCATATGCATCATATAAGAAGTTCACAGTTTATCAAATGGATGTAAAGTATGCCTTCTTATATGGTAAGATTGATGAAGAGGTCTATGTATCTCAACCACCAGGTTTTGAGGATCCTGACTATCCTCATAGAGTATATAAGCTTGACAAAGCTTTATATGGACTTCATCAAGCACCAAGAAAATGGTATGAAACACTGTCCAAGTTTCTTCTAAAACATGGATACAAAGAGGAAAAATTGACCAGACACTCTTCCTCAAACATGAACACCAAGACCTCTTAGTTGTTCAAATATATGTTGATGACATCATATTTGGATCAACAAACAAGAGATTTTGTGAAGAGTTTGAAGCCTTAATGCAATCGGAGTTTCAGATAAGTTCAATGGGAGAATTAACTTTCTTCTTAGGATTACAAGTTCATTAGAAAACAGATGGCATCTTCATCAATCAAGAAAAGTATATCCTTCAAATATTAAAAAAATATAACCTTGCAGACTGTACATCATGCAAAACACCAGCATCTACTATAGATAAAATTATACCAGATCCAACAGGGAAGTCTATTGATCAAAGATTATATAGATATATGATAGGATCCTTAATATACTTAACTGCTAGTAGACCTGACATAATGTTTGCTCTGTGTGTGTGTGCTAGGTATCAAGCAGATCCAAAAGAGTCTCATTTGAATGCAGCAAAGAGAATATTCAAATACCTCAAAGGGAAACCATCACTTGGACTATGGTATCCCAAAGAAGGAGACTTCAAGCTTTACTCCTATTCAGACAGTGACTACGAAGGATGCAACAAAAACAGAAAATCCACAACAGGGGGATGTCAATTCGTAGGTCCAAGACTTGTGTCTTGGCAGTGCAAAAAGCACAACAAATGTTTTAGTATCCATAGCAGAGGCTGAATACATAGTTGCTTCAGCAGGCTGCTCTCAGGTTCTTTGGTTGCAAAACCAATTACTTGATTATGGTTACAATTTTCTTCAAACTCCTATACATATTGACAACTCAGCTGCTGTGTTTATAACTGCTAATCCAGTACAACATAGTAAAACTAACCACATAGAAATTAGATATCATTTTCTAAGAGACTGCTCAGAAAAAGGTCTAATTAAGTTGGTCAAAGTAGATACAATAAATCAGCTTACTGATTTATTCACTAAGGCATTTGATTCTGTCAGATTTAACTTCTTAATAGAATCATTAGGCATGATCAACTTAGAATAAGTTCATCATATCAACAATAGACATAGGTGTGTACTAACTGTGAACATATGAGACCACTTATGTAGATATACTAAGGACATGATAGTATGCTATAACTGACATATATCCTGCTTTCAAATTAACAACTATCTACTGATCCGATGTGTTGAATATGTGAATAGGTTCATCTTAAGTGGAAAATCAGGATGACATGCTCAACTTAAATTTCAGATGACTTCTTATGACAAAGTCATTGTGAGGTGTATATTAAGTAAGTCTAATCCGGGTGTGCAAAATTCATTGCCCGTGCACACTTACTATGTTGTAACACCTTATAACCTCTAGCTTTGCGCATCTTGACTCTCTGTTTTGCGTAAGCAAAGACCTGAGTCATGGGTCACCTCTGTTTTATGTGAGTAAAGACCTGATGGCCTGATGCAAATCATAAAACTCCAAACAGGAGTTGCTCTCAAAAGAATCCAAAACGGATCAATAGTAAAAATATACAAAGAGCATGAATAAACTATCAGCATTAATAAGATTTCAAAGAAATCTTAAGATAGAGCTTATAATCTATAGAACATGAGTCAAGTGTGATAACGTGATGGATTGGGTAGTTTCTGGAACGGACATACTTTCACAACATCTTGCATGATGCACTCATCTCTGTTCATCACTAAACTAGCCATAACTTGATAATAAGCATGACATACTCGACATACACTCTTGTTTGAACTTTTGAGGATCACAAATGTTTGCAATCTGCACTAGATCAAGTAGTTAACAAACCTAATAAGTGCCTGTGCATATGCTTCTCTCTTTTATGTGTTTATTCTGTTAGTCAATGTAACAGTTCATATGAACTTCTCTTATTAAATTTTTGATAAATTCTTAAGTTTCTGATTCATCACAAATTTAGGGGGAGTAATAAGTTCATTAAAACCTATGTTAAACATACTGAGTTGAAGAAAATTGGAACTTGAGCACTAACTTGGCTGCAGGCTGAAGGATATCTGCAACAGGAAGCTGCCACTTGTACACAATTGACATGAAGCAAGTCACAAGGTCCAATAGCAAAACATCAAATGAATTGACCATGAGTCAATTCATACAAAGATAAAACATAAACAACATTAAGTTTTCCTTTGGAAGATTCGGAACACATCAAGTTTTCCTTCTGAAGACATTCTTTCGGAAGATAACTTGTCTTCAAAAGTTTGGTGAACTTAATTATCCGCAGAATTCCTGCGGAAGACAGAATGTCAAATTCCACAGGTGCAATGCGGAAGAAAGACATTATAATTTCCATAGATGTAATCTTCTAGATAACTATACTTTGCTTTACTTTATTAATTGCTTGGATATTAATTACTCTTTGCCTTATTAATTGTTTAATCATTAAGTGCGTAGTTATTAATAGTCCATAGTTATTAATAGGCATAGTTAATACTTTGAGGGGTAAAGTGTAAAACCGAGGAGAGATTAAGTGCGACTAGGTCCCACTGAAATAGGATAAGGTCAAAAGGTAAAACCTCGAAGGGGCTAAGTGTAATTGACAGGCTGTCTGAAAAGGTATATATAAGTGTTTCGACCGTTGGCCTCTCTATCACTTTCAAAAACCCCCAAATCAAACAGTATCCAAACTGAACACCATAAACCCTTACCAAAATCTCAACCTAATCTCCAATAGTTACAATATGTGTAGACCCATCATACAGTACTTAAGAAGATCGCCATTACACTTCGCACTAACTGCCAATCCGGTCATATATCTGTCACATATGATGGATTTCTGGAATACCGCAGCTATGATATAATATCACACTTGTATAGGTTTAGATGATATATATCACTCTTGTAATCATAATTGTAATTATTGTTCTTAAAGATATAAAATGAATATATTTGATTATAATTGTGTTTATGAACTAAATAAATTTATTTTGCACTTTATATATTCATCTATGATATAATATAATTCAGAATATATGTGTGAATGTGCACGAAATATTAAACACTGTCAAATTGGAAAATTGACCAAGTGTTGGAACAACTGCGGATAATAAAGTGTTCTTCTGTAGATGTTCTAGGGAACATAACTGGTGTACATCTGTAGATCTTCTGCGGAAGAACAACCAGCTGAACAAGAAAAGAACAAGGTACTGGAGGGATTGCTGCGGAAGACAAGAACTCCTGCGGAAGCACAAGAACAAGTACAGTGCAACATTTGCTGCGGAAGACAGACTACCTGCGGAAGAGTAAATTCCTGCGGAAGGCCAATTAACTCGGAAGTCAACAAGTCAACGTGGCAAAACATCAACAACATTAATGACGATTGAAGACGTTTTATTTAAGCGGATATTCCACGTCACATCAACAAACTTTATTATTAATAGAATCATTGTAAATCATGAATTCCTAAGCCGATAAACTTGGCGAAGATTCGGATAATGATGATTAGGTTAATTATAGTAACAAAATAGCTAGCAATATAATAGCATTAGATCTCTATAAATAGATACGAGATCATCAACAGATGTAATCCGCAAATCATATACATAACAATAGTTGAGAATCATTAGAATCATTAGTGTTCATTATCTGAATCGTTGTATTCAAGATCGGCAACATCAATAGCAATAAGAAAGCATTCAATCAACGTTCTTGAGTTCTCTCAGTATGATTATTCTTATTTTATTTGTTTGATTGATTGATTTTTATTATTATTAATAGATTAAACACCAAGTATTGATAATTCCGCGATCAATACTCGTTCAAATCAATTCTGATAATTCTTGAACGATCTTTGGATTCACAATTAACAATAACAAGGCAATATGATTTCCTTCCAATGCTCATTATACTTGTAGGACCAAAAATATCCATGTGCAATAAGTGTAATGGGTGGTGATAGAGTTAACTTCTTTGGATTTGTGAGAGACCTTGTGTTGCTTACTTTCAGGAAGCAACATAGTTGTCTTTACAAAAAATTTCTTTTTAGGCACACCATATGCCAAATTATCTTTAACCAATTTATTCATGGTTTTAAAATTAACATGACACATTCTTTTATGCTAAAGGGGTGACTTATCATCATTTTCTTTGGAAAGAAAGCATGATACTTCACCCAGTGGGGAAGCATTCTTCATATTCAGCTTGTACACATCCCCTCTCCTAGGAAAGCATGAAAAGCGTTTGGTGCTTTTGATCATAGAATTGAGAAACACTAAGGAGATTGTGTTCAAGCTGTTTAACAAAATTTACTTTGTCAAATTTTAACTTACCATTGGATACACTACCTCTACCAGAAATGTATCCTCCGGCTTCACCTCCAAACTAAACAGGACCTCCATCAAAGTGTTCAAACTTTTGTAGGAGAGATCTGTTCCCTGTCATGTGCCTGAAGCATCCACTCTCCACAATCTAAACATTTCTATTCTTGTCATGTGGATGTCCCTGCACATAAGGTGAAATGATTAGTTACTATTGGAAACGCAAGCCTTGTTGTTCTTGGGTTCTTCCAATGCAGATGATATAATTGAACCAAAATGTATACATGGGGGTTCAATTATGGTTTGTAAAGAAGAGGGTTGGGCTAAAGCATCATTTTCGATCTTCCATTCCATCCTATGGTTGATTAGTGTTGATAAGCCTGAAGAGGCTTATGTAGCATAACTTGCTTCCGAGGCTTCTTTCTTCTTGGAAGAAGTTGTCACCACCTTTTCTTCCGAAATAGTCTTTTTCTCGGAAGGTTTTAAAGGATTCTTTTTATTCCTTTGTTTGTTCTTTTTCTTGTCTTCCGAAGCTATTTTCCTTTCGGAAGATTAAGTTTCTTCCGAAAGCAACTTGTCTTCGGAAACAAGGTTTCCTTTTCTTAACATATGGACCATATGGTAGGGTCCAAATGGGAAACCATCCTTGACTCCTTATTTCTTAATATTAGATGCATAATGTGTGCTTGCTGGATTGTAGTAACAATCTTTAGCCATGTGGTTATACAGACCACAGATTATGCATTCAATGTTAATTTTGATAGGGCATGTTGACTGTTGTTTCTTGCACTTCTTTTCTTCTTCAACATTCTTCCTCTTTAATTTTTGATCCTTCATCTGGATAGGAGTGCTGGTAATGCACCCTTTTCCTGAATCAGGATTTCCAACCACTTGAAATCCAGCTGATATCAATACACTTTTTGCCTTGGGTTGTAACGCCCGGAAATTTCAAGGAAATAAGGTAGAGAAAGTTTTCGCGTGAAAGAATGTTCTTGCGTGAGAATCTCATGTGAGAAGTCTGGGCGAAAAATACTATTGGGTATAAATTGTTGAGAACACCCAGTCTGACCCCATTTTCACGCTAGAAGTGCTGCTGCTAGAGAGAGAAAGAGGCTGCGTGGAGAGAGAAAGTGAAGAATCCAAGTGTTTGAGGTATCTAAATCATGTAGTAACTCGTGTTATGTACTAAGAATGGATTATTGATGAATATAACGCATGGTTATGTAGTTTTCGCTCCGCTAAGGCTTTGGGAAAGTTGTGGTTGTGCTAGAACTCCAAGAGGTGAGTTTCTAGTCCCCTTTTTACATGGGTTTTATGTTTTGGGGCTTTTATGCATACTAAAACGTTTGTAAAATACGTGTTTATGCTTGTGATGATGTTGTTATGATGTTAAGCATGTAGAACAGCCCTTAGAAGCAATAAGTTATGACTGGCCGGGAGAAACCTGTAGTTTTCGCGCGAGCAGTTAAGTTGTACTTTATGAAATTTGAATCTGTGAAGTTCTCGTGCGAAAGGAGATAGTTCTCGCGCGAGATGATGCTGATGTATGTTTAAGTTTTCGCATGGTATGCTGTGATGTGTGATGTGTTATCTTTTCACGTTAAAATGGTTTTCAAAACGAGATGTTTTATGATGTCACTTTACTTGATATGTACGTATACGTAAGTAAAGTATTATGTAATAAAAGTGAAAGATAACGATAATGAAAATGTGGAACGTAATTAAAGAATGAAGGTCTTGCAAGCAAAATGATGGGGGTTCACAACTTAATGAAGTAGTTGTTTGCTCAATGTGTGTAGTTTAGCTAACCCTTGATGATGCGCACAGGGTTCCAATCCTTGAGATTGACCAAGATGTGATGGGATCCTTGTCGCGTACCCCGGTACTGTGTCAGCTTCGGTATGACGTGGGGGTTTATTTATGAACCCCGGTACAGTACCAGCTTCAGCATAACGTGGGGGTATAGCATATGGCAGGATCTATATAAGATGAATGATGTTAACGAACGAAATGAACGAAACAAATGATGAATGATGACCAATGATGACAATGATGAAAGATAATAATTAATTAATATCAAGATGTATGTATGATGTATGATCACGTACGAAGTAAAGGAGATGTTTTAACGTAAAGTAATGTATTCTATTATAAAACTAGAACTTACTCAGCGTCGCTGACTTTTGTATGCATAATAGTTGGCAGGTAATTGTTGATACTGAGGAGGTGCAAGCATGGATGCATAAGCTACCGGGGATGATTCGAGTCTGGCATCCATATTTTTGAGAATGTTATTATATTAATACAATTTTTGAGATGAAAACGAAAAGATGTGATGATTTGACACGATTTGATTTATTAATGAGAATGTTATTGTATTTATACAATTTTTAAATGTTTTATGCGATGATTGACCAATTGTAAGCGTCCCGGGAACGGGGCTTTATCAGAGCCAAAGTTAAGAGAATTGGGTTAAATATTTTCAAAACCTAAACTTAAACTGAGAATGGCACGAAATGGAAAGGGATGCCGATCCTAGTAGGTACATGCCTGCAGATAAATGTTTTATGTATGTTAATGGAAAAGGAATTATGTGCGCATGTTATGTGGTTTATGTAGTCAGGATAGGAAATGCTTGGGGAATGAAGAGTAAAGTAAGTGGCTAATCACAACTGGCCACTGTAATTAGGGACTTACTATACTTGACATAATCTGAGCTATCACCTTGAATCACTGTGTTGGTGTTTGAATCTTATAGTATTTAAAGATGGCTGGTGGTAGATCTTCGAAGGCTTCTCGTGGTGGAGGTCGTGATGGACGTGGTGGTAGACCGCGTGTCAGGAGGAACAGGGCTAGAACTGCCGAAATGGCTCCTGAAGAGCCTGAGCTTCATCACCATGAAGGCGGTGATGAGAATGCTAATCTGAGGGCCTTAGTGAAGGAGGCAGTAGTGGAGGATGATCATCAATCATGCAGACGATTCTGCCGTCTGTGGTGACTGAGGTTATTAGGTTGTAAGGGAAGACGAGAGGAAGGAGGAGGAAAAGAAGAATGCCGTTAGGCGAGGGGGCGAAGAAGGAGGTTCAGGGGAAAGGGAGCAACCAGAGACTGAGATGGTAGTCTCTAGTGATGATGAGGAAGAGGAAGTAGTGCAGGAGATTGCTAAGGGGTGCAACTATGGGGCGTTTCAGAGATGCAAGCCCCTGACGGTTGATGGGAATAGAAATGCTGCTGCTGCTCACCGATGGGTGAGGGAGATGGAGGCAGTACTTGATATCAGCGAGTGCCGAGAGGATCAGAAGGTGAAGTTTGCTACCCACTCGTTTGTGGATTCGGCCTTATGCTGGTGGGACAACATTGTCTAGGATGAGGGTAGCAGGGCGATTAGGAGAATGAGGTGGAGTGAACTGAAGAAGCTAGTGATCGAGGAGTTTTGTCCTCACAGGTAACTCAATAAGGTTGAGAGGGTGTTCCTGCAGTTAGAGGCGGGAACCATGACACACCAGCAGTATATGACCAAGTTCAATAAGATGGTGAGGCTGGTGCTAGAGCAGGTGACACCCATGTCACAAAAGATCAAGAGGTACATCCAAGGTCTACCGGCAGATTTCCGCAGACATATGATCGCAGCTCGGCTAGGTACGTTCAGGTCGGTGGTCGATCTGGCAGGGTGACTGTATGACGAGCGAGAGGTGGTGGTGGTGGTGGATGTGAAGAGGAAGTGGTACAATGATAGGAATGGGAATGGGAAGCGGTATAACGGTGGTGGTTTTGGGGCTGGATCTATGAAAAGGAGAGTGGATGATCAAAAGGCATTAACAGGGAGGGAGAAGGCATGCAAGAAGTGTGGGAAGGAGAATGCATGAGAATGTAAGTGGGGATCGAATCTCTTCTTTAGTGTGGGAAGGAGGGCCACATGGCAAGAGATTATCGTGTGGTGATATGTTACAATTGTGGCGAGACGGGGCATATGAGCAGAGATTGCAAGATGTCAAGGGCTAAGAGCTTCGGGGTAAAGAAGGGGTGTGAGAAGGAGGGGTAGAGAGTGAAGGCCAGGGCATTTACTATGACCCGAGAGGAGGCTAGGGTGGACCCCGATATTGTGTCAGGTACATTCCTAGTAAACCAAACTTGTGCCTCTATGCTTTTTGATTCTGGTGCTAGTAGAAGTTTTATTTCTGCTGCCTTCTGTGATAAGTTGCCCGCTAGGAGTAGGAAGATTGATGAGCCCTTCGATGTTGAAACTGCCACTGGTAAGTCTACCAGGATTTCTATGTGGTAGAGGATTGTGACATAGAGTTGGAAGGCCATAAGTTCTCTGCTAGACTATTTGTGATGCCCTTAGGCGGATTTGATGTAGTCCTAGGGATGGATTGGCTAGCAGGCTATGAGTCAAGTATTGTGTGCCGTAAGAAGATGGTTTGATTGACCGCGCCTGATGGGAGTTTGGTGACGATTCATGGTGATAAAGTTAGTACGGTTCCAAAATTGATTTTGATGGTTTTGGTGGAGAAGTGTATGAGGCGTGGATGTCGTACCTATATGGCCTACATGAAGGATATGGATGCGTCAGTACCACGATTGTCGGACGCACCGGTCGTGTGTGACTTCCCAGACGTATTCTCGGAAGATCTATCAGGTGTGCCACCTGACAGCGAGATTGAGTTCCAGATCGATCTGATACCTGGTTCCCAACCTGTTGCTAAGGTACCGTATCTCTTAGCTCCTTTTGAGATGAAGGAATTGATGACTCAGCTCTAAGAGTTACTGGATAAGGGGTTCATTTGACCGATTATCTCTCCATGGGGTGCTCGGTCTTATTTGTGAAGAAGAAGAACGGTAGTATCAGGATGTGCATCGATTACCATTAGCTGAACAAGTTGACAGTAAAGAACCGGTATCCGCTACCGAGGATTGACGACTTGTTTGATCAGCTCCAGGGTGCCAGTTGGTTGTCAAGGATAGACCTCCGATCTGGTTACCATCAACTGAAGTTCAAGGAGCAGGATGTTCCTAAAACAACTTTTTGTACGTGTTATGGACACTATGAGTTTCTCATGATGTCTTTTGGTTTAACCAACGTTCCAGCTGCTTTTATGGACTTGATGAATCAGTTGTGTCGGCCGATGTTGGATAAATCAGTGATTGTGTTCATTGATGATATCCTGATTTATTTGAAGAGCAAGGAGGAACATGCCGGTCATATTCGGGAGGTGCTAGAGACGCTTAGAAAGGAGAAGTTGTATGCCAAGTTCTCCAAATGCGTATTCTAGTTGCATGAGGTTTAGTTTTTGGGTCATGTGGTTAATCCTGAATAGATCATGGTGGACCCGACGAAAGTTGAGACGGTGATGCAATGGAAGTCTCCAAAGATGCCATCCGAGATCTGTAGTTTCTTGGGTTTGGCGGGCTACTACAGAAGATTCATTCAAGACTTCTCCAAGATAGCTTCACCATTGACTAAGTTGACTCGTAAGGATGTGAAGTTTGTATGGGGTCCAGAGCAGGAGAATGCTTTTGAATAGCTAAAGACGAGATTGACTCAAGCTCTTGTCTTGACGTTGCCCGAGGGAAGCGAAGACTTGGTGGTCTATTCAGATGCTTCTTATTTGGGATCGTGTTGCTTGCTGATGCAACGGGGGAAAGCTATAGCCTATGCATCTCATCAGTTGAAAATCCATGAGGCTAATTACCCTACCCATGATTTGGAGATGGAGCCTGTGGTCTTTGCATTGAAGATTTGGAGGCACTACTTGTATGGGACGAAGTGCACTATCTTTACTGACCACAAGAGCTTGAAGTACTTCTTCAAGCAGAAGGATTTGAACATGATGCAAAGGAGATGGTTGGAGCTTATCAAGGACTATGATCATGAGATGCACTACCATCCGGGCAAGGCCAACGTTATGGCGGATGCCCTTAGCCGAAAGGAGAGACCCGAGCTAATTTGTGTAAAGGCTTATCAGATGATCATGACCTCTGATGTGATGAAGCAGGTCAAGGAATTTCAAGACGAAGCTCTGAAGGAGGATCGGATTAACTCCGAGCGGATGAAGGGTCTAGTCGCGGAGTTGGGTAAGAACACTCTTGGTGTTAGAACCCGATTCAGGTGGATGTGGATTCTTCGTTATGGAGATCTACAAGGAAAGATCATGAATGAGGCTCATAAGACTCAATACTCGATTCATCCTAGTGCTACAAAGATGTATCAGGATGTGAAGAAAGATTACCGGTGGACGGGAATGAAGCGCGACGTAGCGGAGTATGTGAGTGTCTTACTTGTCCACAAGTGAAGGCGGAGCATCAGAAGCCATACAGGAAGATCCAACCTTTGGATATACCCGAGTGGAAATAGGAACATATCACCATGGACTTCATTAAGAAGTTTCTGCGTACAGCAAGGGGGTACGATGCCATATGGGTGATCGTTGATCGTCTGACGAAGAGTGCTCATTTCCTGACAATGCGTGAGATGTATTCATTTAAGAGGTTGGTGGATCTATTCATTAAGGAGATTGTTGCTCGTCATGGTGTACCGGTGTCTATCATGTCTGACCGTGTCACTCGGTTTACATCAAAGTTTTGGAAGAGATTTCATGATGTGATGGGGATGAGGTTACATATCAGCACGGCTTACCATCCTTAGACAGATGGTCAGTCAGAGAGAACCATTCAGACGCTAGAGGACATGCTTCGAACATGCGTCATTGATTTTGGTGGAAGTTGGGACGAACACTTACCGTTAGCCAAGTTCTCATATAAGAACAATTATCATGCCAGCATTGGTATGCCTCCTTATGAGATGCTATACGATAGGACGTGTAGAACGCCCATATGTTGGGGTGACAATGGACAGAATGAGTTGGGGAGTATTGAGGTGATCGAGGCTATGACCGAAAAGTTGGAGAAGATCAAGGTCTTGAAAGCAGCAAAGGATAGACAGAAGTCGTATGCCGACAAGAGACATAGACCGATCGAATTCAAGGTGGGTGATAGAGTTATATTGAAGGTCTCGCCTTGGAAAGGAATCATCCTATTTAGGAAGCAAGGAAAGCTAAGCCCGAGGTATATTGGGCCATTCAAGATTGTCGCAAGAGTAGGAGAAGTGGCTTAGAAGTTAGACCTACCCGATGAGTTAAGTGGAATTCATCCGACATTCCATGTATCTCATCTGAGAAAGTGCTTAGCCGATGAAGATATGATCATGTCACTTGAGGATATCGAGGTAGATGAACGGCTCTATTACGTGGAGCAACCAGTGGCCATCATTGATAGAAAGGAGAAAATGCTAAGGATTAAAGTGGTTCCGCTTGTACGAGTACAGTCGAGACACAGAAAGGGGTTCGAGTCTACATAGGAGACCGAGGAAGAGACGAGATAACATTATCCGCAGCTATTCAAGGACTGATTGATTTCAAGGATGAAATCTAAATAAGGGGGGTGGACTTGTAAAACCTGGAAATTTGAAGGAAATAAGGCAGAGGAAGTTTTCACACGAAAGGAGGTTCTCACGCTAGAACCTCGTGCGAGAAGTCTGGGCGAAAAGTACTGCTGGGTATAAATAGCTGAGAACACCCGGTCTGACCCCATTTTTGCACGAGAAGTGCTGCTGTTAGAGAGAGAAAGAGGCTGTGTAGAGAGAGAAAGTGAAGAATCCAAGTGTTTGAGGTATGTAACTCGTGTAGTAACTCGTGTTATGTACTAAGAATGAATTATTGATGAATATAATGCATGGTTATGTAGTTTTTACTTGACTAAGGCTTCAGGAAAGTTATGGTTGTGCTAGAACTCCAAGAGGTGAGTTTCTAGTCCCCTTTTTACACGAGTTTTATGTTTTAGGGCTATTATGCATACTAAAACGTTTGTAAAATGCGTGTTTATGCTTGTAATGATGCTGTTATGATGTTAAGCATGTAGAACAGCCCTTAGGAGTGATAAGTTTTGACTGGGCTGGAGAAACCTATAGTTTTCACGCGAGCAGTTAAGTTGTACTTTATGAAATTTGAAGCTGCGAAGTTCTCGCGCAAAAAAGGATAGTTCTCGCACGACAGGTAGTTCTCACGCGATACGTATGTTTTTGCACGACTTGTAGTACTCGCATGATAGTGATGACTTGATGTGTAGGACTTGACTGTGGTGAGGTTCTCGCGCGAAAGGCTAGTTCTCGCTCGAGATGATGCTGATGTTTGTTTAAGTTTTCGCATGGTATGCTGTGATGTGTGATGTGTTATCTTTTCACGTTAAAATGGTTTTCAAAACCAGATGTTTTATGATGTGACTTTACTTGATATGTACGTATACGTAAGTAAAGTATTATATAATGAAAGTGAAAGATAACGATGATGAAATAGTGGAACGGAATAAAGGAATGAAAGTCTTGCAATCAAACTGATGGAGGTTCCCAACTCAATGAGGTAGTTGTTTGCTCAACTGTGTGCGGTTTAGCTAACCCTTGATGATGCGCACAAGTGTCCAATCCTTGAGATTGACCAAGATGTGATGGGATCCTTATCACGTACCCCAGTACTGTGTCAGCTTTGGCATGACATGGGGGTATATTTATGAACCCTGATACAGTACCAGCTTCGGCATGACGTGGGGGTATAGCATATGGCAGTATCTATATAAAGATGAATGATGTTAACGAATGAAATGAACGAAACGAATGATGAATGATGACGAATGATGATAACGATGATGAAAGATAATAATTAATTATTATCAAGATGTATGTATGATGTATGATCACGTACGAAGTAAAGGAGATGTTTTAACGTAAAGTATTGTATTTTATTATAAAACTAGAACTCACTCAGCATCGCTGACTTTTGTATGCATAATAGAGGGCAGGTAATTATTGATGCTGAGGAGGTGCAGGCATGGATTCATAAGCTACTGGGGATGATTCGAGTCTGGCATCCATAGTTTTGAGAATGTTATTGTATTAATACAGTTTTTGAGATGAAAACAAAACGATGTGATGATTTGACACGATTTGATTTATTAATGAAAAGTTATATTTTCGCTGCAAAATGATGTGTTTTAAATGTTTTATACGATGATTGACCAATTGTAAGCGTCCCGGGAACGGGGCTTTACATGGGTCTATCTTCAACTTAGTCTCAACCACCTTCTTTGCAGTTTTTCTTGCTGCCCTGATTTTGTTCTTTCTTGCTTTGGTGGTTAAGGGTTGATCATCAGCTGTGGGGATGAGGTTTTCTACCTTATCATTTCATGTGATGGTGTCCATTATTGCATCATTCTTCTGCTGTTTGGGTAATGGGTCAGCAGTTGGAACCTCTTGCTCATCAGTATCACATCTTGGCTGTCTAATAGACACAAAGGATTATGGTGGAGCAATTTCATTGGTTCCCAACCCACTTTTGTTTTAATAACACACCTTTGAGTGGGAGGATGATGCAATGATGATCAAGTATAGGGTGGTATTCACCTTGCCGTTTGTTTTTGTTGTTTAGTTATAGTTTAAGATAGCTTAGATATTAGTGTAAAAGGATCTAGTTTACTTTTGCCTTCTTTTTTATTTTGTGGCATGCGAAACTGCATGTGAAACTACAGTTTTGCCCGGTAGTTTCTCATGCCATGGTGCATACAGTTTCGCAGTATGCAAAACTGTATGCAAAACTAGGTCCTGTAAATATATATGTATCTTTGTTCTTCATTATGTACTCTTGGAACTTTATTGATATTACAGATTTGAGTATAATATATATATATATATATATATATATATATATATTCTTTATAATTCGCGTGATCATAGGAAGGGAGGATCAGATGGGCTAAATCTGAGATGGTCCACAGCTATGATTATGTTCTGTAAAGGTGAAAAGGCAAACATAGCCCAGATCATTCATGACTACCAGTTAGAAAACATCATGGCTCTGAAGAAGGATAAGTGGCTGCTCTATCCAAGATTCATTTAGGTCATTCTAGATTATCTAAAGCCAAACTTACCTAAGCTTGGAGATGAACTGAGATTGACTCCGATGAATCCGAGGATCTTTGCAGACTATGCTGCCTCCAGGTATGATTTCTCAGGGAAGATCACATATCTGCTGGAGGGCATGTACATAGCAAAGAGGTGGAACTATATCAAGACTCTGATCTCTCAGGAGGAAAGGAGAGCAGCTGGAATTGGGGAAAATATGGAAGAGATCAGAAAGAGAAAAAATATACAATGGAGATTGATATGACCTTCAAAGAACAACTGGATGAGATTGTGGAGGAATTGAGGAAGAAGATGAAGAAGAAGGGTGCTAAGAAATCATCCTCTCATACTAGATCTGATTCCCCGATACGGGAGAAGAGGAGTAAGAGCAAGCAGCCTGTCATCCCTGAGACTAGGCATGTAGGAGAAGCTGAGAGGCCAAGGAGAGATATGAGATCAGAGTTTGATGAGGATGTGATTAGAAATGTTAACACATCCTTATCAAATAAGCTAAGCATGATTAAGACCAAGTTGATTAACTCAGAGGAGAGGGAGAAACTGAGGGATATAGAGATAGATGAGATGAAGAAAGTTATACTGAGCCAACAGGATCTGATCAGAAGGTTGTTTGAGGAAGTAAGTGATCTGAGGAGATCTGCTGGTGCTGCTGATGTACTTAGTGCTGAACAAATCAGGGAAATGACTGATACGTCCAAGTTCTCTTTTATTCATAAGACATCAGGAATAGGTGTTAGTGGGGTAGGAGGATCGGGAGTTGGAGGAAGTGGAGTTAGAACCTCTAGAGCTGGTGGAAATGGTGCAGGAGGTAATGAAGCTGGTGGTAGTGTTGCAAGAGTGGGTGGTGAAGGAGTAGGTGCTAGAGAAGATGTTGAAAAGGTATTTGAAGCTAGATTCTTTAATTTGGGATTTAATATAGATATTGATCTTACAGGAGATGAGGTGATAAGGAGTAAGGTTCAAGTAGGAGAGAAAGGGCAAACTGAGTTAAATTTAGTTGATGAGGAAGAAGAAGTGGAGGAATAGTTTGTGGACTATGATTCTGAGCCTGAGTTTTACATAGTTGATGAGAGGCCAATGACTTATGTGGCTCAGAGGAGTTCAATCAAAGAAGATGTGGTTGAGTTGAACAAGGAGGATTGGTTCACCTAGAAGGAGGAACCAGAGAACCTAACCCCTTTGTTTTAGAACATTAAAGAACCAGGAAGGAAGGAGTCAGATAAAAAGATTATAAGTTAGAAGTACAACTCAAAGCTAAAGATGTTTATGATTAAAAGACGTGGAGGGGGGATCTCTTATTTGCATAAAAGGAAGACGTTTAAGACCCTTCCTAAGTAGGATTTGAGGAGGTTGGTAGAGATTCCCCTCCTAGATTCAGATTTGAGTGATCATGATTCTTTGATGGAGAAGGAGATCCATTAGGGCGTAAAGGACAACTTTGAAGCTTTTGGATATATGAAGCCAGAGAGGAGACGATCAAAGAAGGATCTAGACTGGGAGACCGAGAAAGGAAGAATTGTGTTGAAGCTAAAGCCACCAAAGACTGTAAACAGAGTAAGGATACCTGATCAACAACCCTCTAGACTGCAGAATTTCGAGAAGTGGTTCTATGATAACCAAACAGGTGAAGCAGTGGTGATGGTGAAGGATGGAAATGAAATAAGGTTGTTTGACCCAATGGAGGTATTCTCATTCAGTGACGATGATCTGAAGGTGTTATGTGAGAATCAGATTAAGCTGGAGCAAGAGTAGAGACTAAAACTAAGGCCAGCTTGTTTGAGAGGGTTGCAAATAAAGCTCAGGGTGTGAGATCGGAGATTAAGTAGCTCGCAAAGAGCGTGCAGAAACATGAAGATTTGGAGGCAAAAATAGGGACTTGGAGAGAATAATAGAGCAAGCAAAGGCTGGAGCTGATCCTGAAGACCCGGCAGGTGAATACCCCCCCTAGGGGGAGTATTGATGATCAAGTATAGGTGGTATTCACCTTGCCGTTTGTTTTTTTTGTTTAGATATAGTTTAAGATACCTTAGATATTAATGTAATAGGATCTAGTTTACTTTTGACTTCTTTGTATTCTGTGGCATGCAAAACTGCATGCGAAACTGTAGTTTCGCCCGGTAGTTTCTCATGCCATGGTGCATACAGTTTTGCAGTATGCGAAACTGTATTCGAAACTAGGTCTTGTATATATATGTATCTTTTTTTTTATTATGTAACTCTTGGAACTTTATTGATATTACATTTGAGTTCATTCTTTGTTTGTGTATTGCTAGGAGATTATATTACTTACATTTGAGCATTCTTCTTCTTGTTCTTCACAAATCATCTTTCAAATGGGTCTTATGTTTGATTTGGGTTTATATTCTCTCATTACTTGGTCCATAAGTTATTATACTTAGTGATATCTTGTGGATTTTAATGTTAAATCTTCATCAAAAGCACGTTCTAAAGATCATCTGGACCAACATGCAATGATTTGAGTGGGAGGATGATGCAATGATGGTGTTGAAGTTATGCTCTTCAATGGCATACTTCTTAGCTTTAGCCTCAGCTATCACTAGCTGGGCTTGAGCCTTAGTCAACTTGGAGATTAAATATTTTATTTGAGCCTTGTAATTTGAATGTTCATGTTTTAAAAAGGACATAGTTTTCTTTAACTCTTCTATTTTGAGTTTGTAGTCAGATTCTGCTCTCTTAAAATCAGATTTTCGTATATTTAAGGAATTAATATCAGATTTAATTTCCATGTTGTATTCCTGATATAATTTGACCTTAGTAATATAAGCTGGGGTACAAAGATGCTCATATACCTTAGTGTCTTCAGTTCCAGCCATGAGAACTTGAACAGGAGTGACATCTTGCACCATGAAGCTCCAATCAACTTCTTAAGAAACAGCTGCAGTTTGTTGCTCAGTGGGTTTAATTACAGCTTTAGGGGTAGCAGGATGTTAGGAGGCTTGAGTTGCTCTAGGATTAGATCTAGGAGCTTTGCATTCCCTTGCAAAGTGACCAAACTGGTTGCAATTGTAGCACTTGGCCTTTGTCTTGTCAAACCCAAATTTGCTGTTGGTTGGATTCTGAGGGAACTGCCTTCCAGTTCTTTTAAAGAACTTCTTTTCTCTGTAGGTCAGAAGAGCCATTTGTTGGACAATGTCCATGTATTCAATATCATCTAGGCTGAAACACTCTAGATCATCAAAACAAAATTGAAAATCTCTAGAGTGCTCATTTCCTGAAACAAAAGCACAATTATCCTGGAAAGAATTTTGTTGAACCTGTTGAGACTTTGGTGTCTCAGGGAATGTAACGTATGGCTCAAAGGAAGATGATGGATGTTAGGGGTAGTTCAGGTACAACTAGGGCTGGGGAGTTCTTGAACCTTCAGCAACATGTAAAACATTGCTGACTGGAAGGTTTGAGGGTCTGTTCATTTGATGGATTTTCTGAGATTCCATCTCCATACGGTATCCATTAATAATTCCATATAGTTTAGCCATGGTGAGAGTGTTGAGATTCGCAGTTCTCTTGATTGAGACACAATAGAAAGTCCACTCATGAGGAAGTGCACTCATGAATTTTCTTACTATGTCTCTCTTCTCAAGAACCACTCCCATAGACTGAAGAGAGGTGATCAAGTCCATGTACCTGAAGTATTTTTGGCTCAAGGTCTCACCAATAATATATGTGAAGTTCTCTAACTTCCACTTTAGCACATCTTTCTTTGACTCCTTGGATTTGCAGAACCAGAGTACATCAGCTTCAAAGCATCAAAGAGTTCTTTGGCAGACTTGCATTGCTTAAAGCCTACCATTATGGAGTTTGGTATAGCAGTAAGCAAAAGAGTCATAGCTTTGCAGTCAATGTCCATTTTCTTGAAGGTTTCATCTGAGTAGTCTTTAATGGCCTTCTCATTCATGTAACCATTTACCAGCTAGAGATTCCACCTTTGGATGGTATGGACCATGAGTGACTGATCTCCACATAAGACTGTCTTGATACTTGATCAAGCCTTCAATATGTTTGCACCAAGTCCTAAAATCATCAGGAGTGATGATGGGAGCCTTGGTCATAGTTCCTATTTTAGATTTAGAGAACTTCTAGTTGAGAGCCATTTGAGTTAAGTGAGTGAGTAACAAGAAACAAAGGTGATTTGGGATGGTAAGATCTCACAATCAAAAGCCTAAAAAACTATGATACCAATTACAGGATCGGTGTTTGTCTTCACAACACAAGATTATCACACAAACTCACTTAGTGTCACTCGGGTTGATGAAGCAGAATCTCAACTAAGTTCACAAGTAATATAACAAGTTAATGAAAATGCAAAAACACAAGAATGGTTTTCAAAATACTTGTATATATTACTTCTCAACTCAGTATAACAAGACTCTTACAAGCATAGTTACTAAGTTACATGGAGAAACTATATACACTACTATCTACAGCCGGTTATACTTGGAAAACCAGTTGGAATTTACAATTAGACAAAAACTATATTGCTAGAAGTAAAGCATCTAAGATAAAATAATATCCTAGATTAGGTAGATATGACATGTCCATGACTTACCTTTTGCCACCAACTAAGAATGGCAACTGTACTAAGTTGAGAATGGTTAAATAGTGGATTAAAGTATAGTCAACTACATGGGCATGCAAAAATGCCATGCAGTATATCAGAGTTACAGCGGGCTGTCAGACAGACCATAATTATGTCCACTGATTCATAGTTGGTTCTTCCGAAGCTAAATGACTTCGGAAGAATAAATTTCTTCCGGGTTCATTTTGGCTTCGAAAGAAACAAATTCTTCCAAACTTCTACAAGTCTTCAAGACTTTATTCTTCGAAAGACTTTGCCTTTGATCTTCTAAGTTGTATACTTCGGAAGGAGAACAACTTAGTCTCGGAAGACTGAGTTCTTCCTTCGGAAGTTCTTCATTCTTTAAGCTTCGGATGATCTTTGACTTAGTTTCAGAAGGGTAGCTTTATCTTCGGAAGACCACTTCATTTAGCACATCAAAATCTTTCTAAGTGTTGTTTTGGTTGCACCAGCCTCTTATGATCCAACAGATCAAGATAACTAATATGGGTGTAATCCTTGTAGCCCTGTTTTTATTGCCCATCAAGGGTATCATTTAATGAAAACATGGTTTATTTGATAGTACAAGTCCAACATTAAATTTAAACTTCAAGCCTCGAGTCATTTAGGGTTTTAGTTATCATCATATATTAAGTCATAAACGCACTTTTATGTACATCTATTAGACCATATTTGACCCTTATTGACCGAGTCCGTAAAGGAAATTTATTCCATGTTCTAATTGACCAAACCTTGAATCAAACACTTGGATTATTCCAATTTTCAGTCCCAAAACAGTTATTTAGGTATTAGCCTCCGGTTCACAAGTTTACAAAATTAATGATTTCAACAACGATTTATAAGTCCAATTTGTCCATTAAGACCAGGTCACACAAGTTACAACCTAATTTTGATAAATCCAAGAATATACAAATATTGAGAATTAGGGTTTTACCGGCTAGAAGGTCCAACACCCGAAACACCTAGATCTTCACAACCCAATGTCTAGCATAAAGAATACAAGAATATTATATTACAATTTTGTGTTTAGATGATTAATATCACCACTAACAAGATAGAACAACGAATAAATCATCAAACAATGATTTTCCTTACAGGGAGACTAGGAGATGAAAAAGGTTTGCTTAGAATCTAATTTTGAATGTCTTTATTCATCAAAAACCAATTGAATGATGTTGATTATGGTGATTTTCGATGGAGAAGGAGAAGAACAAAAAGAAATTAAGAGTGGTGGCTAGGGTTTCACTTTGAGAGAAACCTGGACAATTAGTTTCAACAAATGAAAGGAAAACAAGGGAACCCCCCCCCCTTTAAATAGGATTCGGCCAAAGGGGCCCTTAGATGGGCCTCCCGGGGCCTTTGCCCATTTCGTCCAATTCCGTATCGTCCCGATACGATTTTAACAGACTATTATATGCTATATAAATTATTTATTTTATATAACTTTTTAATTAAATTATGTCTATTTAGTAGGCTTTAAGGGCAGCCCACATGTTCAATTTTTCTTATGTTCTTAACATAAAAATACATATTTTTATGTTTCTTTGTCTCTAGTCCGATTCTAAGCATGCAACCATCATGCTAAGTCCAAATTGGTGAACGTCCACTGTCACCATATCCAAAGCCCACTAGAACATATTAAGCCCATAATACATAGTTCTAGAACTTAGCATGTCTACATGCGTCTAACCAAGTCAATATTAGGTCAACTTTCAAGTCAAAGTTCATTATTTAGACCAAGTCAAAGTCAAAATGTTAATGTCAACGGTCAAAGTTAATGGTTAATGCACCTATTTTGGTGACGGATGTCACAGTATCCCCTCGTTGAGAAAATTTCATCCCGGAATTGAGTCGGAGTTATCAACTGCAACACCTTCCATGAATAGGTGAGGTACTTAGTCCTCAATTGATCTTCCCATGCACAGATAAAATTTAGGTCCTCGCATTGAGTTCCATCTAATCTTTACGATCAGGATTTTACTACTCTTAAAATTTCAGTTTTCCGTAGCCATGATCTCAGCCAGTTCTTCGACGAATTAAAATCTATCATCCACTCAAATTTCTTCGATCAGTACATATAAGGTCTCATCAGTAAGACATAACTTGAGTTTTGGCGTATGAAGTGTGTCATGCACCCTGCTTAGTTCTTTCTATAAGCTCCTTCCAATACTCCACATGACCAAAGTGTTCGGTAGCCTTAACTGTACTTAGCAATCTAGGTGCCAATTTGCTCTTTTTGTCAAAGCAAACAATGCCTATCCTAGGCAACAGATCATACATAGCCTATAAAACAAGGTGTATTGAAATAACTTTTTAGGTCTACAGCCTATTACCAAAAGCTAGTTCCCAGTTTAGTTCTGATTTCACATACAAGGTATCATTTGTGTTTATATATATGGTGTACGACAACTAACCCACCACACTACTAACACCTTGATAGTGTATTAGTCACTATTCGTAACTAATTTTCAATTCAACTAACGTCTGAGAGCATGTGCCAAAAGCAAGGCTTCCTTTGATTGTTAATGTAAATTTCTAATGATCTTGAGCTGCCTTTAGTCTGTCCTTATTCCAAAATCCCTAACCATTCATCTTTTGAATGATTTACGGTCCATTCATCTAACTTTACCTGACTTCTTCCCATTACATCGGTGACTGACACTTACATTTGTATAGTGCCTCGAATGGTGCTAAAATAATACCCCTAAGGTAGCTATTGTTATAAGGAAACTCAACCATGAGTAGGTGAGTGTCCTAACTACCGCCAAGGTCAATGACACAAGACCTCACTTAGAATGTCTGTCTGTGGGTGATAAGTGGTATTCCAGTCCTGACATGTTTCAAGAACCTTCTACAAGCTCTTCCAGAATCATAGCATAAAACGACTATCACGATCGTAGGTAATCGACATGGGTACTCCGTGTCTATCCATAACTTCACTAGCATAATACTTACAAGCTTTTCCATCTTGTAGTCCTCATGAATAGTTAGGAGATGGCAAGATTTGGTCAATTTGTCTAGAATAACCCAAATCAAATTGTGCCCACTACTAATTCTTATTAGCTTTGTGATGTAGTCGAAAATAATGATTTCCACTTGCGTTACAGAATCTCAGGCTGTTGCAACAGGCCCGGTGGCCTTTGATGCCATGCTTTGACCTTTAAACAAGTCGAAAACTTGCGCAAATAGTCTGCTATGTCCCTTTTCATTCCAGACCACCAATACAAGTCCTTATGATCATGGTACGTCTTGTTAGCGCCTGGATGAACAATATACTTAAACTTCCGTGCTTCGTCCAACACCAATGGCTGCATACTCACCATGAATGGGATCCAAATCTGATTAGTAAAGTATAATCCTCCATCATCCTTTTGTACATACTGTTTGTCCGGACCTCTCAAAGCCTCATTCTTCACATTCAGTCCCCTTATTGACTTGACTTGAGTAGCAACGATGTGGGTTTTGATACCCTGATGAATAGTCATTTTCAATGTCCTGACGCATATGGGTTTGACTCTTTTCTTACGGCTTAACACATCGCAACCCGCATTGGCCTTTCTCGGGTGACATCACATTTTACAGTCGTAGTCACTGAATAACTCAATTCAATGTCTTTGTCTCATGTTCAGTTTTTTTTTATGAAAAATATGTTGAAAACTCTTATGGTTAGTATATATGACACACTTGGAAAATTAGCATATAGTTTCTCCTTTTCCAACAATTCCAGGACTATCCCCACATGTTTCTCATGATCCTCCTTGTCCTCAAATAAATTAGAATGTCCTCAATGAACACTATGACAAATTTATTCAGATATGGCTTACACATCCGATTCATCAGGTCCATGAACACCACATGTGCCTTTGTTAGCCCAAAATTCATAACTAGGAACTCGTAATGTCCGTAACGAGCTCTAAATGCTTTCTTCGATATGTCATCCACATGTACTCTATGTTGATGATTTCCGAACGGTGATCAATATTCAAAAAGTACATCGATACTTGAAGATGATAGAATAACTCATTTACCCTCGGTAAAGGATAGTGGTTCTTAACTATTAGCTTATTCAGCTTTTGCTAGTCCATGCACGTCCTGAAGGATCCATTCTTCATTTTGACACAAGGCCCCATGATGAGTCATTGGGCCATAGAAAATCCTTATCTAACAACTCCTGATGTTGATTAGACGGATCTGGCATCTTCAAAAGTGCTAAGCGATAAGGAGCCCTATCAACATGCGTCACGTTAGGTATCACATCGATCTGAAAGTCCATCTGTTGTTAAGAAGGCAATCATGCCAAATCTTCTAAGAAAACTTCCTGAAATTCTCACACAATAGATATGCCATTGAACTATTATTCCTCCGCTTTCATATTCATGATCTGCATCTTGTCCTCTTCCAATCTCTCTCCATGTATGTCAAGTGTTTCACTTTTCTACAACAGAATATGAGAAATCTTCTTACAGAATATGGTCTCAGCCCTATTCCTTGATAGCCAGTCTATTCCCGCAACAATGTCAAAAACTTCCAATCCCAAATCATATAAGATCTGTTGTAAAGGCATGACCTTCTATGAACATAGTATAGTCCTAAATTATCTTCCTAGTATTTACAAGACTACTATTAGCCCATTTCACAACATGTATCCACAAAAATAGGGTCAAGTCCAACAAAGTTAAAAAGTAAATATCACTACATCAGGGTCCTGTCGGGCATCATTGACAATAGTCACGAATGCCTTTTTATCAACAGGGCTACCATATTACCTTGCCATGGTTTGCACCAACTGTAGACAAGATTTTGGTTATTGTTCTTTTGTTTTCGATCGACCATTTGGCCTCGAGCCCTTTTTTACCTCATACACCCATTTCGATAATGCTTCTGCTTCCGTACTCATATTATCAATGTCGAACTCTAGCCAATTTAACCATATTAGTCGGCATAACTTGATTCATCAGAACCTTAAAAAATCTTGGCTAAGCATTTCAATTGCTTAAAATCAAAACACACAAGACATGGCGTCATAATCAGATAGTGCATACTGCACTTAGTACACCATGTTTCTTCGTTGCCAACATGGCAGCGACATATCCTTTCCCAACCTTGTCTTTCTTGTCTATTTTAATATCAGCTAGATTATCCGATTCCCTAACATCCTTCTACGTCTCACTAGCTTTCTGGAGGCTTTAATACGAACCATCTCATCGACCAAAGTACTGTCTTAAGTATTACACTCTAAAATTTTAAGGGTGCAGAAGTGGCCACCATTCCATGAACTATGGAACCAGCCCCCGGATGAGCTCTCAATCTTATTTGATTTATGTATCATAGTTATAGTACCAACTTTGCCAACTTATGGAATTGGTAGGTATGGATGGCATGACAAGATCCTAATATTGCTTGATTCCAAGACTTAAAATCTAACTTTTCCCCTGGTCCACAAGGTAGTACTCCTAGGTTACCGATGCTTTAAGCTCATCCAAAGTCATGGCCATTGCAATATCCATACCTCGGGCTAGTGTTTGGGTATTCCACTACGTTAGTGCATTGCTCACTAGTGAGCAGGCAACACGGTTCATATTTTGATTCTCAGCACAGATCTCGATGTCCACATTCGTTCTCATTTTCTCAATGCAACGGGTCAAAGCTGTTGCTCCAACTTTCCCTTCGTACTCCTTTGGTTTGCACATCATGAACTCCTTGTACGTACAACTAATCCTACCTCTGGTACCATTTCATTGCATATCATCATTCCCACCATTTCCAACCCCAATCCACTAGGATCATCACATAGCACAGTTCAAACACATCCTTAGTATATCGAAGATATTTATATGTAGGGTTCCCCGCAACATTCCCAACACACCAATGATATACCAAGAACGACGCTTAAAGTGGTTACATGACATCCACTTATTCCATCAAGCATAATGCTAGAACGTTCAAATAGCTAATGCGTAAGTCTTAAGATTAGTCTGAACAGAGCAACATAAGTACATGGAGTCTCGCCTATCTACTTAAACTCTTTAAAGACCAAGTACTTTCCGGGGAGTGAACGCCGTCACAAACTTCGAGATGAAACGTTACGATGTACAAGCTATTTCCAACAGTTCCCTTCCAATCGTTAGCTCAGCAAAGCGCCTAAAAATCTCTCTCGAGGCTGCAGAACCAATGCCGACACAAATCACAAACCACCACCACCAGCCGCCACAATACAACAGCAGCATCAGTTTTGCAAACATGCCACCAGTGTCTATAGTTCCTTATGCAATGGCGTTTGACTTGAACTACCAGAACTTCTTCCAGCAGCTCCACCCTCGTGCACCCATAGCCTCTGGTTTGTTGTCGTCTGTGGGGACCCCGATGGCTCCATTGTCGGTTGAGTTCTTCATGTGGCCACACCAATCATATTAACACATGACCATGTAGCTTAGCACCATAGACAATGCCAATTTTGAAACTCTGAAAAGCTAACCATTGCTTACAGGTTTAGCCCAGGTGATCCACTTACCTTAGTATTAGTATGGGCTGGGTTAGGGTATAATGTTTCTGTTTTCCAAAATTTTCTGTTTTTGGACTCAAATTGTCAACTTGTATTTGGAATGCTAATTATGAAGTTTTTTTATTTATGAAAATTTTGTTGTAAAAAGGATGTTAATTATCTTATTTTAAATTATGATTTTGTTGTAAAACCACTTGAAAATTTTAAACGTTTTGACAAAATTGTTATTTTTTTTTTTTCAGATTAAGGTTTAAAACTTTAATAGTTTTAAATATTTGCAAGATAATAATAATTTCTGCAAAAATATGCAAGAAACCATGAAAGTGTTGTCAGAACAGATATTGTATCATATGTTATTTTTTGTCTTGTAAATAAGTTCTCAACCATTTAGAAACAAACATTTACTAGTTTTGTTCGTTAGTTAAATAGTTGATTCATGTTAAAACAAAAACTGAAAATACAATCGGGTTTTTAAAAAGAAAATAAAATCAAACAAGTCATCTCACTTAAAAAACAAAGAATTTTTCGTCTTTGCTCTCAAAACGCTTTCTTAACCTTCTTCCATAGTAACAACACCATCAAAATTGTTTTGAAAGTCCAATTGAACCGAGGGGAATTGACACCACAACACTTCCATGTAGCAGGAGCATCAAATGTCTAACTTCCAAAGTGTAGCATCAGATGTGTCATAACATCGATAGTGTATGTATGGGAATTGCAAGAAACGACTCAAACGAACTCCGATTGAACTCATATCAGTGGCGTTCGAACCGACTCTCTCTCTCTCTCTCTCTCTCTCTCTATATATATATATATATATATATATATATATATATATATATATATATATAATATAGATTTGTTTTACACGATTAAGTTAAAAAACTTTAAAAGATAAAGTTACAGGTATTAAAATGTTTAAATGTAATCACACTATAAAACTAACCTGTTTTTTGTAAGAGTATTCGTTCAAATCCTGAGTTATACAAAGTGTTAGCAATTAGCATTGTATTGATTATGTCATTTATTATTCTTTATTATTATGTGTATTGATCACTCTATATAATATGGCATCCTCCTCTTAATGATGCATTCAAAACATTCACAAATCATTTATTCTTATGGTATCAGAGCCAACCTCGGAGTGGTGGCCAACGGAGTGATGGCCTGGAGAGAGCAAGCCGTGACCAACGAGGACGTTAGTCCTTAAGGAGGGGCGAATGTTATGAACTGAAACCATTGCAAGTTATGAGACTTGTCACACATCAGTTGTATAAGCAATTGATACGGGGTTTATAGGTCAAATGGGTTCCCTCACCCATCAGACTAGTCTTTTGGATTGAATTCTTACGTTTAGTCTGTAACAAAAAAAAAGTAAACAACCACCCTTTTACTTATAATATTTTCTCCGAATATAAGCAAGCAATATGACAGACTTAAATTCTGTTTTACCTAAATTGCACGTATTGAATTCAATAAATTTATGTTTTCTTGGTATTGTATTTGTAAATAAAAAAAACTTACCATTATTTATTGTATATTTAGGATGAACTTAAGTTCGATTTTTCTTCTTAACTATTTTTTTTCTAATTTGAACTTTTTTTTAACATTTGCATTTCCTTTAAAAAAAAATTTAAAAATGCAAAAAATCCTAACTCACATAATTTTTTTTCATTGTCCGGGTCACCTTTTTTATAATAACTAGCTTGAAACCAGCGCGCGTTGCGGCGCATTAAATCGTCCTTGTCCCTTTAACCGAGTATGCATTTGAGCAAAAACATCTACATCTACATCTGAGAGCGCGGAACAAAATCTATGATTTTCTACCTAAAAGGTATAATAACATCCAACAAAGAGCACTCTCTACACCAAAAATACCTGGTACACCAGTTGTAAAGGTACACGGATGCCATGTGCATGCCATATTAGCCCAATAAGATCTTAAATTAGGAATAAATCATGAGCAAAAATACACACTAATTTACCAACGATTTACAATTATACCAGTTGAGAATGGTATGATATTATTTATGAAATACGTTATAAACATCACTTGTATTCTTTCATCATAATTGCAAACCTTTCAGAAGAACACTAAAGGAGTTGATAGGTTTGGAGGTGGGAATTGCAGTTCTTGTATAACTAGGGATTCAAAGAGGATTCACTATGTTGTTTTGTGGTCACCTACTGTTCATGGCGTTGGTGGTGCTGCTGGTAGTGGTTTAGGAGGGACCATCCTACCATATGAAATCATGACATCAATATGCATTCAGATAAAAGTGAAAATTTCAGGAAATAAATCTAAATGTCCGGTTGATTATCCCTGATATGTACAAATTTATTGGTGAACATACCGGATATAAAAGGTTTAGAAAGCAATACCTCCTCAACAGCTTTCTCTCTCTATCATTCAGATACTGAAGCGTTTTGACTTCAGTCTATGATATTTAAAGTTTGCCTTGATGGCAATTAAGGCCGATCATGTCCATTTATTTCGACTTTAGACCCATGTGGGTCTAGAATTGTCTTTAAGTTACAACATCCACCTGTTTAAATGAGATCCGAAAAACATTTAAATGCTTTCTACATGCCTGCCCGCCCCAACACGGATTTTGTGCACGTTAAAATATGATAAATATCATATAAAATCGTAAATCCATCGCTAACTAACAGATGCTACTAATTTTATCTCCATTTAATTATTTAAAATTCAAGTTATGGTATATGTTAAAGTAACTAAAACTATATAAGCGTAATGATGTAAGAAAAGACATGTATAAAATGTACAGACCAAATGTGTGTACCTCTTCTATATAGCCCCATAATCCTCCAAGCCTCCATGAATGACTAAACAGAAAAAAAAACTTCTTATAATACCTTAATGATATGGTGCTTATAAATGTGAGCAGCCACGCAAATTGAATGATAAAACTTTAATAGGTTTACTCCATTAACAAAGATAGTGACAATAAAAAGAGTAAATTTAATTGTTATTAAAAAGACTGGTAGCAATGGATCATGTGTCATTGCATGGTATGCATGCAAGAATTTGAACAAAATGGTTAGCTTTCAAAATATGTTTATTGTGGCCTATAGTTATCAACCAAGTGCAAGCTCTTCCTATTTTACCCAAATGGTGTGCACTCACTATCTGATTTTGCAAAGAAATGTACCTGAATTTACTGGATAGTCTATACCATATTGGCATGTAAAGTACTCAATAATGGATTTGAAGAGTTTTTTTTTCTTCCCTACACAACACACCATTTAATACAGTTTAAACATTTGTCTCTTTATATATTATCTTCTTCCAAAATAGAGCTAAGTTTTGCTTTTCATATCAAATTTATCGTGTTCATATGCAAGACCCATATGAGGTATATTTCAGGTTTAATACATACGCTATTAGTAAATGTTATTGGTAGAAATGCTTATAATCAAATAAACGTTGAAGTTGAAAACAACCCATTTGACATCCAAAGTCAAAGGGCAGCTTCTTAATGAACAACAGTAATACAAATGGGCAATCTGACACCAACAAACACAAATATACAAGTAGCTACACTTTGAAATAGTACTAAAAAATAAGGCTTTGCCAATCACATCCCTTACCCTGTTGAAAACCCAACTAAGGTGGTTGGTTGTTTAGTTATTTTAGTTGCATTTGAATAACGAAGCTAACTTCCCTCAAAAGTATTACTACCTTGCATTCCAATAAATAAAACATGTAGGTCTTGAAGTTTTATTGAATGACTTCAGTTTAAGTTAAAACAAAACATGTATATGAGTGCATTCAAAAGTATTACTACCTTGCATTCCAATGAATTATGTAAACTAATGGCAAAATTGGTATCATAATGGACAACCAAATAAAAATCAAATAATGTGATCGTTTACAAAACTTAAAAATGAGCAACGTATAATGGAAAAGATAAGTAGTAAAAGGCAACAAAAACAGATAATATTAATCTTTTTAGTGTTTAGCAAAGAAAATCTTAAACAACATCTCCCTTGTCATGGACTAACTAAAAATTTTCACAAACCTAATAGCACATGCAGAAAAGAACACAAACTAAATACCAATTAGATGATAATCAATCAAAATTCAAAGAGAAAAGTTAAGTAAGCCTATCTTTATACGTTCTTTTTCATCTCAATTGCATATTGGGCCTCTAGAGGCGTCAATAGCAAGCTTTTATAGATAACATCTTAAGTACATACACAAGAATAATTTAAAATAGAAATGCAGTATTAATCAAAATAGAACTAAATTTAAAAGACAAAAACAGTCGCTAAACCTACCGAAAGATGCGCGAACAACAGAAGCCAAAATGGGTTTCGATCCGCAAAGCCACCACCATGGCCACCAATCTGCAGGAAGGGGAATGTGCAGCTCCAATCGGCCTCAACTTGACTATCGTCGGCACATTCGATTCACACATACCTTCAAGTGCCAATGGTAGCATGAAAATCACGCAACTCATGAGGAACACTAAAACAATAACAGCCATTTTTGATTGAGGGGATTTGTATGAAATTAGAACCTGAACCAAGACATATTTGAAGAATTGTTGCGTTCGTCGCTTCGGTTGCGGACCACCGCTTACAACCTGTTAAACCATCTTTAGAGTCGATAGACAACGAAAAAACAGCCCAACCAGCAGGAAACACAATTGGTCTGAGACATGCAAGCCTTGATCAATTCATCAGAACTTCGCTAGAACCCTAGGTTCGGTCGCCGGTAGTTCAAGTCACTAGGCAACCATCACCACCGTTGTCATCCGGTTAGGGTGGCCGGCCGGAGGTCATGGCCGGCACCACTCCGGTCGTCACTTTCACCCTCTCTTCAGCCTCCGATCTAGATCTCTCTAAATTCTAAAAGTACAAAGCATGAATGTGTGTGTGGATTGGGAAATAAGAAAGAAGAAAAGACGGGGTGTGTACGGGCGCCACGCGTTTGACTTCGAAGACGAGGACTGCACCGCCCACATACACCAATTAAAGAAAACGACCTACCGCAATCACTATTCATTCAACTGGTCTTTAATATATAGGTTAATTATAGTTATATACTATGACGAGTAATGAAAAGTAGATTTACTTTATATTTATGCTTATTACTTAAAAATCTATTTAACATTAATAACAACATTTAAGTATGACTAATACATGATTTCTTTTATTTATACTAGTAGGGGATCCGTGCGTTGCGGCGGTGGTGACAATTTACACGCGGTACTTGTTTTCTTAAAGTTTATCTAATAAGAACTTGCATAATGTGATGACGGTAATAATTTACATCTATGCATACCAAGAGTCTACAGATAAGTAACACAGAAATAACCCAAAACTAAAACCAAACACAAAAATACCTTCGGACAACACGCAAGTAACTTCAAGTGAATGCTCTACCTGTAAAAAGGTTAGAAAACAAACACAATTAGCTTTAGGGGCAGACCATTCGTTGAAGTAATAAGAACATCAAAATATATATATATACTTAACGACAATCTGGCAGCAACAATGACACGTCTCAGGCTAGTAAAATCAATGTAATTTTCCATCTCATCAAACTACATCAAATACATATCACAGAAGTAAACACGTGAAAATAATTCTTTTGTTATAAAAAAACGACCACCTTTCTCTCGGCATTGATAAGCGCATTTGTCAGTTACTTCCACCAAACTACTATTTTCACCTCTAAAAAAAGAATAATCTTCAGCAGTACTAAAATAAAAAAATTATACGCTAGTTAGTAATGTATGTTTATTGTTGGTGATATGATAATGATGAAACTTGTTTTTGGTTGGTTGAAGTATTTGTATCAAATGTTGCTTATTTTTTACATCCATAATCAATAATGACAATAGCTGATTAATCACCAACCAAAATATTGTTTCTTTATGTAGGAAATATGAATAAATTTATGCGTTGTCGCAATTGAGAATGAGTCAATTGCTATCCACAATTTAGTTAAAAGGATAAACATGACTAAGTGATACTATAAGACTTTACCCTAATACGAAACACGTTTAGTTTTCTTACAATATCTGACTAAATTACTACACCTCTATGCTTTCATTTTGGTGGTTCGCACAGTAGCTACCAGGGAAACAATTCGGACAGCAAGTAAACATTCATAAAAGCTTTTAGTATCTACACTAAAACATAAATATCACTTGTTTTGATGATTACCAACCATTTTGATATTCTCCATGCGTATTAATCCTCTTTTAATTGTTGATCCTTTAGATAAAATAACTCACTAGTAGCCAATGTTTTTATTGAAGTCTGCAAATGAGGAGTAAATACCTTGTGAGTTACTTTGATTGAAAAAAAACTAATGATCTTAGATTTGAATTATATATTTATAGAAATCATTGTAGTCAATATATCTCATATCTGTTAAAATGCAATATTTGACATAAAGTTTACTGTAATCTCAAATGGGTCAAATAAAAATATTTACCTAAGTAAATGGAATAAACATGCTGAACATCAACTTTTTTATGCACACAACCTCCTAAATAGCTTTACCCAAACAATATATAGATGATTAAAACAAACATGTATAGCAGCTTAATGAAGAGCAAATGAACGCATATAACTCTTCAATTGTCTCATTATCAAGACATCAAGTGGCACTTTCACATCATTTGAATTTTTAAGTTCACGGATGACCTACAAATATGCATTCTAATCAATTCAAATGTATCAAACTCAAAGGCATTTTATGCCTTCATGTGTATAATGCAGATAACCATCATATAACTAAAAACGAAGACAAAGCAATTTGATTTTAGCATCACTTTGATGCCGACATATTAATCGCTACATTTGGAGGTTTAATAACACAATGCCACAACTTTTTAAACCAAAATTTGAACCAGAAACATATATGAGAAAGTTAATGTGATGTTTTTGTTATTCCCTTGATGCCCATGAAGAGAAATACAATGACCTATAAATAAAGATTAGTAACAAAGGAAACCACTAATCTAGCCTATAATTAAGGAGATTAAATCAAATCAAGTATATGAAATATCCTTGCCACTAATATTCCCCTTAGTTGGAACGTGTATATGCTGAAACGTTCAAACTAGACCGAAAGGACTCGAACACATAACGTGGGAGGCCTTTGGTGAAGATATCCGCATATTGCACTGAGGAAGGAACATGTAGAACTCGAATGTGACCAAGCTGAACCTTCTCTCGAACAAAGTGAATGTCCATCTCGACATGCTTGGTGCGCTGATGTTGCACCGGATTGCCGGATAGATAGATGGCCGAAATATTGCCACAATAAACCACAGTTGCCTTTTGGATCGGGACCCGTAACTCAAGAAGAAGATTCGAATCCATGTAGCTTTAGCTACTGCATTGGCCACCCCCCGGTACTCGGCCTCATCACTTGATCTGGAAATTGTCGGTTGACGCTTAAAAGACCAGGATATGAGGTTATCACCTAGAAAGATACAGTAACCTGACGTTGAACGCCTCGTGTCTGGACACCTCCCCAATCGGCATCTGAGTAGGCAAATAGTGAATGGTTAGGGGAAGCGGATAGATGGAGGCCAAGGTCAATAGTGCCATGAATGTACCGCAATACCCGTTTCAAAAAAACAAAGTGAGGTTCGCGGGGTGCATGCATGAATAAACAAATCTGTTGTACCGCGTAAGAAATGTCTGGCCGGGTAATGGTGAGGTATTGTAAAGCTCCGGCAAGGCTTCGGTACAAAGTCCCATCTGATAGAAGTTCCCCTGCAGTAGCGTTCAGCTTGGAGTTTGTGTCAACAGGAGTGTGGCATGGCTTACACGCGGTCATATTAGCCCGATGAAGAATGTCTCTGGCATACTGCGATTGTGCAAGAAACAGAGAGTTATGATCTCGTGTGACGGAAATGCAAGAAAGTGATAAAGCGACCCAAGATCTGTCATGGCGAACTCAATTGAGAGTTGGGTGATGATCCATGATAGAAGCCCGGGTTGGTTGGCGGTGAGAACAATGTCATCCACATAAAGTAGAAGAAAGCCAGTTGGTCGCCTTTTTGATAAATAAACAAGGAGGTATCACATATGCTACTTCGAAATCCCAAAGATGTAATGAACACCGAAAATCTCGTGTACCATGCCCTTGGGGCTTGTTTCAACCCGTATAAGGATTTTTGGAGCCGGCACACATGGTTAGGCAGTGCTGGATCAGTAAAACCCGGTGGTTGGTTCATATATATCGTTTCCATCAAGTTTCCATTTAGGAAGGCGTTCTTTACATCCAACTGATGAATCGGCCAGGATCTGGAGATTGCCAATGATAGGACGGTGCGGATGGTTGCTGGTTTGATGACCGGGCTAAATATCTCTGTGCAATCAATGCCCATGGTCTGAGATTTTCCATTACAGACCAGGCGAGCTTTGTATCGATCCAAGGTGCCGTCAGCTTTGAACTTGTGACGAAACAACCACATAGAGTGGATAACGGGATGATCAACAGGTCGTGGAACCAACTCCCATGTATTATTAGCCTGCAAAGCACTAAATTCATCGTTCATGGCACGTAACCAGTTTTGATCCGATAAGGCTTTAATGTATGAGGTGGGGACAAGTGAAATATTCGAGGTGGCTGCAAGGTTGTATTTGGGGTTTGGTTTAAGCACCCCAGCTTTTGCTCTGGTTTGCATGGGGTGGTCGTTGGTGGTGGCTCGGATGGGGTTTGGGATGGTGGGTGGAGCCGTAGAGGGGGTGATGAGTTCGGATGTGTTGGGTGAAGTGGCGGTAGATGTAGTGGATGGAGTGGTGGTGGGCGAGGCGGTAAAAGGAGAGTGTTAAGGGTTGGTGGTTACGGGAGAGGGAGGTTGGGGTGTGACGGGTGTGGCAGGATTGGGTGGTGTGGATATAGGAAAAGTTGGGTTAAAGAAGTGAGGGATGGTAGGTTGAGGGTCATCAAGAAAGTTGTAGGTAGAGGGCGAGGAGAGATTCGTGAAAGGGAATGTGTGTTCGTCAAAGATGACATGGCGGGAGATGTGTACGCGCCCGGTGATGGGGTCGTAGCAGCGATACCCTCGAAAGTCGGCGGGGTAACCCAAGAACACACAACGAATGGAACGGGGTGAGAGTTTGTCAGGTTGGGTGGCCGACATACTTGGATTACATGCACACCCGAAGACACGAAGATGATCGTATGTGGGTTGATGTAAATACAGAGCAAAAGCGGGTGTTTGAAACTGTAGGCGTTTGGTGGGAAGGATGTTGTGAAGGTAAGTGGTAGTGTGAAGGGCTTCGACCCAAAATGTGGGTGGAAGATGAGCGTGAACAAGGAGGGCACGAATGATGTCGTTGATGCGACGGATCATGCGTTCTGAACAACCGTTTTGTTGGGACGTGTGTGGGCATGAGAAACGGAAAACAAGGCCGTTTTGTTGGGAGCAGTGTGCTAGGCCTGATTGGGATTAAAATGGTGAGGTTGAGATGGGTATGGTGTTGGTGGAGGAGTCCACCCACCGTTAAAAAAATGGCCCAAGTGTGATGTCATGGGGTGTGGGGTGGAGCCCAAATGCTTTTGAGGGAAGAGCTGCTGTCCCCAAGAAACCCTCGGACCCTAGTAAAATCTCCACCACGTCCGCCTCTTCCTAATTGCTGACTGCCGTCCCCGTTTTGTCCGCCGCGACCAGTTTGCCCGCTCCCCCTAGCGGCCTTTGCCGGATCATAGTTCTTTCCCCGATAGCCATTCGGATAGGGCGAACGAACCAAGTTTGAGGCCGGCGAGAGAGGTGGGTTGAACGGGCGATCGGTGTCGGTGGGTGTTTGCGAGTTCAAGAGAGCAGTTTCGCGGGTGTTACCTTGTCTGGCGGACTGTCGTTGCTGCTCGTTTTCAATCATCCCGCGAGCAGCATCCCAAGTTGGCTTGCTTTGATTGATGATAGCTCCGATTGTGTCGTACTCAATTGGAAGGCCACGAACCATTTGAATGATGAGTCTGCTCTCCAAAACAGGCTGATCTACATCGTCCAGTTGACCGGCGATATCCTTCAAAGTTTGACAATATTCATCGAACGAAGAGCATGACGAGAGGGTGGTGTTGGTGAATTTGTGTTCAAGTGTTGCCGCTCGAGCATGTTTATTGTTGATGAAATGTCTTGAATCTTCAGCCACGCGGCTCTTGCGGTGAGATCGTTGTCCAGAACACGGGCTAACAGGTCATCCGATAGCGTGCTATAGATCCATTGGAGAATCAATGCATCCAGTTCAGACCAGGCGCGAAAGGTTGGATCGGTTTTGGTTGGTGGGGTCGTACCGTCAATGTGATGTAGCACCTTGTATGCACGAACGTGAAGTTTGAACAATTTAACCCACGAAGAATATGTAACCTTCTTGCCATCTAAGGTTCTGATTTTGTTGTTTATGTTGGTGAGGGTGTAAGGGTGATTTTTCTGGGGTAGATTTGTTTGAGTTGGAGGTTTCTGTAGTTTCAACCATGGTGGTATGGAGAAACAGGAGAGATGGAAAAGAAAAAAAAAAAAATTAAAACTAAGCTCTGATTACCATGAAAGTTAACGTGATGTTTTTGTTATTCCCTTGATGCCCATGAAGAGAAATATAATGACCTATAAATAAAGATTAATAACAAAGGAAACCACTAATCTAGCCTATAATTAAGGAGATTAAATCAAATCAAGTATATGAAATATCCTTGCCACTAATAATATGGAGCTGAGCAATACTTAGTTTAACAACAAAACAAAGCTGATAAACAGCAAGTCATACCCATTTTGCAGTCCGATTTCAAACCTGAAATAGCAAGGGTCACGGGTAATTCAAAGCCAAAACAAATCATCCATGCAGCCATTATAAAATCTCATCAAATACTCACAACATAATATACCAACCATTAAATGATTTTTTTTGTTTGAAACTCAATGAGGTGTGCATTTAAATTATAAAATCATCCCTCCAGGCTGCAGCCATTATAAAATGTCATCAACTCTTTAAAAAAATCACTAACCTTTTTCAAAGTTAATCTTCAAATCTCGTACTCCTTATTTTCTTTTGTAAGCCTATCATGAATGAACAAATGTACGTAAGACAAATGTTTTGTGAATAGATGACATTGTAAATAAAACCTGTGACAATGTGGGACCTTTCTAACAAAATACAAGGTTAAAATATTTTTTTTAAAAATAGTACAACTAAATCTTAAAGGATCTAAGAACAAACTATTAAGAGACATTTTAGAACTACTATAAAAGTGCCCTGGTTTCAAATTTTAAAAATTAAAGAAATTTTGAAGCAAACATAAAGAATATAACAAACATAGAAGCACAAAACCTTGACCCAAACACCATCTAACGAAATCATATGAATAACTAAAAAGAAACAATAATCCAAGTTATAAATAAGCAACCAACTACAAAAGAGATAACAAAATCATTAGTCCTCTGAGATTCAAATCATTATGAAATTATCTTGAAAACTTCTTACCTTATGCTGCAATAGGCAATTTTGATGCAACATAAAGCCTTCATACACTAAATTATCATATGAATCCAGAATAACACAGTATTATTCATAAAGTGTTACAAATTTTGATTGTTCCTTGTAGGATCAATGTCGTAAATAAGCTCATATCAATCTTGAGACAAGCATTTAAAAGCACAATTCTCCTTCGCACCATTAAGGACTTGCACTATGCACCCGAGTATCCATTCTCCAATACACAAAATACAACAAAAAATAAATACAAATAGTAATAAACCTTGGCATTGCTTATGAGTGGGTCAACTTGGGTCAAGTAACTAAAATAGGTAAAATGAAGTAAAAGAACTTAGTTAAAAAGAAAATGAGTTAACAGGGCGTAAAAATCATCCACATTGCATATCAAATGCATATAACCCCTACTATAGTTGATGGATCTACTTTAAAACCCAACCCAACCCACCCGTATCAAAATTAAATGATTTGACATTGGCTCCTCACCCACGAATTTTGCCACATCTAAATAAAGAGTAAGCATATATACAACTCTTCTTGATAATTAATAATAAACATCACATGCATAAAAAAACTCAGTATATGTCTCTCTAAAAATCAGAAACAAAGTTAAAATGTTCACCTCCACTCTTTTTTTTTCACCATATACTCGGTAATCCACTACCAAGTCAAACCGAGACCAAGATTGGGTCGACTGACCTGTAGAAACTCACTACTTACCCGACCACTTCAAGCTACTTAACTCTATAACATGACCCATATCTATTGACACATATTACGTGAATCGTTAACCCACTTAAATGTGGCTCGTATAACATGTGAACGAACCCGATTAATCCAACACTATCAACGAATTAATTAAACTAATATTATTAGTTATTTCCGAACTTACCCCGTATACATCAGAAGTAACACTTCATATTCATATTGATAGCCGGTAGAAAAGTAATAAATTAAAGGTAAAAAGAAACGGATTAAAATCAAGAAGGAAAATTTAATAAAAAAAAAGCTGAACGAGGGTAAAGTTCTAACACATTATAATAAATTGAATATTAATGTACAGTAGATGCAGTACATATGTGATTTACTTAATATTAATGTACATTAGTTGAAAAAAAGAACACATGAATTATTCCTCAACATTTGATCACAAAAAATATCTGATGAAGCTTAGTAGCACTCCACAAATTTCTTATGTCTTAGCAAAATACAAATAAAGAGAATCGTTCATATAGTACTCAGGCTAAAAGCAGTATGGCTTCCTTTAGTGAGCTTATTTTAAAACAGAATGCAAAACATAATACTACTTTGCATCTGTATTTTTAAAATTTTACCAAAATCTCATAGTTTCATGTAACGTATGTGTTAACGTCCACCCTTATTTAGGTTTATAAAGAAAAGCAAGCTACTGAAATAAGAACAATGGTCTCTGCTTCCTTGATTATCTATAATAATAACAAAATTATTTCAACATTCAGAAATGATAAATCAAAAGACTAATTCTTTTTCAATAATCAAACCCTAAAATAGCCAATTCAACATGAACATCAACCAATACTTTAAATTAGTCAACAATAAGCTAGCTCTTTTGCTTTAAAAGAAGTATCAAAATGCAATAAGAAATCAGTGTTACCTTGGCATGGAGTAAACCTAAGATACAATTCCTCGAGTTTGCTTGATTTTGTAGTTACACCTACAACTGCATTTCTTGTTCAAATTAGTTTTCTAGAGATGATATTGTAAACCAACTCAATATTCAAGAACACAATAAACACCCATAAAGTAATAACTTTTATCAAGTGCAACCTTAATTACACAAACATAGATGAGCAAATTTAGCTTTACCATGTTGTTATTAACTACCTTGGATTCTACTCACAGATCCAAGAAAAAGATACCAAGAACAATGAGACATTGAGTAAATGATAAATCATGTAACCATAGAAAGCTAACTTCTAAAATTCACGAAATAAGTAACAAGGATATTAGATGCGTTTTCTAGTAGTTTAATCTCATTATCTTTTGATTTTTGGAGGTGAGAGCTATTGCTGACCACCTAAACATAAACAAAATAGGCAACAATGATTTTATACCTTGCAAATTAGATGCTAAAGTATTTCTCCTTCAGACTTGATATACTTCATTCCTTCTAAAGTTGGACCAAACACTGTCCCTTTTATCTTGATGATTGAAATTTCTTCAATAATGATATGTAATCAAGCATAATGATTTAGTTTGCTTCCTTTTACTATGTACAGTTGGGTAGAAAAAGCAAAAACATAAATACGACCAATTTAATTAAACCGGTTAAATGGATTACCAGAACACAAATTGCTTATGAAATGGGTTAAGAAATAAGGACCCAAAGCCTGATTATTTGCCACCCCTAAATTTACATCAATAACTAATCATCTATTTCTATATTAGCAATCTCAAATTACTTATGTGAGAAGTACTTTGTGCAATTTAATAGACTCACCCATAGACACCAAAAGTAAGGCAGGAAATGCAACATATTGAATATTGTTCAGAGATGGAAAAAAAATCCAATTTTGATGATATTATCAGTTGAGGGTTGTGTAAGATTCTATCATACGATTGCTTATATAAGTTTAACAAAAGTAAACACAAGGATTTTAATGGTAAAACAGATACCTGTAAGCATTACTTAAGGAGGTTGTAGGACTGCTATCAATATCATAAACGGGTTCAACAGTGTGGATTACATGAGATGCAGGCAATTTAAACCCTCTGCATGAATTCCGTAATAACAAGTTTCATAATTGAAATAGTGTGTGAATAGTGATTATGGAAGTTAAATCTTCAAATCATACCGGGTGATTCCTTCTTCCCTAGTTGGGCAACGAACTCCTGGGCAAACTTCAAGAACATCATAACATGTTGTTCTCAGCTCTGGGCCAGCAGCTCGGTGTATAGCTATCAAATTCACAAGAAATCTATTACCATTAGTAATACATTTAAAACAATCAGTTTGTGTCATAAGAGAATTACCTCCATCAGCACCACCACCACCACCACCACCAAGCATCCGCTCATTTGCTGAATTTACATGCGCATAGCATCGATCAACAATCACAATGTTCATTCTACATCTCTTTCTTTGAAAATCAATTCAGCAAACCATGAGAATTCAGTTGGAGAATTTCAAAAACTATCCATATTATCATATCCTCTGGTGATCATATTCTTACAATAGTACCAGAACAAAGTAATACAGTAATACACATACATTCATAAGTCATAACCTTAACAATAGTTATCAACCGACACATATATGGTTTATTATGCCAAAGAAGCTACAATTGAACTAACACTATTGTAGATCACGATAAAAGAGGCTAAGGATAATAAAAACAAAACAAAACCTAGGGTTTAACACTATTTTGTAAATTTAAAGGCACAGATATATCAGATCAATCATTTCTACTTAGTATCATAAGCAATATCATCAATTTCATGTTCAAAGAGAACAATTGATCAATTAACACAACTTACACACATACAATGCATTGGATGAGCCATCGATGAACCAACAAGTAATGTCTCCTTTTTGATCTTGAGCGAACTCGTCGGAGACAGATTGAATTGAGCCACATGACTGTCGCATCGGTTGACAAACATACCGGAAAAAGCTCTAGCTCCGATGACTCGTTGCTTGAACTAAAATGTTTGTTACACATGTGCTCGAGAATCAACAGAGGTGTTGATCGAAGATGTAAACAGTTTATATATGAAGATGAATCTAGGGTTTACACATTGATTATAGAGAGAATGAAGAAATGGATTACAGGCAAGGCAGAAGGTGAAAAGGACATCCGGCGGGGGAAGCTGGGAAGGATCAGAAACCGATTGGGGGAAGGCAAACGGGCACGTCTTACAAGCAAGGTGAATTTACAAATCTACCAATTGCTTTTGTATTATATAGTAGTAGAGATATATTTACTATACTTTAAAAATCATAGAGCAAAGCAACAAAACATATTGTACAACTTTTCTATTCGTAGACCGAATACATCATCTAAAGCATCCGGTACAACTACTAGCACCGCCTTAACCCCACACGCTCGCCGATAACTCTTCCTCTGCGCCGCCATTTCTTTATACCTTCCGACTGTCCTCGCCGTAGAATACCACCAGGCGCTACCGCACCCTGATCCTCTATTCAACCCTAAGCTGACACTCACAAGGGGCGTTGCAAAATCTTTGAAATCAATGACAAGATACGTACCTCTTGATTCTAAACAATAGTTAGCGGCTAAAATTAGTTAAATAAAACCTAGAACTCCAACTGCTTGGTTGCATAAATATCGATCACAAGGTGTTCTTTGTGTTCATTGATGATAAATTTACCTGTTGATGAAATAATCCAAATGAAATTCCATCAAGAAAATTTCAACCACAAATTTTTTTACTTCAAATCTGTATTGAAATTGAGAGGAAACATCAAATTCACGTGTATTAAAAGTATTACGATTCACTAAGAATATGCTACAAAGTTTCTCCTCTTTCCAAATCCAAACTTACTTCCATTAATATTATGCTTCAGACCAATAGTGCTAATCTAATTACGCAAAGTAAAGAGAAAGTTTTAGGTGTGAAACTGAAGGTGTTTAAAAGGTTTGAATATGTTAAATGCTTAGAACCTCTTATAGTCTTATATAGATTTATTAATATATATATATATATATATATATATATATATATATATATATATATATATATATATATATATATATATTAATATATTAGATTTATTAATTCTATAGTTTATGAGTTTTGCTCCTCTTGTAAGGTAAAAGAGTATACAATTTTTTATATGTTGTTAGTTATCTTCATAAAAGCAATAGTCTATTGATAAAATGTGCTAACAGCATTAAGAAAAGGTAAACAACTTTGATAAAATTTTTCTTTAAGATTGCCAACAATTTTTAGGCCATAAAGAACCACCAAAGATTCAAACATTTTGATTTAAGGTATTACCAATTTTCAAAATTCTTGATTTAAAGTAATATGTTTGTTCATTTCGTGTTGATGTTGATCAATAATTTTTCAGCCAACGCTTTCAATTTATGATAAACTGTTGATTAATTCTGAGCAGATTTATAATAAATTAACAAAATTTGACTAATGAACCGATTATTTTAATTTTTTTTTTGTTGTGCAATTTCAGCAAAAGCTACGCTTTTGCTGATGCAGGGATCAGTTGATAAAAGTTAATATGAGCAACTGATTGAATTTTGTAACTGTATTGTCATCAACTGGAGCAACTTCTTTAACAACTTCAAGTGAATATTTTTTTTTATATAAATGTTAGCAACACATCATTATCAATCGATACAAAAGCTAAGCGAGAGGATACTTTATGTCTTTGGTATTTGATACTTGATATGAAATAATGGCTAACAGGTATGTTTCACTAATTTGATTGGTATCTGATTAGAATAATATCTAATCAAGCTCTTTCAATTGCGACTTTTAATCTATTACATTAGATAAACTTTGGTTAGTGACATGATTTAAAAAAAAAATCATTTCCAATGGTTCAGTTATAGTACTATATGACTGCATTCGAGCAAAATTGTGCTCATCTGCATCTTGTTGGGGTAATTCGGATATGATACTTGTCCGCAGTAACGCGCGGGTAACACACATAGTTTCTATTTATTACTTAAATATTCAGACTTATTTATTTTCATTAATTTTACTATTCGACAGATATTGCTATAAAGTCAAATGTTATAATAGATTGTCTACTTGTTATAGAGGATAAGTATGGTATGTATTTTTTGTTTCTCTTTTGCTTCATCCATTTTCTTTTTTATAACATTATCAACGGTTAACTAAGAATAAAATTATGAAAAGATAACATTATAAATTCTTATATATAAGCCATCAGTTTAAAAGTTGTGTACTACACTGTTTAAATAAAAATATTAACTTAATACTTATTTATTAATAATAAAATTACTTTTTTTGAGATAAAATATGATTGAAATTATATATAATTAATTACTTTATGTAATAAAATAATAAAATAATTCTTCAAATTTTCTTCTTACAAAAACTTTGGCTTTAAAAATATTATTTTTACACACTTCAAACCTTTTTGAAAATACTTTTGTTAAAATGTCATTTTTTAAAAGTTCTTTGTATTAAAAAACTTTATATTTCAAGTTATAATTTTTATTAAAAAGAAACATTTTTTTTATTTTATCAAGAAATCTATTTTATAATTCGGAAAGTATATACATAATCATTAGAATTTAATTTAATTAATTACGAAAATATGATATGTAAATCTCAATCATTGAATTAGTTTGATCAAAGGTCAAGATTGCTTTCAACACTTGTTACAAAAATCTCACTTATATATACAAAAGAGGGTTCAATGGTGAACACAAAAAAATGAAACTAGAGAATCAATGCTAACCACATATTTAATTTCAAAAAATTCAAAGAAAAAAGCACAAAAAAAACCCATACTTTAACGCAATTAGAAAAAACCAAATAAAAAAAACGTCACATTAATTTCACTTGTGAAATTGTTTTTTTTTTTGTGAAACACATCGATTTTATTTGTGAAATATGATCTTTTTTCTACTTTTCTTTCCACTTTTGCGCTGAAATCGTATGGCTACGTTTTTTTGCCTTTTTCTTTGATATTTTATAATTAAAATGTGTGACTACGATTGATTCCTAATTTTTTTTTTTTTTGTGTTCCCTTTTGTACCTCTCTCTCTCTCTCTATACATATACATATATATACATATATATATATACATATATATATATATATATATATATATACATATATATATATATACATACATATATATATATATACATATATATATATATATATACATACATATATATATATATATATATATATATATATACATATATATAGATATACATATATATATATACATATATATACATATATATATATATATACATATATATATATATATATATATATACATACATATATATATATACATATATATATATATATATATATATATATATATATATATATATATATATAAGGATATCATGTATAAAGTTTATAACACTGTGTAAAAACAATGTTACATGGTTTTGGTATCGTTTTCTTACTGTGTTTTAACATTATATATTATTTTAGATGGTGTTATTATTATTTTCTTAAAATGTTATTATGTGTATCAATAATATATTTGGTGTTTGTTATTTGTCTAATGCTAAAAAATATGAATGTGGTGTTATGATTCTTGGTCTGAAAACGGATGTTGATATGGGTGGCCTAAAATCTAATTTATAAATGGACATAAATATTCTTCCCTGTAAAACACATACATGCATATGTGCCACTCTCTTATTGTTTTCTGCACTTTTTATAAATATATATATATATATATATATATATATATATATATATATATAATAAAAGAAGATTTTGAGTGACTCGTGTCTATCCTTAAATTAACTTGAATATTATTTTAACTATTGACTATTTAATTTAATGTTTATTAATTTAATCCACGAGACACACGAGTTTCTAACATAGTGTAGTAAGAAACATATTTATGATTTGTTTTATATACATCTATATATTTTGTTATTTATTTATTTTTTAAATTTAGACTTATTTGATTCCATAACTTTTTAAAACACATATTACTATGAAGTCACATGTACGATGATTTGCCGAAGTATTTATTAGATTTATAACGTGGCTACTTTCTATAAAGAGAAAATGGTATGTGCTTTTTGTTCATCGTCTGCTTTCTTTTTTGAATAAACATTTTAAAAGAATTACCCTATATATGAAAAAAAATTAATGAACATAAATACCGGATATGATGCGCATTGTACTACAGTAATACTGTTAGTGACCAGACTTTGCTCGGTTAAGACACGTCTCTGTATGTAGCGGTCCGGAGGAGCAGCACACTTTACCAGGCTTTCCTTGGTTCAGACACTTTTGTAGTGACGGTGCTACCCTTTGCCATCAAAAGGCGGTAGCCCTTCCGAATTCATCTTTCCTCTGGTGGTTGTTCCATCTTCTTCACCCTTTTAGGTTATATTAGGTTTAGCGTTCTAAAATGTATCAATCATTATTGTATAATCTACGTAGATCTAGTTCCTTGGTCGCTATTATTTGTTTATTACTGGTTGTTGCCTACCAGGTGTTGATCAATTGCTTATCTTTATATTACTACAAAGTTATAGTCCCGTGTATACACAGGTTGTATAATAAAAAAATATTTACTGGTATTTCAAAAATATTATTAGTCATACAAAATTTATGCAACTGAGTAGTCTTATTATGTACAACAACAATAAATATAAGTACATTTACAATTACAATTAACAAATCTAAAAATACTTGTCTGAATACTAAAACTAACCGAATCAAAACCCTAATGTGCCAACGTCTAAAAAATTTATATACTCATTGCAAAGTAATTGATCATTTTAACTAATACATGAAATTTATCTGACACTAAATTTGACTTAAACGACCATAGGCAGTTTGCATGATTTGTTTTTTTAATCTATTTAGTAAATTCAAAATCTTGAATGAAATCATCTAATCTAATAACCTAATGGTCTAAACTTAGGACGTACTATACTTTCCTTTCTAGCTATTTAACATAATTTACAAATTGTATAAACATCGGTATTTATCATGGTTTTGAAACTATTTTGCTTCTTATAAGAGTTAGGTGGGTAGAGATCCGGTAACGAACCAAAAGAAAGCTTCATCCGAGGATAAATTTGATTAGACCATATATTTGAATTTCAAATTGAAGCACAATCATATATCGTATCCGTTACTAATTTTATTATTGTTATTAATTATTAATTATTTATTTCAATTATTTTTATAGCAGGATAGTTCAGTATGAGCAGAAAATAAAGGTGAGAAAGAGTATTTTATGAGATCTAGGACGTCCATTTTATGATCTAATTGGGTTCGACCTTACATGTTCTTCTCCGACGACATCGCCTTGACATCCTTCGCCGGCGACGTTATCGACCCAGGCATCTGCCGACTAGACACGACCAGTGGTCCTTTTATGTTTCCACCACTGCCTTCTTATGTTCAGAGAGAAAGAGGGAGGTACCCGGACATGACTGATCAGATCAATGAAGAAGTTCAGGTATCCATATGACGAATTGAGAAACAAATTTAACACTGAGCTTCAAGGGTTCCCTTTGACGTTGAGCTTTTCAAGGGGCCTATTGGTTTTTTTTGTAACAGATGTCGGCTCCAACGAGGAAGATGAGAAGGCCAATGGAATAGCGTAATTTGTCTACCATCCCAACAAAAACTCTCTTCATATTTCTTGAAATTTATATTTTCTTCGTGATTTTATTTCAAGAAGTTTTACATGTCAAAGGTTAGTGCTTTTGTGTGTGTTTTAACTTATGATTTCTTTGTAATATTATCTTTCTTTGGGATGATATTACAATTTTCACATATGTTGTTTAGGATTTTGGAATGGCGTTGGTTGATTCCATCTCTTGAAACCACTTTGGCGCAAAGCACTCTAAAAAGACAAAGGAATGAAAGCAATACCATCAATTGAGGAAGTCAACATTTTGAAGGGTGATATGGTCATCCAGTTTATGGAGCCCAAAGGTACCCATATTTGAGTGTCGGGTCACTTTATTTTACATTTCCCATTTGAGTGTTTTTCCATCTATTGGTACAACACATGGGTTGTTAGCAGTACACCACAAAGATGTTATATATTTTAGTGTAATTGGATTGACTAGTCGATCAATGTGATTACGATATCCATTAAACAAGTCAGGAAGTCCGGGGGCAGCTCCCCTAGGAGTGGGGTCCAAGGGGCAGAGCCCCTGGCTGGGGTTGAATTGAGCGTTTTGAAACATGTGAAACTCGGGGAAAAACGCATTAAAAAATTAATTTTCTCGAAGTTTCACATGTGAAACTTGGGGAAAAATTAAGAGTGTTTAAACATGAAAACTGCCTTCGGCAGTTAACCCCATCCCTGTAAAATACAAATTTGAAACATGATTGATTTATTATTCTCATTTCTGGTTCAAGAAACCCTACAATCAATTCATATATCATTCATAATTTCTGAGTTTTATCCGATTGAAATTTTGGATTGAACCCTAAATAGTTTCAATCTGAAAGTGTTCTACACGACTCTCAGATCATTCGGTTTATTTGAATCAATTTATCTACAAAGATTGAAACTATTCGCTGTTGAAGATGACGGACGGTGATTCTGTGAAAGACATGACAAGAAAATTCACAAAAATGGACAAGTTTGTAGGACAAGACTTTCGAAGATGGCAGAAGAAGATGCATTTCCTGTTGACCACTCTAAATGTTATGTATGTTCTAAGTAACCCCATGCCATAATTGATGGAAAACGAGACTCTGGAACAGACTAGGAGGCGATGCATATGGGAGAACGATGACTACATCTGTCGTGGTCACATCTTAAACGGTATGTCTGTTTCTGTTTGATATCTATCAAAATGTTGAATCTGCAAAAGAACTATGGGATTCCCTTGAATCCAAATATATGGCAGAAGATTCTTCAAGTAAGAAATTTCTGGTTAGTAATTTTATAAATTAAAAGATGGTGGATTCAAGGCCTGTCATGGAACAATATAATGATCTATTAAGGATTCTAGGACAGTTTGTTCAACATGATATGAATATGGACGAATCCATCTTGGTTTCTAGTATAATTGACAAACTGCCTCCTTCTTGGAGAGATTTCAAACATACTTTGAAACATAAGAAGGAGGAATTGAGTCTCGTCCAACTTGGTAGTCACTTCAGAATTGAAGAGTCTCTAAGGGCTCAAGAGGGTGACAAAGTTAAAGATAAAAATATGTCAGGAACTTCACAAGTGAACATGGTGGAAGAAGGTGAATCATCAAAGAATGCCAACAAGTTCAAAGGCAAACGAGAATTTTAAAGGTAACAACAACAACAAAGGCTCCACCAAGAAGCCAAAGTAAGCATGTTGGAAGTGTGGCAAACCTGGTAATTTCAAGAAGGATTGTCGAGTTGGTAAAGACAAGAATGATGCTGGTCCAGGTGGATCTAAGGATCCAAGAAAGCAACAAGGTCAGATTTTTGTTCCAAATTATAATTCGGGTGAGAATTATGTGTCACTAATTTCTGAATCATTTTATGTGCAGGATGATGATGTTGCTTGGTCGGTTGATTCGGGAGCAACTAGTCATGTGTGTAAAGATATTCATTGTTTTAAGGACTTTCAACCAATTGAAGATGAATCATTATTAAAAATGGGCAATGTTGCAACTGAACCAATCAAGGGACTAGGAAATGTGAAGCTTGTGTTTACTTTCTAGAAAATGTTTAGTATTAAATAAAGTGTTGTATGTACCGGGATTCAAAAAAATCTATTGTCTGGTATTGTATTAAATAATTGTGGTTACAAACACGTGTTGGAAAGTGACAAGAATATCTTATCAAGACATGGTACTTTTGTTGGATTTGGTTATCTATGTAATGGTATGTTTATGTTGAATTTGGATATTTCTTTTGGTAATGAATCTGTTTGTATGGCTTCAACTAGTTCTAGTAATAATATAAACAAATCAGAATTATAGCATGCTAGACTAGGACATGTTCATTATAAAAGGCTAAAAGATATGTCAAAAATGAGTTTAATCCATGCTTTTGATATGAACAATGAAAAATGCAAGACATGTATGTTGATAACTAGACAACCTTTTAAAGTTGTTAATAGGGAAAGTAAAGTTTTAGATCTTATACATAGTGATTTATATGACTTGCATGCTACACCATCATTAGGTAATAAAAAGTATGTTATTACATTTATTGATGATGCGTGTAGATATTTTTACGTGTATTTATTGCATACTAAGAATGAAGCTCTTGATAAATTTAAAATTTATAAACAAGAGGTAGAGCTTCATCAAAATGGGTTGATTAAAACTCTTCGTACTGGTAGAGATTGTGAGTATTATGATCCGGTGTATTTCTAATCCACTGGTATAATACATCAAACTACAGCTCCTTATACACCATAACAAAATGGTGTAGCAGAAAGAAAGAATAGGACTTTGAAAGAAATGGTTAATTCTATGTTGTCCTATTCAGGTTTGAGTGAAGGATTTTAGGGTGAGGCAATGTTAACAGCTTGTTATCTATTGAATAGAATTCCTAATAAAAAGAATAAGACTACCCCATATGAACTTTGGTACAAAAAGCCCCCAAACTTAAGTTATCTTGAAGTTTGGGGGTGTAGAGTTGTTATGAGGCTTACCAAAGCCAAAAGAAAAACTTTATGTGAAAGAGGTATAGATTGCATCTTTATTGGATATGCTCAGCATTCCAAGGCTTATAGGTTCTATGTCTTAGAACCTAATGATTATGTATCTGTAAACTCGGTTATAGAGTCAAGAGATGCAATATTAGATGAAGAAAGATTTACTTCTATACCTAGACCAAAGGATGTGATTTCCAATGTTTATCAAACTGATAATACATTTGGTAGTAATTCGGTTAATAGCAAAGTTGTACCTTCTACTAGAATTGAACCAAGGAAAAGTACAAGAGCAAGAAAAGCTAAGTCTTTTGGTGATGATTTTTAACTTTATTTAGTTGAAGGATCAAGGAATGAGATTGGATCTCAATATCAATATTGTTTTAATATTAAGGAGGATCCAAAGACTTATATTGAAGCTCTGGCTTCTAGAGATGTTTCATTTTGGAAAGCAACAATCCAAGATGAGGTGGATTCCATTATGTAAAATAATACTTGGAAGTTGGCTGATTTACCTCCTGGATGTAAACCATTAGGGTGTAAATGGATATTTAAAAAGAAAATGAAGGTGGATAATAGATAAGTTTAAAGCTAAATTGTCCAAGGTTTTAGACAAAAATAAGGTATTGATTTCTTTGATACTTATGCTCCTGTTGCTAGGATTTCTACTATTAGATTGTCATTAGCACTTGTAGCAATACACAATCTTATGATTCACCAAATGGAATATGAAAAATGTATTTTTAAATGGTGAATTGGATGAGGAGATTTACATGAAACAACCTGAAGGCTTTGTTATGCCTGGTAATGAGAATAAAGTTTGTAAGTTGATAAAATCTTTGATGATCTAGTATAGGTTGGACTCACAATAGTTGATAGGTTTATTTTGATATGTAATAGGTTAAATGTTAGTCTTTCTCTTGTAATTTGTATTTTTGTCGACTTTTATGTTCCAGCGAAACTACGGGCGAAACTATAGTTTCGCCAGGAGTCAGCTATGACTGTTCACCCCATGAAACTGTAGTTCACTGCCGAGTGAACCTAGTTAATAGTCAGGCAGTCAGCGAAACTACTAGCGAAATTAAGATTGCTTATATATTGTAATTTTTCTATCTATGTAAGATGCAGATGGCAAAACCCTAATACGAAATATCTTTGTTGCAAGTTTGTGTGTGCGGCTGGAAGCTTATTATCATTATCATTGAGCCTTTGTTTGATTGTTATTGTTTAGATTCTAAATTTTTCATTATGTTATTACAAATACTGTGTTGAATCAGTGGGAAATCATTGTTTATACATCAAGTGCATTGTTGAATCGATCATGAGGACCAACAATCTTTATATGGTTTGAAGCAAGAACCAAAACAATGACATCAAAAGTTTGATGATGTTGTGTTGTCTAATGGTTTTATGCTAAACCAAGCAAATAAATGTATATATAGCAAGTTTGACACTTCTGGTAAAGGAGTTATAATTTGCTTATATGTAGATGACATGTTAATCTTTAATACTAACCAAAGTCAAGTTGATAAAACTAAGAAATTCTTGTCATCTAAGTTTGCTATGAAAGACATGGGGGAGGCTGAAGTGATCCTTGGCATAAAGATCAAGCGTGGGAATAATTGTATTTCAATTTCTCAATCTCATTATATTGAGAAGATTCTGAAGAAATTTAACTTCAAAGATTGTTCTACTGTAAGCACTCCTATAGATCCTAATCTCAAGCTTCTACCCAATAAAGGTATAGTAGTATCTCAACATGAATACTCAAAAGCTATTGGAAGTCTTATGTATGCCATGATTAGCACTATGCCTGATATAGCCTATGTTGTTGGAAAACTTAGTAGATTTACTAATAACCCTAGTTCACATCACTTGCAAGCTATTAATCAAGTATTTAGTACTTGAAAGGAACAATGAATTATTGTTTAACATATTCCGGGGATGGGATTGAAGTCCACCTAAAATCTAACTAAAGGATTAAATAGAGATCTTCTGCACAAGTCGACTTTGGGGATGGGATTGAAGTCCACCTAAAATCTCTTATGTTAAGATACCCAATTCCCATCTAGTATTACACTAGATGTTGAATTCAATGTGGAAAGCTTAACATCTAGAGATTGGAACGCATTAGTAGCAACATCCCAAGGTATGTGTTCAGGCCTGCAAGTTGAAAAGGTTGAAGTCTAACTTCTTAATAGTTATTTTAAAAATTTCATATGCAGGTGCAAGAGGAAAAGAACTACCTATATGAGCATGAAGTTTAGCTGCGTCAAGAAGCTTGGACTTGGCTTTGATATGCTTATGAAAGATAACGACATAAGACTAGTAAAATGTAGTGTCAAGTAATAACATATATGTAAACTTTTGTGTATATTATCTTCATGTATTCACTATGAAGAGCAAGGGTTCAATCCGTAGTGACACCCTAATATTCAAATATTTGGAATGTGTAATATACTAAGATGAAATTCAATCATTACGATATTTCATTTATGCATAATTTTGATTATTTGTGTGAGTTTGTTTAGTTAATCAAGGATTACACTAAAATGGGGGAGGAATGTTATATATTTTATTGTAATTGGATTAACTAGTCGGTCAATGTGATTACGATATCCATTAAACAAGTCAGGAGGTGCGGGGTGCACACTTATTTGAGTTTATTGTGATCTTTGATATTAGTATCTTCTTAGGGGCGAAGCCCCTAAGTAATGGGGGTTCGGGGGCAGCACCCCTGGGAGCGGTGTGCAAGGGGCAGCAGCCCCTGGCGGGGGTCGAAGTTTTTAAAAACGCATTAAAAAGTTAATTTTCTCGAAAACTTGGGGAAATATTGAGCGTTTTTAAACATAAAAACTGCCTTCAGCAGTTAACCCCATCCCTGTAAATACGAATTTGAAACATGATCGATTTATTATTCTCGTTTCTGGTTCAAGAAACGCTACAATCAATTCATATATCGTTCTTAATTTCTGAGTTTTATCCGATTGAAATTTTGGATTGAACCCCAAATAGTTTCAATCTGAAAGTGTTTTTCACAACTCTAAGATCATCCGGTTTATTTTAATCAATTTATCTACAAACGAAGGAATATGTTGACTTATTTCCTTTGTAAGCAGTAGGTTGGAGATTGGGTTGTGTTTACTTTTAATTTTGACCTAGAAGGGTCAAAAGAAAGTTACTCTCAGGTTCGACATTTGCTTATGGCTTAACATTATGAAAAGGAAACTACTATCAGGTAACTACTTAGATAGAACTTCTAACCTCATGTACTGCATGTATTCTTTATGCTAGAAAACCATTTCGTTTGATGTTGTATTGTGTAAAAAAAATCCATAATAATCATCCTACCCCCCCCCCCTAATGATTAAGGTTTTGTGCTCATGTTTGATTTTTCCCATATAAAACTAGATAATGCTCTTATAGTTCTGCCTACATAGTATGCTAATAGTATCCATTGATGATCCTGGACGTGAAAGACATGGTAGTGGATACTGTAGTAGGTTAGGGAGGCCTTTGGTGTTACTTTGTGGTTTTAGTTCATTAGTTGACATGGTTAGTATAGTTATAGCCTTTACTACATAAAAGACTCTAAATTTTTCATGGATAGACGTATTACATAGCTGTGGTAGATGAATTTGTTAACCAATTAAGTATAAGTGCATTAAAAAGTTCTTAGTTGTTTCTATTTGAAGATGAAATCTGCTTGCTTATGGTTCAAATGGCATATTATTTAGATTTTCAATTGTACTGATTTCACTCTATGATTGTGATCATTTTCAAAGCTAGCAATCAGAATCCAAAAAGGACAAAATATTCGAAATGCTTGGCAAAAACTAATATGAAGGTAACACGGCTGCAACCTACTCGTAAAAAAAGCTTTTAAAGTGACAATCAGGTTATAAAAACCTGGAAGTGTTTAATCCCTAAAAATAAAACTATGTTTTGTTACTATGAAGTTTATTTTGAAACAAGTTTCATCATATATTCTAGCTAAACTGATGCTCCAAGGAGTTACAACGCTTGCCTACATTCATTTAAGACACATCATCTACACTCAGTATCGTTTTTCCCATTTCTAAATCTAATGTCTAAAGTGATTTGCATCATGCATGTTCTTACTGTTTGTGTCTTATTATGGCTACGGTTATAGACATTAAACCTAGAGGCTTGAGAAATCAAATGAAGATAATAAAGATCAAATTCGCGCAAGAACTATAGATAATCCGCGAGTGAGAACCTACTTCTCGCGCGAGACCTTTTTGGGTTTAGTATAAATAGTTTGCTTTTGATGTAATTAAGTAGTTTTTCCTGATTTTTTTCACACTTGTAAACATTTGAACTAGAGAGCAATACACATTGAAGTTTATTTACATTATGTTGCTTGAATCATGTTCATCTCATCTTTTAATCTTTCAATTATCTTACGGTGAGCGGTTACGTTCCGCATTCTCCTCACGAGATCGATTTGCATTGTATTTTTGAAGATCCTTACAATTGGTATCAGAGCCATGAGTGCTCTAAAATCGATTGGATTGAAGATTGAAGAGTTTTGAAGTGTTTTTGAGCTACAAATTTGATTTCCTATTGAAGATTGCTTCGATTTCTACATTTTAGGATAAACTTGAAGATGTCAAGTACTTAAACAACTTCGATTGATAAAGTGATGGAGTTTTCATGGTTTAGTTGAACATAATTGAATCAGTTAGAGACAATTAGGATCAAATTTGAACATAATTCATTAATTTGAAGCTCAATCACTTAATTTTGAACAAATCGGAGATAAGATTGAGGTTGGAAACTTCGAAATTGCACAGAATTGAGTTACAAAATTTCATTGCGAAAAGTTCATAATTCAGAAGTAAGAAAATTGCAAATGTTTGTTAGAAAAACATACCTTTTGCGCCAGAAGCTCATCTTTTCGCAAAAGTCAGTTACAGATCTTTCCCCGCGAAAAGTTTCTGCGAACAGTTCATGTGAAAAGTTTTTGAAGGCCTTATTCACACGAGAACTTAAGTTTTCTAAAACATCTGAAAAGTTTAACTTCCAAGTTTCAACAATGGCAAATCTGAAGAACATTACTGCTACACTAAACCTTGACAATAAAATTAGTACAAGCACCAAACCTCCAAGACTTCTCTGTGAAGATGATTATCCGGATTGGGTTTACAGGTTTGAGAACCATGTCATATACACCGACCCAAGGATGTTGCAGACGATCAAATACAGACCATAAATTCTCGTGTATTCAATGACAAAGGAGAAGTGACTCCAAAACCTGAACACTTATGAGATGAAGAGGATATGAAAAAGCTAGAACTTAATGATAAAGCTTATGCTGCAATCATTATGGCATTAACCATTGAGATAGCATAGAAATTCAAAGATTATAGTGGAGCCAAAGTCTTATGGGATGCGATGGAGGAACAGATTATGGGAAACAAGGACATGAGGGAAAGTCGGAAAGATATGTTGAACCAAGAATTTAATATGTTTAACCATGTGCGGGGTGAGACATTGGAAGCACAAATGTCAAGGTTTGTAAAACTTATCACTAAGATGAAGAGTGCAGGAATATCTTTGGAGAATATAGTTGTCAATAAGAAGCTTTTGAATTCATTATCTTATAGTTAGAATAACAACTACACTACAATCAAAAGAACCAAAGATCTGTTTACCTTATCTCTTAGTGATCTGATATCTACAATCAAATCTTATGAAATGGATGACAAATAGAGAGTTGCAAATCATTTAAACACAATGGGAGCTGAGGCAACAACATTGTATGCCAAGATGGCAAGTAACCCCTATTACTTTGTAACCCCCATTACTTTGTAAGCTACTCATAATTGTGCTAACAACAACAGACAACAAAAACTGTCATTCCTAATGTCAAAGAAACTTCTGTCCCTCATTTCCAAGCCTCTAATCCAAATCAATTATCACCTATGCCGTCTCAACATATACCCTCTAAGCCACAAACTCACTTTTATTCACATAGTCAACCCTCAAAACCCACTCAACAAGCATTCCTTGTCAACTCCAACCCATCCAAGCAAACAATCCAAATTGCTGAAGAACATCTTACTCTATTCATAGCATTCATGGCTGGCAAGTTAAGTGCACCAAACATCCTTGTTAATGAGTTACAGCAAGTTAACCTAGATGATGTTGAAGAGAATGACACTAAATACCAAATGGCAATGGTGGTGTACATAGCTAAAAACTTTGCAAGGAGAACGGGGAGAAAAATGTTTGGAGTAAACATCTCCAACAAGATCGGGTTTGACAAGACAAATTTGAGGTGCTACAACTGTGATAAACCTGGTCACTTTGCCAGTGAATGCACTAACGCAAAGACAAATCAAACTGATAGTGACAAGAAAATGGTGACAGTCGATGTTGAAACAAAAGGAGATAAGCCAGTTCTTCAAACAACAAAGCTTTAGTTTCACAAACCTATGGAGAGTATGATTGGTCAGATCAAATGGAGACATTGGATATCAAGGTATCCACATCTTTGTTGGTAGAAATAAAAGATGATGAAAAAGTGATTGAAGAAAATTTGTTTCTGAGTTTGTATCCAGAGATTTACTTGATGGTGTGTTTGCTGACGAAGAATTAATAAAAATGATGAAAAAGTACTTACTGAATTTGCTATTGAGACTACTCCAACACATGAAATAAAAACTGAAGATGGTAAAGAAGGAAGCATAGAAGAAGATGTTGAGACTACTCCAGCTAGTTATGAGAAGAAAGTCCTTGCTATTGAGAAGACTCCAGCATTTGCTCATACTGATGGTATCAATGCTGTCGAGATCACTCCAGCAACTGAAGCAAAGAAAAGGGAAGTTCTGAATGCATGTATGGTGAAAGAAATGCCAGGAGAATTACAAAGACTGAAGAAACAAATAAGGTAAACATTAATCTTTGTACTAATGCATGTGTTGAAATGATTCAAAGATATAGAGTTCATAACGAGAACTTGATTTTAGAAGTTAAAAAACTTCAACATCAAGTTTGTAAATATAAAAAGGATGAAAATATTTTAAAGAAAAGATAGAAGGTTTAAACAAATCAATTTATCAATCAAAATTAAATCTTCACGATAAGAATTGTAAAATCAATGATTTGACTTCTGTAATAATGATCTTGCTTTGGAAATCAACAAACTTAACAGTGAGCTATTGTCTGCGAAACTTACGGTTGAACAGTTTGAATTATTTTCAAACATGGTTGAAGGTATAATCAAGTGACAAATGACTCAGAAGATTAATGGTGGTAAAAATGGAGTAAGATATTCCAACATTGACCACCAATTAATCATGATTATACATGTTTACCTTCATCCATTACAACAACAGATGAAGAACTAAACTATGGATTGGGTTTTAAACCAAATTTTGACTTAAAACCTTCGGTCAACATTCATTGACCGTTGACCCTGTTACAAAAACCGAAATTAAAATTAATGATGATTATTCTTTGACAGAAAGTACGAAGATAGATGGTTTGGTTGAAGAGTGGGAAAGTGATGATAATAAAGTTTTTCCAGATAATGATAATAAAAATTGTACTAAAAAACATCATGTAAATCATCACTAGTTATTAATGAAAAGTCAGATATTTTTGTTTATTCAAATGCTTGTTCAAATGTGTGAAACAAACAAGAGAAACTAAAATCAAAGATCATTCATAAAGAAAATGAAAGAAAACATATTACAACATTTGTATCTGACTTGAATATTAATTTCAAGAATAGATTGTTTCAAAAGACAACATAGATAATGAAGATTATATTTTTAAAGAAATGAATGCTTGTTTCTTAAAAAATAAAACTCCTATTACTGCTAACCCTATGAAACAAGATGTGTGTAGATCAGGTATTAAGGAAACTGGTCCTATTCCAGTACCTATGATTCAGAAGGTTAAAGCTACTGTGCATGGCTCATCGACTTCAGGAATGAATCAATCTATAAAGAAACATACCACAATTATTTTGGATTTAGCTAGGAATGTTCTTGGTGAAACAAAAAAACGAGACACTTTTAACGAATCGTAAGACCAAAGAAATACTAAAGCCAGATTCTATGATAACTTTGGTAGCTATCATAAACAGTTCGAGGGAAATACATGAGTGCAAAATGCATATCATAAACCGTGTTGTTATGTTTATGGCAAGCCAAATCATATGGCTAGAAATTGCATTCATCAACATCAACTAACAAGCAAACAAATATTTCATAACTCTATTTCACATAATAGAAAACAATTTTTCATAAATGCAAAGTTTACTAAGAATACAAATCATTCAACATTTTTGCTGATAAACAAGATGTTCAAATAAAATCTGATTTAATAAAGAAAAGTCAGTTAAGAAATCTTCACATGTTGATGAAAGCAATCTCATTCCAGTGCAAAACACAAAGAAGAAAATTGTTAAAACTTTGATTAAACCAATGCAAAAATGGAAGATCAAGGAAAAACAATTAGAGCCTGATAGTGTTGAAGATTTGTTTTCAATGACAAAAGAGTATGATTTTGAAGTCCGTATCATAGTTGGATAGCAACAATGTGCTCAAGTCAACAATGGCTTGGGTTTCTAAAATTGATTAAAATCATTTATATATGTAGAAACAACAAAGGCAAGTCATAAACAGTGTATGAAACATTGATAGCGGTTGTTCTAGGCACATGACAGGTATCATATCACTGTTACATAATGTTCAACCTTACAATGGAGGATATGTTATTTTTGCCGGAGATGGAGGAGGTAAAATTACAAAGAAAGATACAGTGTCTAATGGTGTGTTATGTTTTGAAGATGTCAGTTTTTTTGAGGAATTAAATATAATTTGCTAAGTGCTTCTCAAATTTGTGACAAACAATATTCAACACACTTCACTGATAAAGAATATCTTATTCTAAAACCTTGTTTTGTAATTCTAGATGAGTGGATTTTATTAAGAACTCTGAGAGACAAAGTCACATATTTGTTAGATATGAATGGTTCACATTCATTTGTAACAGTATCTTGTTTATTATCAAAAGCCTCGAAGAGTGATTCAATGTTATGGCATCGTTGTCTTGGCCATGTAAACATTAAGATTATGAATAAATTGGTTAGAAGAAATCATGTTATTGGCCTACCATTGAAAGAAATTCAACTTAACAAACATTGTCTATCATGTTCAAAAGGCAAACAACATAAACTTCCTCATAAACCAGTTGCTCATACTAAAATTGAATCAATCCTTCAATTGTTACGCATGGATTTGTTTGGTCCTCTAAGTGTCCCATATTGTTTGGGTATTACTAATGACTTTTCCAGATTTTGTTGGGTTTTCTTTTTAGCAACTAAGGATTAGACGCCTCATTTGTTGATAATGTTCATGACTTTTGTGGAAAATCAGACGGACAAAACCATCAAGTACATCAGAAGTGATAATGGAATGGAGTTTTGCAATCATATTCTAAATGAATTTTGTGATTCAAAGGGGATAGCTAGACAATTTAGTTCTGCAAGAACTGCACAACAAAATGGAGTCGCTGAAAAACGAAACAAAACTTTGATTGAAGCAGCTCGAACAATGTTATCAGAAGCCAAATTACCTTCATTCTTTTGGGCTGAAGCTGTTAACATTGCATGTTATGTTTAGAATCGTGTCTCTATAAATAAACAACAACACATGACTCCTTATGAAATATTTTTTAAACATAAACCAAAAGTCAAATACATTATGACATTTGGATGTTGTTGTACTTTGTTACACACATCTGATTTAAAATCAAAATTTAATAAAAAAGCAGATGATATTACTTGTTGGATATTCAGCTAATGAGGTAGCATACAGGATTTATAATAAAAAGACAAAAAAAATTATTGAGTCATTTGATATAGATTGACATGAATCTAACAAAACAGATGCAGAATTTCTCTTTCTTGGTATATGATTATGCCCCATTGTTCGATACTTTTAATCTATCTTCTGTTCTGTCTACAGATACTCACCCTTTGACATCCTCCATTCAAGATGCATTATCTAATGACGTTGGATCTATTTCAACAACTAAAGTAATATTTTCAAATGTATCTTCTTCTTCCACAATATCAGTTGTTCAACCATCTGATTCTAATCTGCATCAGGTTTCTGAACCTGAATTGACTCCGGTTGATCCAGTAGTTAAACAAGCTCCATAAGATTTTGATCCAAGTTCTTCTTCTAGACAAGATGTTCTAATTGATACAATTCAAGTTCCATTTGAAGATTTATCTGTTGATAATGACATCACTCAAGAAGAACATATTATTTATCAACCTAAAGGAGGAAATACTGCTAAAGAACTTGTTAGTCACATGTCTAATTTAGATGAGGTTATTTCTGAAGATCTTAGTCCTCAGTTGAAAATACATAAGGATCACCCAACTGAAGCAATTGGCCCGTTATCACGAGGCGTTCACACTGGAAGTCAATCCAGAGCAATCAATACATGCTTGTATACTTGCTTTATTTCTCAAATCATGCCGAAGAACATAGAAATGGCTTTGAAAGAGAATAGTTAGGTTGAGGCCATGCAAGACGAGCTGATGCAATTTAAGAAGTTAGATGTTTGGCATCTATGTGAGCTTCCAAAGGATAAGCTTTCGATCGGAACAAAATGGATATTTCGAAACAAAACGGATGAGAAAGTTGTTATTGTTAGCAATAAGGCCAGACTTGTTGTTCAAGGGTTCTATCAAGTTTAAGGTCTTGATTATGAAGAAGTATAAGCTCCAGTTGCTCGATTTGAAGTTATACATATATTTCTGACCTATGCTTCATACATGAACTTCAAGGTTTACTAGATGGATGTCAAAAATGCATTTTTGTATGGAGAAATGAAAGAGGAAACCTATGTTTGTCAACTGGATGGTTTTGAGGATCCTGATCATCCTGACTATATTTACAAGTTAGACAAAACACTCTATGAATTACATCAAGCACCTCATTCTTGGTATGCTACACCCACTAAACATTTGCTTGCAAATGGTTATACAAGGGGTGCTATTGATTAAACTTTGTTCTTAAGGAAGACTGGTGACCTCATTCTTGTCCAAATTTACGTTGATGACATTATTTTTGGATCTACTAATGAAGAATTACGCAAGGAATTTGAAGCAGTGATGAAAAAGAAGTTTGAGATGAGCTCTCTTGGAGAAATTTCATTTTTCTTGGGTGTTCAAGTTAAACAAGATGACTAGGGTATTCTGATACATCAAGAAAAGTATGTTCATATTATTCTGGATAAGTACAAATTTCAAGATTCCAAGAGTGCACCAAATCCGATTTCTTCTCGTCCTACTTTAACTCTTGATCCCACGGGTGAAGATGTTGATCAATATTTGTATCGATCAATTATTGGATCCTTGATCTATCTCACTACGAGTAGGCCTGACATTATGTTTCCTATTTGTCAGTATGCATGATATCAAAGTAATCCAAAAGAGTCTCACGTGATAGCTGTCAAGCCGATTTTCAAGTATCTCAAGGGCCAACCAAAACTTGGACTTTGGTATCCTAGAAATTCTGAATTTAATTTATATGCTTATACTAACAATGATTAAAATGGATGTAATCTGGATAGAAAATCAACAACAGGTGCTTGTCAATTTCTTGGGAATATGTTGATTTCATGGCAATGCAAAAAGCAGCACACTGCACTTGATATTTGTTCTTATTATGGTTTTTAATATACAATGGAACCCAAATTTTCTTTTTTAGTTCATATGTGTTATTGTGTATATTACTTCTTGCCAAGACTTTCGGTTGCAGTTTTGAAAGACTGAAACGAGTTGCAAAATTTGTCCATCCATTGTTACTTAGAAATTGAAACAGTGGTTATGATCTTACGACAATTCAATGTTGCTTTGTGCAAGTCTATTTTAGATGATTCAATATGATTCAATAAAATTACCATAGGTGGGAGCCTGGTCGAGAAAAGGACCCCCCTCTCCTCCCCACCCTATAAATGCACATACTCATGCATTCTTAATGTATCATGTATATTGTAATACTGTTCATAGTTTACAATGTATGAATTTTCGTGCATATCTTGCAATGGAAAATTCAAAGAAGTACTCAAGTACTCTCAACAAGTTTGTAAAACTGTAAAAATAATTCAAATCGACCCGCCACGAAGCACGGGTGTATTCCCACTAGTTATTATAATTAGGTAAATGTTTACTTTTTAATTATGTTCTTATATTTAAATAAATAGTACACTACTTTTTAAATATATTTTTATTATGTTAGATCATTGTTTTAAAGGATGCGAAGTTGGCAGTAATTTAAAATCGAGTATTTAGAAAAATAAAACTAAAAAAAACTATTAGGTGTGAAAAAACTTACTTGTAATATATTTTATAATTAAACTTTACCATTTTCCAAATATATAACCATTCTCCAAAAATACCGCCCACTTAAGAGAATATACCATAGTTTTTGAAAGTGTGTCGTGATTTTTTAAAGCAATATTTTTAGTAGAATAATACTTAGTCAATAGTTGTTTTATGAAATTTGCATGTGAAATGGCTATTTTTATAATTTTTCACCTTTTTAAATAAGTGTAAATATCGTTAAAACTTCAGTAGATGGACCTCCTGAAAGATACGTTGAATGGATCATTCATGGAACATAGAAAGAACGAGAAGTAGAAAGAGATCAAGTAAACATAAGCTCAATATAAATAACTTCAAAGTATATTGCTCTCTGAAAACGATTACACAAGTATGCAATTTCAAAAAATATCAGGATGCTAAATAAAATAAACCATACAAACTATTTATACTAAACAAAAAGTCTCGCACGATAGGTTTCTATCGAGCGTTTCAAAGTTCTAGCGTGGATAATTTAGCTTCAGTATCTTGATCTTGATTTCCCGAGCCTCTAGGTTCAATCCCTACAATCTCTCTCTAGGCTCGGTGAATCAATTCTTCAAAAGACCACGTCTGCAACTTTGTAGTTTCCGCCGTACGCATACATCTAGATATTCATGGCCTTCGTAGTCAACCAATCGAACTGAGTTGCGATAAGATGAGAGATTCATGAGCTTTAATTGGACAAGCTTAAAGCCTCATAAAATCTTCTCTTCAAAACATGAGTAGATCAATTGGGTCGATGATACGATAATCTCTATCAACACAGTAGATCAGAGCATGCTTGGTATTTTTTTTCACAAAACCACCTCGTTAGTTTTGACATACTGTTGATCGACATACGAGCGTGAATTGGAATCTTTTTTGCATATCTAGGATTCTTGTACACCCTAATTTTCATTGGTTTGTTAGTGTTAGGATCTATCCGTGTCTCATTTCAATTACTTTGGATTTTGCAGTCTTAAAGTCTTTGAACTTGGTTTTACTTTCCTTCCAAATCTTGTTTCTAAACTAATCACCCTTTCCATAGTTACTTGGATTGATGAATGGCACTCTTCCCTTTGAATAAAGATCAGAACTCTAAGTGTATGGAAGTCATGCTCATCTTTATAATACTCAATAGCTTCGGCTTTTCTTTTAATCACATACATCTTTTCTCTGAATCGTAAACCTAACTCAAAACTGGCTCAGAATTTCTATACCGAGTAAATGGTTTGAAATGTCTCAATGTGTGAACATAAGCAGGAGGTGGAGGAGTAAGCACCGAAAGATTTTCGACTTGACGCAAATCAATCTTTTCTATCATGTTATTAGATCAGAAGTAGGTTGCTCAACTCTAGAGTCTGAGGGTATCTGATGTGTGAAAAAATATATATTATTTTCTTTTGAAAATGTTTTTCCATAAATTAGTTTTAAAATTGGAAATTCCCAACTAAACTTCTCACAAACGGCAAGTGTACCGGTAGTGATATAGTAAACTTTAGGTAAGTCTGAATATTAAATCCGTGGACACTTTTAGCGGCTTTCGTTGCTAAACCTCTATCGACTTCTAACCAAATGTCACACCCCCACTGGAAGCGGAAACACAATGATGTGACGAAGGGAATCAACATAACACATTGGGGTCTAAGAGAATTTCTAATGGAATTCTCTGTCAATGGATCATGATGTCGCCCAACACAAAAGAACAAGTGTCAAGAATAATCAATACCATAACATTATTACATAAATGAACAAATAATTCAAAAGTTCCAAACCAGAACAACCAGTACAAGATCAATCCAAACCAATTACAAATCCAACAATAAGATATTGTCCAAAAGTAATGTTCCATTGTCTAATGCTCTTGTAAGAGCGGTATCGTCTAAAGTCCACTGTCCAAGTACCTAAGCGTCGTTTCCTGAAAAGACATGCTCTAAAAAGTCAACATATGTTGATGAGTTCACAAGTTTAAAAGTACAAATAAGTTGGCATGTGAGTCATGTACAAAACATGTGTGTGTATGAGAACATAGAAGTCATAGAAACCAACATAAGCTCATGACCAGTCCAAGTCCAAATAAGCGGATTATATTCACCCAAGGGCATGCACAAGCCACGTTAATCTTAGCTAGCATACCGACAACAAGGTGGGGGTGTCAACACATTAGTACTAACAATACCTTTTAACGACAGTCTAGTACAAGTCCAAAATATGCCCAAATACTTATGGAGGGAATCTAGACTCGATCCTATGACTCAAACCACACATGACAATCCAATCCAAGTCTATAATAAAATTTAGCATGGGATAGTCCAAAAACATTAAGCATGTTTTTCCCCCAAGTATAACATATTAAAAGGGGCCATAAAACTCACCTCGAAAGTGTACAGTCTAAATCCACAACAAGCAAGGCAATTAACTAGAGATATAATATACATAAAAGAATTACTAAAGGTCAAGATGACCAATATGGGTATAATCCTTGTAGCCTTGTTCTTATTACCCATCAAGGGTATCATTTAATCAAAACATGGTTTATTTGATAGTACACGTCCAACATTAAATTTAAACTCCAAGTCTCGCCTCATTTAGGGTTAGTTATCATCATATATTAAGTCATAAACGCACTTTGACGTACATATATTAGACCATATTTGACCCTTATTGACCAAGTCCTTAAAGAACGTTTATTCCATGTTCTAATTGACCAAACCTTAAATCAAACACTTGGATTATTTCAATTTTTAGTCCCAAAATAGTTAGTCAAGTTTTAGCCTTCCGGTTCACAAGTCTAGAAAATTAATGATTTCAACAACGATTTATAAGTCCAAGACGTCCATTAAGACCAGGTCACACAAATTTACAACCTAATTTTAATAGATCAAAGAATATACAAATATTAAGAATTAGGGTTTTACCGATCTTCATGACCCAATGTCCAGCAAAAAGAACACAAGAATATTAGATGACGATTTTATGTTTAGATGATGAATATCATCACTAACAAGATAGAACAACGAATAAATCATCAAACAATGATTTTCCTTTTAGGGAGACTAGGAGATGAAAAAGGTTTGCTTAGAATCCAATTTGAATGTCTTTGTTACATCAAAAATCAATAGAATGATGTTGATGATGGTGATTTTAGATGAAGAAGGAGAAGAACAAAAAGAAATTAAGAGTGGTAGCCAGGGTTTCACTTTGAGAGAAACTTGGACAATAAGTTTCAACAAATGAAAGGAAAACAAAGGAACCCCCCCTTAGATAGGATTCAGCCAAAGGGGGCCTTAGATGGGCCTCCCGGGGCCTTTACCTATTTCGTCCAATTCCGTATCGTCCCGATACGCATGTCATCCAATTTTTACGTTTTTAAATTCTCCTCGTTAATACGATTTTAACAGACTATTATATGCAATATAAATTATTTATTTTATATATTTTTTAATTAAATTATATCTATTTAGTAGGCTTTAAGGAAAGCCCACATGTTCAATTTTTGTTGCGTTCTTAACATAAAATATATATGTTTATGTTTCTTCGTCTCTAGTCCGATTCTAAGCATGCAACCATCATGCCAAGTCCAAATTGGTGAACGTCCACTGTCACCATGTCCAAGGCCCACTAGAACATATTAAGCCCATAACATATAGTTCTAGAACTTAGCATGTCTACACGCGTCTAATGTACTATTCTCAGACCAAGTCAATAGTAGATCAACTTTCAAGTCAAAGTTCATTATTTAGACCAAGTCAAAGTCAAAAAGTCAAAGTCAATACCTATTTTGGTGACAGATGTCATAGTATCCCTAAGTTGAGAGAATTTCATCTTGGAATTTAGTCGGAGTTATTCACTACAACGCCTTCCATGATTAGGTGAGGGTACTTAGTCCTCAATTGATCTTTCTACGTACAGATAAAGTTTAGGTCCTCGCAATGAGTTCCATCTAATCTTTACAATCAGGATTTTGCTACTCTTAAAAGTTCTATTTTTCGTAGTCAAGATCTCAGCTAGTTCTTCGACAAATTGAAATATATCATCCACTCTAATTTCTTCAATCAGTACTTATATAAGGTCTCATCAGCAAGACACTACTTGAGTTTTGGCGTATGAAGCGTGTCATGCACCCTACTCAGTTCTTTATATAAGCTCCATCCAGTACTCTACATGACCAAACTGTTCTGTAGTCTTAACTGTACTTACCAATCTAGGTGCCAATTTGCTCTTTTTATCAAAGCAAACAATGCCTATCCAACACAACAGATCGTACACCGCCCACAAAACAGGGTGTCTTGAGATAACTTTTTATGTCTATAACCTATTTTTTGATATTGCCAGAGTATGGTTGTTGTCCATTACCAAAAGTTAGTTCTCAGTTTGGTTTTGATTTCATATTAAGGTATCATTAGTGTTTATATATAGGGTGCGTTAGGTTTTTCACAAGTTTATTAGAGTCATTTTATCCTTATAAAAGCGGAAATGGAATGAAAAACTTGTTACAGTTAATATATATAAACCAATTTATATATCTGTTAAAACCCATAATGGATCTTTATATGAAAAACCATGCTTACAAACAACCATGGGGTGTTTAGAAATCTACCTCTCGAATGGGACAGAGGAAGAATATCTTTGATCGGCAGCTTCCAAAGTAGGAAACCTTAAGCTTGTCTACCCCAAACTTCTAACAAAACACTAGGTTGCTAGGATTTTCTGCACTTGAATTGAGTTCTGTTCTTGGTTTTCTTCGACCGATCGAGAGAAAAGCAACAGGAACACTAATTTGCACATTTTTGTGTGTTGTAAGTTCTTAGAGAGAGTGGTTGAATGCAATCATATAATGCACGTCCTATGAAACTGAATTTTAGAGTGAGAGAAAAGTGGGCAGGACCCATCTCTTTAACCCATCCGCATTTCCCTAATATTATCCACATTAGTAAATGCGGATGAACAAACTCTATCCGTATCTGTAAATGCGGAAGAAGAAACTTCATCCACATTTCCCAAATGTACATCCGCATTTGTAAATGCGGATGATCAGTTTCATCAGTATTTCCTTAAATGCTCATCCGCATTACTAAATGCGGATGAAGAAATTCCTTCAGCATTTCCACAAATGCACATCCGTATTTTCTCAGTAACACATCCGCATTAGTAAATGCGGATGAGTAACAAAGAAATATGGACAAAAACACTTGTATTGTTTGGTTAACCATTTGAATAACAATACAAAGTACTCTCTCTCTAGAATAAGTTATCCATATAATTTATTCATAACACTAGTGCAAATATTTAGAAACCCAATTTCTAAATACTTCAAGTGTTAATATTTACTTACATGATCATATCATAAAATAAATATTGTAGGTGTTTGTCTAGCTTGTTATTGGGTATGACCCAACTTGGATCATAACGTACTAGCCACATTAATTCAATATGTGTCTTGGGCAGACCGTTCCTAACAATCTCCCACTTGCACAAAATACATAAAGATTTGATGCAAGCAGTAAATACCGCCTAACAGCGGTTTACTACCCCTAATACGCATGATGAAGTGCCATTCAATAACATCATCTTCCTCAAGTCCCTTACTTGAAAATGATTTAGGTGAATCAATCATTTATCCTTTTGTTTAAGATGTCATGTTAAATCCAGTGACACAGAATGATCATTCCCTATTGATTTAACTTTATCATGCCTTAGACATCATACTCTCAACGAATAAGAGGAATAAATCCCATCTTGACTACATACGTTTATCACAATCACCTTGTATCACACCTGAAACTAGCCTTATGTACAGTCCATTATTTCAGAACAGTGAAGAACTAGATCAAAGTATAATATTGGTGAATATCGAAACCCAATATGTATCTCAGGTCGGAGGATACAATGATATTCGCCATTAATCAAATTTACTTATGATCAATTACATAATTCCATGCAGTAAAATTTAAGAGTGGGTCTGTCCAATATTTGTATCCCATAAATATTTATGAACCTTGATAGCAACCTCTTGCTCTATATTCATACCATATGAATATCCACCAATTAAAGTCAATAATAGTCTTACTTCATATTTGTTCACACAAATATGACCGACTACGGACATTTAGAATAATAAACATATTCATGGATTTAAACATGCTAAAATGGAACATAACTCATAGTATTATAATCATATATAAATATGAGTCAAGCTAACAATTGTTCCGATATTTAAATACTAAATAGATCAAATCCAATCACTAGAATATTGAAGCTCTGATATTTAAATACTAAATAGATCAAATCCAATCACTAGAATATCGAAGTCCTAAGGCACAAGTATGACTCTCATGCTTTGGCCTTTCAAGGAGCTTCGTGAGTGGATCCGCAATATTTTGATCAGTGTGAACTTTGCGAATACATATCTTTCTTTTTTCAACTTCATCCCTTATGTAGTTGAAACTCCACTCAATGTGCCTTGTCTTTTGATATGTACGGGGTTCCTTGATTTTAGCAATCGCACCCTCGTTATCACAAAAGATCTCTAGGGGATCTTGAATGGTAGAGACTACCCCTAGATCAGCAATGAATTTCTTTAACCATGAGCTTTCTGTGTTGCCAATGAAGCGGCGATGTATTCTGATTCTGTAGTGGACAATGCTACCACATCCTGCTTTGAACTCTTCCAGGACATTGCCCCTCCATTCATAATGAAGACATACCACGATTGTGATCGAGAATCATCTCAATCAGTTTGGAAACTCGCATCCATGTAACCCTTTACAACGAGTTCCACTTCACCAGATCCGTATATTAGAAACATATCCTTGGTCCTCCTTAGGTATTTCAATATACTCTTAACAGCCATCCAATAACTATTTCCCGGATTCTGCTGATATCTGCTTGTCATGCTTAAAGCGCATGACACGTCAAGTGTAGTGCATATCATTGCATACATGATGGATCCTATAGCAGATGCATATGGGATTTCCTTCATCCTTTCTTGCTCATCCTTTGAGCTTGGACATTGAGATGCACTCAATATTGTCCCTTTTGAATAGGTACCAAACTTTTTTAGAGTTCTCTATCTTGAACCTTCTCAAGATTTTATCAATATATGCACTTTGATTTAAACCTATCAACCGCCTTGATCTATCCCTATAGATCTTTATTCCCCTAATATAGGCGGCTTCACCAAGATCTTTGATGGAAAAACAACTTCCAAGCCAGGTTTTAACACCTTCCATGGTTGGAATGTCATTTCCAAACAGTAATATATCATCAACATACAATACTAATAATGTGATGATGCTCCCACTAGCTTTCTTATACACACAAGCTTCATCAGCGTTCTTGATGAATCCAAATTTCTTGACCTCTTCATCAAAACGTCAATTCCAACTTCTTAATGCTTGTTTCAATCCATAGATTGATTTCTTTAACTTGCATACTTTATTAGGATATTATGGATCGACAAAACCTTCAAGCTGAACCATATAGACATTCTCTTCAAGATGTCTATTAAGGAAAGCAATTTTGACATCCATTTACCAAATCTCATAGTCATTAAATGCAGCTATGGCAAATAATATTCTAATTGACTTTTGCATTACCACAGGCTAGAAGGTTTCATCATAATCAACCCTTTGAGTTTGAGTGAAACCTTTTGCTACAAGTCTTGCTTTATAAGTATCCAAGTTCCATGCATATCGGTTTTCTTCTTGAAAACCCACTTACATCCAACCGGTTTGGAGTTAAGTGGTGGCACAACCAATTCCCACACTTCGTTGTCATGCATGGATTGCATCTCTACGTTCATGGCTTCAAGCCACTTGTCACAATCCGAATTGGACATTGCATCATGGTGCGTAGTTGGTTCATCCGAGTCAACTACATGGCATCCATTCATGAAAAATCCATATCTTTTAGGTGGATAGCTAGTTCTACCAGATCTGCGAACGTTTTATGTGTATTGATTAACCACTTGATCATTATCAACAACCTCTTGTTGATTGCTAGTATCAACCAAACGTGTATCGGCTTGTGGTTCTCGATCCTCATCAAGTTCCACTGTTCTACCGGTAGTTCCTTCCAGAAGGAATTTAGTTTCCCAGAACTCAGCCTTTCAAGCAATAAATACCTTTTGCTCTGTTGGATTGTAGAAGTAATATCCCATCGAGTCTTTGGGGTATCCTACAAAGATACACTTAGTGGATCGGCTTTCTAACTTGTTTAGGGTGTTTTTCTTAACATAAGCCTCACAACCCCATACCTTTAAATATGATAACGATGGAACCCTTCCATGCCATATTTCAAAAGGTGTCTTATCCACATTCTTGGTTGGGGCAATATTCAGAATACGGGCCGCAGAGAGCAATGCGAAACCCCAAAATGACAGAGGTAGTGTGCTTGTAGCCATCATAGATCGAACCATATCCAATAGGGTTTGGTTTCTCCTTTCAGACACACCATTATACTGTGGTGTTTCGGGTGGAGCAAGCTGTGAGACAATCCCACAACTCCTAAGATGATCTTGAAAGGCATCACTAAGGTATTCACTTCCTCTATCAGAATGAAGAACTTTGATAGTTTTGTTGAGTTGATTTTCTACTTCATTCTTGAAGATTTTGAACATTTTAAAAGCTTCATCTTTGTGTCTCAACAAGTACACATAACCAGAGAGACTATAATCGTCGATAAAGGTAATGAAGCATCTTTCACCATTCCTTGTCATTGCTTTAAAAGGACCACATACATCCGAATGTATGATTCCTAATAAATCTTTAGCCCTTTGGTTAGTACCACTAATGGGTTCCTTGGTCATCTTTTCTTGTAAACAAGATTCACATTTATCAAATGAACCCTCTTCATTTTCTTGCAAAAGACTATTCTTTTGAAGTGTTTGAATACGATTCTTGTTAATGTGACCAAGACGACAATGCCAAAGATATAATTCACTTAAACCCATTTTAAGTTTTTTGGTGCTTGATTGGTATAACGAGTTATTAAAGGATGAGTCATCATGAACCAATTCATAAATACTGTGACCCCTCGAATTTTTGTTAAACGTTTGTTAACTTCGTTATCTCTTGTAAGTGTGTTTTGTCATAAAAGCAAATATGAGGATTCATTTGTATTTATTTTTATCTTGAACTTATTTGACATATAACATTTTAATGTCATTGATTAGAATAATAATAATAATAATAACAACAACAAAAAATACTAATAATAATAATAAGCTTAAAGGAGTGTTAATCGTGAAAGTAAATAAATACAATATTGGTTTAATATTTTTTAAACTTATAATTTATTAATTTTTGGGCATAAAATAATAAAGTTAAAACCACAGGGACCAAACTGAGGTTCCCATGACCCCAACTGAGGTTCGTTCTTTCTGGGTTTAGCGAGTTATTACCGTAGGTTCATTGCAAACTTTTCAAAGATTGCTAAACCGCTTACGGCGCTGACTCAAAAGAATAGAATTTTCGAGTGGGGACCCGAACAAGATGATTCATTCGAGACTTTAAAACACAAACTGTGTAACGCTCCTATCTTAACTCTTCCCGATGGAAACGATGACTTCACCGTGTACTGCGATGTGTCTAGCCAAGGCCTTGGTTATGTTCTCATGCAACGAGGCAAGGTCATAGCTTACGCGTCAAGGCAATTGAAAGTTCATGAAGGGAACTATACGACTCATGATCTCGAACTTGGTGCCGTGGTATTTGCTTTGAAGATTTGGCGGCATTATCTCTATGGGACGCAATGCATAGTCTACACTGACCATAAGAGTCTCCAACATGTGTTCAATCAAAAGGATCTCAACATGAGACAAAGATGTTCGGTTGAACTGATTAGCGACTACGACTGCGACATTCGCTATCATCCTGGAAAGGTGAATGTTATAGCTGACATGGTGAGTCGTAAGATCCACAACAAGACTTTCTCGCTTCAAGAAATCTGAGATCGAAGACAATGGTTTGACACGTTAGGAGAATTTGACACCGAGATTCATGTTGAGGTTAACGAGGCTACTATCATGCTTCAAAACATAAGGATTGATAGTGATCTCGAGTTTTGCATCCGTGAGGCTCAACAAGCGGCGTTAACTGAGGAAGGGAAAGATGAAGATTGGCGTTTAACGTCCAGTCACAACTGGAGACAAAACCAAATGGCATGTGGTATTTCTTGAATCGACTTTGGATCCCGAATCGCGATAATCTCCGTCACTTCATCATGAATGAAGCCCATCAAACACGATATTCTATTCATCCCGGGTTTGACAAGATGTATATGGATCTGCGTGGCCAATATTGGTGGCCAGGAATGAAGAAAGATATCGCATCTTATGATTCTAAGTGCCTTACGTGTGCAAGGGTCAAAGCCGAACATCAACGTCCTATTGGTTTACTTGAACAACCAGAAATCCCTATGTGGAAATGGAAACATATAGCCATGGATTTCGTAACCAAGTTACCACGTACCTCTCGTGGCCAAGATAGTATATGGGTAATCGTTGACCGTTTGACCAAAACGGCACATTTCATACCAATACGAGACACTTACAAGGTTTCAAGATTGGCTCGTATTTACATCGATGAAATTGTGAGTCATCATGGCGTGCCATTGCACATTATCTTCGATTGTGACGCTCGTTTTACTTCGTATTTCTGGTCTTCGATGCAAGAACTTTTGGGTACTCAACTGGATTTAAGCACGGCTTACCATCCTCAAACGGATGGTCAAACCGAGCGAACAATCCAAACTCTCGAGGACTTGCTACGTCTTTGTGTCCTTGACTTTGGTGGTGAATGGGATACGCATCTACCGTTGGCGGAATTTTCGTATAACTATAGTTATCACTCGAGTATCAAGATGGCACCATTCGAGGCTTTATATGGTCGTAAATGTCGTTCTCTGATATGTTGGACTGACATTGGTGAGAACTTCATTACTGGTCCTGAACTTATTCAATAAACGACTGACAAAGTCTCCAAAATCCGAAATAACCTTGAGGTGGCTAGAAGTCATTAAAAGAGTTACGCCGATAAAAGATGCAAACCGTTGGAATTTCAAATCGGCGACATGGTGCTTTTTAAGGCCTCTACATGGAAGGGCGTGGTTCGCTTTAGGAAGAAGGGCAAGTTAGCCCCATGTTTTGTAGGACCTTTCGAAATTCTGAAAAGAATTGGGAAAGTGGCTTATAAATTGGAACTACCTTATGAACTTAGCGAGGTTCATCCTGTCTTCCATGTCTCAAACTTAAGGAAATGCTTGGCCGATGAAAATTTGCATGTTCCTTTGGAGGAAATCCAAATTGATGAGTCTTTGCATTTCGTTGAGAAACCTGTCGAGATTATGGACCGGACGCTGAAGAAGACCCAAACCACTACCACGCCAATCGTCAAAGTTCGTTGGAAAAACAAACGAGGAGCTGAATTTCTTAAATTTTGGGAGACTGTGACCCCTCGTATTTTTGTTAAACGTTTGTTAACTTCGTTATCTCTTGTAAGTGTGCGTTTTGTCATAAAAACAAATATGAGGATTCATTTGTATTTCTTTTTATCTTGAACTTATTTGACATATAACATTTTAATGTTATTGATAGACTAATAATAATAATAATAATAACAACAAAAAATACTAATAATAATAATAAGCTTAAAGGAGTGTTAATCATGAAAGTAAATAAATACAATATAGGTTTAATATTTTTAAAACTTATAATTTATTATTTTTGGGCATAAAATAATAAAGTTAAAACCACAGGGACCAAACTATAAATTTATTTTAAAACAAAAATCTAGATTTTGGGTTAAACTGTTAAAACATAAACTGCAGGGGACCAAAGTGTAACTTTTTCTCAAAACCCAAACCCCACCCCGTATTCCCGGCCTATTTTTCGGCCAACTCCGGTCAAAGGGCCGGCGACCCCCTAAACCCACTAAAATCCCATTTTTAAACACCAAAATTGCACATAACCGATTCGGGAACATGTTTAGAACCAGGGTGTGTGTTTAACTCAAAATTAACACAATTTTACTAAGCAATCAAACCCGAAACCGAAACTATCTCGAATCAACAACCGTTCACTCCCTTAAATCATAGTAATAACGCAATTAACCGTATACAAACGTTCGGATAATCAAATAAAACATAATGGGATGATTAATCCCACCTGAAACAGTCTGAAATTCTTGTAATTCGACCTGAAACGGCCGACAAACATTCGATAGCCGTTGGATGGGTTCTAGCTCGAATTGAACCTATAAATTAGAGGGCAAATGCTCTCGATCTTTTCTTTTCACTATCTGAAACATCAATTTCAACGAAACACACACGCATCAAAGATTTAATTCAATAACACAGTTGTGGTTTTGTTTGAATCCTAAATCGACAACCACAACACCAAACAGGTAATTAAAGGACCCTTTTGATTCATTTTTACATGGGCAATAAAAGCCCCATGATTAATTTAAGTTTAACTAACGATTTGATGTTCAATTTGGTCGATTTCACAATAGGGTTCTTGGCAAAAAAAAATTGGGGATTTCGGTTGAAATAACTTTTCTTGTTTGTTTTCTATTTCATAACACAAATCAGGGCCTAGCCCAACGGTTAAGTCATGGATTGTTGGGCAGGAGGTCCCGGGTTCGACCCCGGGCCCCTGCCACTATTTTTTTAAAGAACTTTTAATAAAATCTAAGTTTTAGAAAAAAATTTAAATGTTATTAATAATCATATAAAATCATTTTGTTATAAAAAAAATAAAAAATAAAATAAATAAATAAATAAAATCAGTTTCTTCAAATTTTCTTAAAAATTTAATTAAGAAATTACCATTTCCTTTAGTGCAAAAATCATAAAAATAATACAAATACATTTATTTTTAAACTTAAATTGTAATGAATTTCCACTTAAATTTTTAATAATTCCAATTAAATAAATTCTTTATTGTTACACCTTTATTTATTTATATATATTTAAGAAAATAAATACATATATACATATTTAAATGTACACTTATTGTAATTAATAAAATCGCTATAATCATTTAAATCTATAAATTTACTATTTTAAATAGTAAATAACAATACTTTGATAAAGAAAGTTTAACTTTTATAAATGGTATTACTCACTAAAATTTTTATTTAAATATTTAAATATTACATCAATTATAAATGGTATCTATCTTATAATTTAAAATCATGGTTAAATGATGTACAAATAATATCATTACAATTGTCATCCAAATACACCAATTTAAACCGTGAATACCCATGAACCGTAAACATTATAATAATCGTTATTGATTTAATACGACGTATTATTTAGGTTGATCGTTATCGTATCCTCGACATTATATACAAGATTTCTTATTTGTCATCCTTATTAGCCATGTGAGTTTTTTTCCATACCCCTTTTTATACTATTTCACACTTTTGGGGTGAAACATATTAACGTATTACAAACCCACTTGTAAACTCGTTTTGAATCTTGTAATCACTTGTGCAATTCATTTATTTGTCATGGATATTTGAACACTTGTAATTATCATGTGATGACCCTTGTATGATACAATCATTAACTATTGCTAGCCTGGCGACGTCATAGATCTATGGGCCTGACAAGCTTATTTGGTGCTAAAGCCGAGGTTATTGCCGGCTCCTAGTGTCGTATTCTTGAGCACTATGGGAACCAAATACACTTAGCTAATCGTTTAATCTTGTAACCTTGTAATGGCCCTATATGTTAAGGTTTGATTGTTACATTTGTTCATCCATCTTTATTTACTTTATTCAATAACCTATGACATGAATTGCCAACTTTGATATTTATCTATGTATGAAAATCTATGGAAACTCACCAACATATTGTTAATATTATTTTTAACATGTTTTAGGTAATGCCCCAGTATAGTGTTGCTTTTATGAAGACTTGAACACCTCTAGGAAATGGACCTAGATTATAATAAAACGACTTATATTGTCACATGACGCTATGGAATCTTTTGTATTATTGTTTGTTTGAAACTTATGTTATTTCTTAAGTGTATGTCATGAATATGGTTATTTAATAATATTGCCATTTTAAATTAGCATTGTGTGGCATGAGCAATCTTAACCCTCACATCTCGACGTTTCCGCCGTTAGGTTAGGGTGTGACAGATTGGTATCAGAGCCCATAACTATAGAGATTTAGATTATTAGAAATGGTGGCCTAGACTATGGTTAAATTAGGGACCCTTTACATGACATTTGCTATGATCTTGTAAGTATGCTTATATGCCTATCACATGATGCATGATTAATTCCTTATGTGCTATATGTTTACATTTAGAAAATAATGTCTTAGGAATATGCCTTGAACCTTGTTTACCCCAACTTTCTAATCCTCTTCTTATGCCTCTACGTTCTACCGTGTCTAATCTTTTCTAAATCTTATTCTCGACTACGTGTGGAAAACTACGCATCTTATCGAGTGGAAAAATTCTTTAGACGATACGTCTAAATCTTGAAAAATCTCATCGAGGTTTTAATTCTAATAGCCTTAGGGAAGTTTGTGACACATAAAAATCTGTATTCTGGATTTCCTGACAAAGGGCCCTCGGGCTAAGACAAGCATTTCGTATAAATCTCATTGCGAGACCTGTTATGCTTACTTGGGGATTTCTGGGATGAGTGCTAAATTATGGTCAACATACATATCTTCCTCTAGGTAATTAGGATTAAGTCACCTTGATGTGTCGTCCATGTTCCTATTTGCTATGTGGTACCAATTGGAACCATCCTGGTTATATATAAAATATCTAAAATTCCTAGTTACCTTGAACTGGTTTATCCCCGAATACTAATATTTTCTTTATTTCTATCTTATAGAATGTCTCGTCACCAAGGAAAGCGTGCTACATCCGACCGTAAACTTACTACAATGATCGCCCGGCAAATGGCTGCCGTACTTCCGACAATGGTTGCTGAACTTAGCAACACCCTAATGGCCAACAACAGCAACAACGCCAATGGAAACAATGGTGGTGATGGCAACAATGGCCATAGGGAGAATAGCAACAACCAAGGTGGGAATAACCGTACCTGCACGTTCAAGCACTTCAACTCGTGCAAACCCACTAACTTTAGTGGAAAGGAAGGAGCCACTTGACTTCTCGAGTGGTTCGAGAGTATGGAAAACACGTTCATCAACAGCGAGTGTCCTGAGGAGCTCAAGGTCCTCTATGCTGCAAGTGTCCTTCAACAACGAGCACTCACATGGTAGAATAGCGAGAAAAGGAACCGAGGTACTAAAGTTGCCTTGGCGTTGTCTTGGGAAGAGTTTAAAGACATCATGGTCCAGAAATTCTGCCCAAGGAGTGAATTGCAAAAGTTAGAGGAGGAGTTTTGGAACCTCAAGCAAGATAGCGGGAATCACTTGGCTTATTCCACCTGGCATCATGAATTGAGCATGCTTCTACCACATATGGTGGATACTGTACCCCGTAACATCAAGAAATTTATCAAGGGGGTACCACCTCAAATTCAAGATGCTGTGGTGGGAAGTAGGCCCACAACTTTGGAGGAAGCGATTAATATCACCGCCCAGCTCACTGAAAATCATATCAAGGCTGGTACTTTGACTGTGAAGGGTGCCAAGTCTACAGTGAAGGTGACTCCCGAGGCAACAAAGGAGGTGAAGACGGAGTAGTCTTTTAAGGGCAAGAAGCGCAAATTCACACCTGCCCGTAACTATGCGGTGACAGCACCAAATGCCCCTTAAAGACAAGCTATCGTTGTAAATCAAGCCCCCGTGGCAAGGGCTTATACTGGGCCATACCCCAATGTGCAACACCTGCAAGTACCATCATGCGGGGAATACTCCTTGCCGAATTTGTTCGTTGTGTGGAAAGTATGGTCATTTGGTGGCAACTTGCCATCGTGCCCAAAATAATGCGGCGTCGATTGCCAATCGAGTCTGCTACAACTGTGGCGAACCTGACATTTCCGTCCACAATGTCCTCGTAATGCGGGAAATGTGCCACATGCTCGAGGAACGGCTTTCAATATCAATGCCAACCAAGCTCAAGCCAACAATGACGTGGTGAATGGTACGTCACTATTTTCATGTAATCATTCTTTTATCTTGTAAAATCCATGCCTGCTTTCTAAGTGTCAATGATAATTTATTACTTGAGCAGGTATGTATCTTGTAAATAGTAGATATGCTTCTGTACTTTTTGATTCGGGTGCGGATAAGAGTTTCGTGTCTTTAGAGTTCAAGCCTATTCTTTCTAAGCCGCGTTCAAACTTAGAAAGATCCTATACGGTCGAAGTAGCCGATGGCAAATCTATTGAAGTCGACATCATGATACGCGATTGTACCTTGAGTCTTAACGAGCACGAGTTTCTCATCGACCTTATTCCTATGCAACTGGGGAGCTTCGACATTATTATCGGCATGGATTGGTTAGCCAAGCAACACACAGAAATTATATGCTTCGAGAAGTGCATTCGAATCCCTTTACCATCGGGTGATATCTTAAAAGTCTTTGGGGAGAGATCATCCCAAAGACTTAAACTTATGTCTTGTATCAAGGCCCGAAAGTGCCTAAGTAAAAATTACATAGCTTTCATGGCTTACATAGTCAACACGAAAGCCAAGGGTAAGGAATTGAAGGATATTCTGTTGTACGAGATTTCCCCGAGGTGTTTCCCGAGGATCTTAGTGGGTTGCCTCCCGTTCGAGAAGTTGAGTTCAAAATCGATTTGATTCCTGGTGCGAACCTCGTGGCTAAGTCACCTTATCGTCTCGCACCGTCTGAAATGCAAGAACTAGCTAGTTAACTACAAGAGTTGACCGATAAGGGTTTTATTCGACCTAGCTCTTCACCATGGGGTGCATCCGTGCTATTCGTGAAGAAGAAAGATGGTTCATTCCGTATGTGCATCGACTACCGGGAACTCAACAAACTTACTATCAAGAACCGATACCCTCTTCTAGAATCGATGACCTCTTCGATCAACTTCAAGGAGCTACACAATTCTCAAAGATCGATCTACGTTCTGGGTATCATCAACTACGTGTTCATGACAATGACATTCCAAAGACCATGTTTCGTACTCGATATGGACATTATGAGTTCATGGTTATGCCTTTTGGCTTGACTAATGCACCTGCTTTCTTCATGGATCTCATGAATCGGGTATGTAAACCGTATTTGGATAAATTCATGATCGTGTTTATTGATGACATTCTCATTTATTCCAAGACAAAGACCGATCACGAGTCGCATTTACGTCAAGTCCTCGATCTTTTGAAGAAGGAACAACTATATGCCAAATTCTCAAAGTGCGAATTCTGGCTCGAGGAAGATCAATTCCTAGGAAAGGTGGTGAATAGCCAAAGAATTCAAGTCGACCCTGCAAAAATAGAAGCCGTGAAGAATTGGTGTGTTCCCATGACCCCAACTGAGGTTCGTTCTTTTCTGGGTTTAGCGAGTTATTACCGTAGGTTCATTGCAAACTTTTCAAAGATTGCTAAACTGCTTACGGCGCTGACTCAAAAGAATAGACTTTTCGAGTGGGGACCCGAACAAGAAGATGCATTCGAGACTTTAAAACACAAACTGTGTAACGCTCCTATCTTAACTCTTACCGATGGAAACGATGACTTCACCGTGTACTGCGACGCGTCTAGCCAAGGCCTTGGTTATGTTCTCATGTAACGGGCAAGGTCATAGCTTACGCGTCAAGGCAATTGAAAGTTCATGAAGGGAACTATACGACTCATGATCTCGAACTTGGTGCCGTGGTATTTACTTTGAAGATTTGGCGGCATTATCTCTATGGGATGCAATGCATAGTCTACACTGACCACAAGAGTCTCCAACATGTGTTCAATCAAAAGGATCTCAACATGAGACAAAGATGTTCGGTTGAACTCATTAGCGACTACGACTGCGATATACGCTATCATCCTGGAAAGGTGAATGTTGTAGCTGACATGCTGAGTCGTAAGATCCACAACAAGACTTTCTCGCTTCAAGAAATCCGAGATCGAAGACAATGGTTTGACACGTTAGGAGAATTTGACACCGAGATTCATGTGGATGTAAACGAGGCTACTATCATGCTTCAAAACATAAGGATTGATAGTGATATCGAGTTTGCATCCGTGAGGCTCAACAAGCGGCGTTAACTAAGGAAGGGAAATATGAAGATTTGGCGTTAACGTCCAGTCACAACTGGAGACAAAACCAAATGGCATGTGGTATTTCTTGAATTGACTTTGGATCCCGAATCGCGATAATCTCCGTCACTTCATCATGAATGAAGCTCATCAAACACGATATTCTATTCATCCCGGGTCCGACAAGATGTATATGGATCTGCGTGGCCAATATTGGTGGCCAGGAATGAAGAAAGATATCGAGTCTTATGATTCTAAGTGCCTTACGTGTGCAAGGGTCAAAGCCGAACATCAACGGCCTATTGGTTTACTTGAACAACCAGAAATCCCTATGTGGAAATGGAAACATATAGCCATGGATTTCGTAACCAAGTTACCACGTACCTCTCGTGGCCATGATAGTATATGGGTAATCGTTGACCGTTTGACCAAAACGGCACATTTCATACCAGTACGAGACACTTACAAGGTTTCAAGATTGGCTCGTATTTACCTCGATGAAATTGTGAGTCATCATGGCGTGCCATTGCACATTATCTCTGATTATGATGCTCGTTTTACTTCGCATTTCTAGTCTTCGATCCAAGAACTTTTCGGTACTCAACTGGATTTAAGCACGGCTTACCATCCTCAAACGGACGGTCAAACCGAGCGAACAATCCAAACTCTCGAGGACTTGCTACGTCTTTGTGTCCTTGACTTTGGTGGTGAATGGGATACGCATCTACCGTTGGCGGAATTTTCATATAACTATAGTTATCACTCGAGTATCAAGATGGCACCATTCGAGGCTTTATATGGTCGTAAATGTTGTTCTCCGATCTGTTGGACTGACATTGGTGAGAACTTCATTACTGGTCCTGAACTTATCAATAAACGACCGACAAAGTCTCCAAAATCCGAAATAACCTTGAGGTGGCTAGAAGTCGTCAAAAGAGTTACGCCGATAAAAGATGCAAACCGTTGGAATTTCAAATCGGCGACATGGTGCTTCTTAAGGCCTCTCCATGGAAGGGCGTGGTTCGCTTTAGGAAGAAGGGCAAGTTAGCCCCACGTTTTGTAGGACCTTTCGAAATTCTGAAAAGAATTGGGAAAGTGGCTTATAATTGGAACTACCTTCTGAACTTAGCGAGGTTCATCCTGTCTTCCATGTCTCAAACTTAAGGAAATGCTTGGCCGATGAAAATTTGCATGTTCCTTTGGAGGAAATCCAAATTGATGAGTCTTTGCATTTCGTTGAGAAACCTGACGAGATTATGGACCGGACGCTGAAGAAGACCCAAACCACTACCACGCCAATCGTCAAAGTTCGTTGGAAAAACAAACGAGGAGCTGAATTTCTTAAATTTTGGGAGACTGTGACCCCTCGTATTTTTGTTAAACGTTTGTTAACTTCGTTATCTCTTGTAAGTGTGCGTTTTGTCATAAAAGCAATATGAGGATTCATTTGTATTTCTTTTATCTTGAACTTATTTGACATATAACATTTTAATGTTATTGATTAGACTAATAATATAATAATAATAACAACAAAAAATACTAATAATAATAATAAGCTTAAAGGAGTGTTAATCGTGAAAGTAAATAAATACAATATAGGTTTAATATTTTTAAAACTTATAATTTATTATTTTTGGGCATAAAATAATAAAGTTAAAACCACAGGACCAAACTATAAATTTATTTTAAAACAAAAATCTAGATTTTGGGTTAAACTGTTAAAACATAAACTGCAGGGGACCAAAGTGTAACTTTTTCTCAAAACCCAAACCCCCCCCCGTATTCCCGGCCTATTTTTCGGCCAACTCCGGCCAAAGGGCCGGCGACCCCCTAAACCCACTAAAATCCCATTTTTAAACACCAAAATTGCACATAACCGATTCGGGAACATGTTTCGAACCAGGGTGTGTGTTTAACTCGAAATTAACACAATTTTACTAAGCAATCAAACCCGAAACCGAAATTATCTCGAATCAACAACCGTTCACTCCCTTAAATCATAGTAATAACGCAATTAACCGTATACAAACGTTCAGATAATCAAATAAAACATAATGGGATGATTAATCCCACCTGAAACAGTCTGAAATTCGTGTAATTCGACCTGAAACGGCCGACAAACATTCGATAGCCATTGGACGGGTTCTAGCTCGAATTGAACCTATAAATTAGAGGCCAAATGCTCTCGATCTTTTCTTTTCACTATCTGAAACATCAATTTCAGCGAAACACACACGTATCAAAGATTTAATTCAAGAACACAGTCGTGGTTTTGTTTGAATCCTAAATCGACAACCACAACACCAAACAGGTAATTAAAGGACCCTTTTGATTCGTTTTTACATGGGAATTAAAAGCCCCATGATTAATTTGAGTTTAACAAACGATTTGATGTTCAATTTGATCGATTTCACATTAGGGTTCTTGGCAAAAAAAATTAGGGATTTCGTTTGAAATAACTTTTCTTGTTTGTTTTCTATTTCATAACACAAATCAGGGCCTAGCCCAACCGGTTAAGTCATGGATTGTTGGGTAGGAGGTCCCGGGTTCGACCCCGGGCCCCTGCCACTTTTTTTAAAGAACTTTTAATAAAATCTAAGTTTTAGAAAAAAATTTAAATGTTATTAATAATCATATAAAATCATTTTGTTAAAAAAAAATAAAATAAATAATTAAATAAATAAAATCCGTTTCTTTTAATTTTCTTAAAAATTTAATTAAGAAATTACCATTTCCTTTAGTGCAAAAATCATAAAAATAATACAAAATACAATTTATTTTTAAACTTAATTGTAATGAATTTCCACTTAAATTTTTAATAATTTCAATTAAATAAATTTTTTATTGTTACACCTTTATTTATTTATATATATTTAAGAAAATAAATACATATGTATATATTTAAAATGTACACTTACTGTAATTAATAGAATCCCTATAATCATTTAAATCTACAAATTTACTATTTCAAATAGTAAATAACAATACTTTGATAAAGAAAGTTTAACTTTTATAAATGGTATTACTCACTAAAATTCTTATTTAAGCATTTAAATATTACATCAATTATAAATGGTATCTATCTTATAATTTAAAATCATGGTTAAATGATGTACAAATAATATCATTACAATTGTCATCCAAATACACCAATTTAAACCGTGAATACCCATGAACCGTTAACATTATAATAATCGTTATTGATTTAATACGACGTATTATTTAGGTTGATCGTTATCGTATCCTCGGCATTATATACAAGATTTCTTTTTTGTCATCCTTATTAGCCATGTGAGTTTTTTTCCATACCCCTTTTTATACTATTTCACACTTTTGGGGTGAAACATGTTAACGTATTACAAACCCAATTGTAAACTCGTTTTAAATCTTGTAATCACTTGTGCAATTCATTTATTTGTCATGGTTATTTGAACACTTGTAATTATCATGTGATGACCCTTGTATGATACAATCATTAACTATTGCTAGTCTGGCGACGTCATAGATCTATGGGTCTGACAAGCCTATTTGGTGCTAAAGCCGAGGTTATTGCCGGCTCCTAGTGTCGTATTCTTGAACACTATGGGAACCAAATACACTTAGCTAATCGTTTAATCTTGTAATCTTGTAATGGCCATATTTGTCAAGGTTTGATTGTTACATTTGTTCATCCATCTTTATTTACTTTATTCAATAACCTATGATATGAATTGCCAACTTTGATATTTATCTATGTATGAAAATCTATGGAAACTCACCAACATATTGTTGACATTATTTTTAACATGTTTCAGGTAATGCTCCAGTTTAGTGTTGCTTTTGTGAAGACTTGAACACCTCTAGGAAATGGACCTAGATTATAATAAAACGACTTATATTGTCACATGACGCTATGGAATCTTTTGTATTATTGTTTGTTTGAAACTTATGTTATTTCTTAAGTGTATGTCATGAATATGGTTAGTTAATAATATTGCCATTTTAAATTAGCGTTGTGTGGCATTAGCAATCTTAACCCTCACATCTCGACGTTTCCGCCGTTAGGTTGGGTGTGACAAATACCATTAAAAGACATAGCCTTGAAATAAAATATATCATCCATAAAAAGACAAATACCATCGTTTACAAACTTTAATACATAACCAAATTGTTTTAGAAGGGAAACAGAAATTATGTTCCTAGTCAAACTAGGAGCATACAAAACATTCTTCAAATGACTTCCAAACCACTTTGAAGCTTCAAGATATAGTCTCCTGGGGCTTCGACATCAACCTTTGCTCCGTTGCCCATATAGAGACTAGTATCCCCCTTCTTAAAAAGCTTATTTCTTTTGAACCCCTGCAACAAATTGCAAATTTGAGTTCCACATCCGGTATCTAATACCCATGTGTTTGAAGAAATAACATTAAGCTCAATATGGATCATGAAAGTTGTACTTGAGGTCAGTCCAGCATCCTTCTTATTTCTCAACTCTTTGAGATAGATTGGACAGTTCCTCTTCCAATGTCCTATCTCACCACACTCAAAGCATAGATCGTTCTCCGTAACCTTTGGCTTCTTAAGCCTTGGTTTTGGTGGTCCCTCTTTAGTCTTTCCCTTACCCTTTCCTTTGATGTACCCCTTGCCTTTGGGAACATTTGCCTTGGGTTCAGGGTGATGCCTCTTCTTGTTGCCACCCTCATTGATTGTGAGAACTGGTAAAACCCTTTTACCCATCCCTGCCTCGACTGTTTTGAGCTTTGCATCAAGTTCCCCAATGTTCTTGTCCCATCCATTCATGTTATAATTCATGATAAAAGTCTCAAACTTCTTGGTTAGACCATTGAGGATCAAATTCGTGGCCAACTCTTTTGAGACGGGACAATTTAGCATTTCGAGGAGATCAATGTGGCTTTTCATCTTCATCACATAAGATGATACAGATTGGGTTTCTTCCATTCGACATGCATCAAGCGCTCGAACCATTTCGAGGCGCTCTACCCTCTCTTGTTGAAGGAACATTTCCTTCAGCTGGGTGATCATGTCGTATGCCCCGTGATGTTCAAAATCCTTTTTATAAGTAGTTTTTTGACTTGAAGACATAATTTTCTTCCGAAGAAAACTTGAAGTCTTCTATTTTAAGTTTGTAATCATTTTTAGCTCTTTTGAAATCAGCTTTTAAAATTTTTAAGGACTTAAGATCAGTTCTCATCTCTAAGTTATAGGACCTATATCAGTTAACTTTAGCAATACATTCAGGTGTACAAGGATGTTCCAATACCTTGGCTTCTTCATGATCTGCCATCAGTGCTTGGTTTGGAGATGCATCCTCAACCTAAAAGCTCCAGTTAAAGCCTCCCTTGTCAACAGCAACTACAGCTTGCTGCTTGGGTTTCTTATTCTAGGGAGCTCCATCAGTGTAGTTTGGTCTGGTTTGTGCTTGGCCACCATTTGTCCTTGGTGCCTTGCATATTCTAGCAAAGTGTCCCATTTGGTTATAGTTGTAACACTTCACTTTGCCTTTGTCCAACCCAAACTTTCCATAGGTTGTATTGCTAGGAAACTTCCTCCCTGTCCTCTTGCAAAACTTCATGGCTTTGTGAGTAAAAAGAGCCATTTGTTGGACTATTTCCATGTACTCCAGATCATCTAGATGGATACAGTCCAGGTCTTTAAGGGTAAATAGAAAGTTGCATGTGCTTTCATCAGTAGACACAAAGGCTTGTGAAGAGCTTGTCTCTTGGAATGGGCCTCCTTGGATGTAGCTCTCTCTTGGTGTCTCCGGGAAGGTGATGAAAGGACCCTTTTATGAGTTGTCAGGGTAGCAGATGAGATGATGTTGTGGTTCTATGCAATCCCTTTCAACCACATAAAGGGCTGACTCTACTGATTGTTGGAGTTACCAGATGGATTTTGCATGTTCATCTCCGTCTGGTAGCCACTGAGGATACCATACAACTCACTGAGAGTAAGGGTCTTGAGGTTTTCAGTCCTCTTAATGACCACACAATAGTGTCTCCATTGTCTGGGAAGAGAGGACATGAACTTCCTTACAATGTCCCTGTTCTCAAGGGTTACTCCAACATCCATTAAAGTATCCACAATCTCCAGATACCTGAAGTATTGTTAAGTCATGGTTTCGCCTATCTTGAAGGTGAAATTCTCAAACTGCTCCTTCAAGAGGTCCTTCTTGTAGTACATCAGCTTCAGTGCATCCCATAGTTGCTTGGCAGTCTTGCACTTCTTAAAGCCTCTGTAGATAGAGTTTGGAAGAGCAGTTTGGAAGAGCAGTTTGGAGGGCCGTTATGGCCTTCTGATCTATGTAAATCTTCTTCCAGTCTTCATCAGAATAATCAATCACTTCCTTTGGTATCATACCACCACCACCACCACCAGCTGAAGAGGTGGATGGTACATGAGGTCCATGGACAACAGATCCCTACATCCTGGAGTCTTGAGACTTGATGAAGCCTTCCATTATTTGGCACCAAGTATCAAAGTCATCAGAAGTGATCAGTGGAGACTTTGTCATAGTACTAGTTTCCATATCAGCCTTTGTGATAGCTGCCACTTGAGATGTTAAGTGTTTTGTGAAACTGAAGGGATTTAAGATGGTGAGATCTTACAATCAAGAGCCTAAAAAGCTCTGATACCAATTGCAGGACCGTGTAAAGGGTAGTTCGATACAATCAGTCTCATAATAAGGAGAGTGTTAGACCACTTAACAGATCAAATGGGGAACCGGGTTTGTGTGAGATGATACTAAGAACATAAGTAACTAAGACAGAACTAAGAACAAGAACAGAGAAGTATGGTTTTCAAGGATACTGTATATTACTCTCAAGTTCTATTACAAGTGTTACAAAGCATAAAAAGAAATACAAGGACCTGAGATACTTTATACTACATCCTACGGTTGTCAATACTTTGAAAGCCAGCTGGAAACACTAATCTAGACAACAAGATCAATGTACAGTCAAAAGGCAGATTTGCCTTTTGATTAGTGACTATGACATGCCATAGTTCACATCCTTTTATATTATAAAAAGGATAAAAAGATACAAAGTAGGAAGTTACTGACCAAAGACCATAATCTACAGTTTACAAAAGCATGACCTTTTCACCAACTTGTATAAGTTAGTGAGTCTTCAGAGTTGCAGCGAAAAGTGTGTCATCTTTATGAAAAAGTAGTTCAGAGAAAGCATGTCTTCTCTATCTTCGGAAGAAATCAGTCTTCACACCATTTGGCTTCGGAAGACTTCATCTTTGGCTTCGGAAGATTTGGACTTTGGCTTCAGAAGATTTTACACTTAGAATATTTTGTGTGAAGAGTGTTAAACTTTCGAAGCAACTTCTACCTTGTACATCAGTGCATGCATGCAGGAAGCACCTTGGTTGTTTTAGCTTCTTTGGTTGCATCAACCTTCTAATCTTCCAATATAACCTTAAAAGCTGCCTTTAGTCTGTGCTTATTCCAAAATCCCTAATCATTCATCTTTTGAATGATTTACGATCCATTCATCTAACTTTACCTGACTTCTTCCTATTATATCGGTGACCGACACTTACGTCTGTATAGTGCCTCGAATGGTGCTAAAATAATACCTCCACGGTAGCTATTATTATAAGGAAACTCAACCATGTGTAGGTGAGTGTCCTTACTACTGCCAAGGTTAATGATACAAGACCTTAACATACCCGTGATGTCTTAATAGTTCACTCACTTAGACCATCAGTCTATGGGTGATAAGTTGTATTCACGTCCTGACATGTTTCAAGCACCTTCTACAAGCTCTTCCAAAATTGTGGCATGAAATGACTGTCACAATAGTAGATTCGTAGGTAATCGGCATGGTTACTCCATGTCTATCCACAACTTCACTAACATAATACTTGCTAGCTTTTCCATCTTGTAGTCCTCATGAGTAGTCAGGAGATGGCTAGATTCGGTCAATTTTTCTAGGATAACCCAAATCAAATCGTGCCCACTACTAGCTCTTATTAGCTTTGTGATGTAGTCCATAATGTAGGACCGATGAAGGGTGGTCATTGTAATAGTTTCATAAGGTGGAGAGAGTAAGAACACTTAGCCGATCAAATAGGTAATCGGTTTGTGATGAAACAATGAACAAAAGTGAAAGAACAAGAACATGAACACTCAAATATGGTTTTCAAGAATGATGTATATTGCTTTGAAATTCTTACAAGTGTTACAAAGCATACATAGAAAGATACAAGTACTTGAGATACTTTATACTACATCCTACAGCCGGCCTTACTTTGAAGGCCAGCTGGAAACACTAATCTAGACAACAAGATCAATGTAGAGTCAAAAGGCAGATTGCCTTTTGACTAGTGACTATGACATGACATAGCTCATATCCTAATATATTACAAAAAGGATAAAAAGTACATAGTTGGAAAGTTACAAACAAAAGACCTTAATTTACAGTTGACAAAAGCATGGACTTTTACCGACTTATATAAGTTGGTGAGTCTTCAGAAGTGGCAGTGGAATGTGGTTCAGCTTTTGTCAAAAGGTGATATAGAGAAAGCATGTTTCTCTGTCTTTGGAAGAAATTAGTCTTTGGCTTTGGAAGACTTTGTCCTTGAAGCTTCGGAAGACTTCATCTTTGGCTTCAGAAGATATGGTCTTTTGGCTTCAGAAAATTTGATACTTGGCATAATTCACTAAATTGTATCAAATCTTCCGAAGTAACTTCCTTGTACTTCACATGTGCATGCTTAGAGTTCTTTGGTTGTTCTTTAGTTGCATTAGCCTTTAAGTGTATTCCTTACACACAATAATGTTTTCACTTGAGTTCCAGAATCTTAGGCTGTTGCAACAGCCTAGGTGGCCTTTGATGCCGTGCTTTGACCTTTGAACAAGTCAAAAACTTTCACATATAGTCTGTTATGTCCCTTTTCATTCTAGATCACCAATACAAGTCCTTACGATCATGGTACGTCTTGTTTGAGCCTGGATGAACAATATACTTAAACTTTCGTGCTTTGTCCAACATCAATAGCTACACACTCACCATGAATGGAATCCAAATCTGATTAGTAAAGTACAATCCTCTATCATCCTTTTGTACGCACTGTTTGTCCAGAACTCTTAAAGCCTCATTCTGCACATTCAGTCCCCTCATTGACTTGACTTGAGTAGCAACAATGTGGGTTTTGATACCCAAATTAATAGTCATTCTCAATGTCATGACGCACATGGGTTTGACTCTTTTCTTACGACATAACACATCGGAACCTGTATTTGCCTTTCTTGGGTGACATCAAATTTCACAGTCGTAGTCACTGAACAACTTAATTCAACGTCTCTGTCTCATGTTCAGTTCTTTTTTATGATAAATATGTTGAAAACTCTTGTGGTCAGTATATATGACACACTTGGATAATTAGCGTATAGTTTTTCTCCTTTTCCAACAATACCAGGACTGTCCCCACATGTTTCTCATAATCCTCCCTGTCCTTAAATAATAAGAATGTCCTCAATAAACACTATGACAAATTTATTCAAATATAGCATACACATCCGATTCATCACGTTCGTGAGGTCCGTGAACACTGCAGGTGCCTTTGTTAGCCCAAAATTCATAACTCGGAAGTCGTAATGTCCGTAACAAGCTCTAAATGCTTTCTTTGGTATCTTACCCACATGTACTCTATGTGGATGATTTCCGAACGGAGATCAATATTCAAAAGTATGTTGATACTTGAAGCTGATAGAATAAGTCATTTACCCTCGGTAAAGGATAATGGTTCTTGACCGTTAGCTTATTCAGCTTTCGCTAGTCCATGCACGTCTTGAAGGATCCATTCTTCATTTTGATACAAGGCCCCATGATGAGTGATTGGGCAGTAGAAAACCCTTATCTAACAGCTCCTGAAGTTGATTAGACAAATCTTGCATCCTCAAAAGTGCTAAGCGATAAGGAGCCCTATCAACATGCATCACGTTAGGTACCAGGTCGCTTTGAAAGTCCACCTGTTATTAAGGAGGCAATCGTATGAAATCCTCCAAAACACTTCCTGAAATTCTAACACAACAAATATGTCATCTAACTCTTATTCCTCCGCTTTCATGCTCATGGTCTGCATCTTGTCCTCTTCTTATCTCTCTCCATGTATGGCAAGTGTCTCATTGTTCTACAACAGAATGTGAGCAATCTTCTTACAGAAGATGGTCTCAGCCCTATTCCTTAACAACCAGTCTATTCCCGCAACCATGTCAAAACTTCCAATCCCAAATCATATAAGATCTGTTGTAAAGGCATGACCCTCTAAGAACACAATACAATCCTAAATTATCTCCCTAGTATTTACAAGACTACTGTTAGCCTATTTCACAACACGTATCCACAAAACTAGGGTCAAGTCCAACTAAGTTAAAAAGTTAATGTCGCTACCTCTGGTTCATGTCGGGCATCATTGAAACCAGTCACGAATGCCTTTTTATCAACAGGGTTACCATATTACCTTGCCATAGTTTGCACCAATTGCAGACAAGATTTTGGTTATTTTTATTTTGTTTTTGATCGACCATTTGACCTCGAGCCCCTTTTAATCTCGGACACGCATTTCGATAATGATCCTGCTTCCACACTCATATTATCAACGTCATACTCAAGCCAATTTAACCGTATTAGTCAGCATATATAACTGGATTCATCATAACCTTAAAAACTCTTGGCTAAGTGTTCTGATTGCTTAAAATTGAAACACACAAGACATGGTGTCATAGTTAGATGGTGCAGAACTGCACTTAGTACACCATAGCCCTTCATTGCCAGCATGGCAGCGACATATCCTTTCATAATCTTGTCCTTCTTGTCCATTTTAACATCAGCTAGATTACCCAATTCCCTAACATCCTTCTACGTCTCACTAGCTTTCTTAAGCCTTTAATACGAACCATCTCCTTGACCAAAGTACCCGTGTTCGATATTACACTCTAAAATATTAAGGGTGCAAGAGTGGCCACCATTCCACGAACTATGGAACCAGCCCTCAGATGAGCTCTCAATCTTATTTGATTTATGTATCATAGTTTTAGTACTAGCTTTGCCAGCTTATGGAATTGGTAGGTATGGGTGGCATGAACAGATCCTACCATTGCTTGATTCCAAGACTCAAGATCTAACTTTTCTAGTCAGTCCACAAAGCAGTACTCCTTGGTTGCTGATGCTTTAAGCTCGTCCAAAGTCATGGCCATTGCAACCTCCATACCTCAGGCTAGTGTTTGAGTATTCCACTATGTTAGTGCTTTCCCCACCAGTAAGCAGGCAACACAGTTCACATTTTGATTCTCACCACATATCTCAATGCCCACATTGGTTCCCATTTTCTCAATGCAATGGGTTAAAGCTATTGCTACAACTTTTCCGTCATACTGCTTTGGCTTGCACATCATGAACTCCTTGTACGTACTACTAATCCTACCTCCAGTACCATTTCATGCATAGCATCATTCCCACAATTTCCTATCCCAATCCACTGGGATCATCACATAGCTCAGTTCAAGCACATCCTTAGTATATCAAAGATGTTTATATATAGGGTTCCCCGCAGCTTTCCCACCACACCAACGATATACCAAGAACGACGCTTAAACTGATTACATGACATCCACTAATTCCATCAAGCATAATGCTAGAATGTTCAAATAGCCAATGCCCTAAGTCTTAAGATCAGTCTGAATAGAGCAATATACGTACTGGGAGTCTCATCTCTCTACTTCAACTCTTCAAAGACCAAGTACCTTTTGGGAGTGAACGCCGTCACAAACTTCGAGATGAAACGTTACGATGTACAAGGCATTTCCAATAGTTCCCTTCCAATCGTTAGCTCGGCAAAGCGCCAAAAAATCTCTCTCGAGGCTGCAGAACCAAAACCGACCCAAATCCCAAACCACCACCACCACCAGCTGCCACAAATCAGTTTTGCAAACATGCCATCAGTTTCTACAGTTCCTTATGCGATGGCATTTGACCTGAACTACCAGAACTTTTTCCGGCAGCTCCACCCTGGTGCACCCGCAGCCTCTAGTTCGTTGTCGTCTGTAGGGACCCCGATGGCTCCATCGTCGGCTGAGTTCTTCATGTGGCCACACCAATCATATTAACATATGACATGTAAGATGGTCAATATGACCATGTAGGTTAGCACCATAGACAATGCTAATTTTGAAACTCTTTGAAGCTAACCATTGCTGACCGTTTAGCCTAGGTGATCCACTTACCTTAGTTAATGTATGGGCTGGGTTAGGGTATAATGTTTCTGTTTTCCATAATTTTCTGTTTTTGGACTAAAGCTGTCAACGTGTATTTGGAATGCTAGTTATGAAGTTTTTTTACTTATAAAAATATTTGCTGTAAAAAGGATGTTCATTACCTACTTTTAAATTATGATTTTTTTGTGAAACCACTTTAAATTTTAAACGTTTTGAAAAATTGTTATTTTTTTCCAGATTAAGGTTTAAAACTTTATTAGTTTTAAATGTTTGCAAGATAATAATAATTTCTGCAAAAATATGCCAGAAACCATGAAAGTGTTGTCAAAACAGATATGGTATCATATATAATTTTTGTCTTGTAAATATGTAAGTTCTCAACCATTTAGAGACAAACATTTACTAGTTTTGTTCATTAGTTAAATAGTTGATTCATGTTAAAACTAAAACTGAAAATACAAATCCGGTTTTTAAAAAGAAAATAAAATCAAACAAGTCATCTTACTTAAAAAAGAAAGAATTTTTCGTCTTTACTCTCAAAACGCTTTCTTAATAAAATCAAATTGTTTAAAAAGTCCAATTGAACTGAGGGGAATTGACACCAAAACACTTCCATGTAGCAGGAGCATTAAATGTGTAACATCCAAAGTGTAGCATCAGATGTGTCATTGCATCGATAGTGTATGTATTGGAATTGCAGGAAACGGCGCAAACGAACTCCGATTGAACTCATTTTAGAGGCGTTCAAACCGGCTCTTCCCCTATATATATATAATACATGTATATATTTATATAAAATATAGATTTGTTCTACATGATTAAGTTTAAAAAATTTAAAAGATACAGTTACAAATATTAACTGTCGCAAATACATGTATATATTATATAAATAAAGATTTGTTGTAAATGATTAAGTTTAAAAAATTTAAAAAATACAGTTACAAATATTATCTTGCAAACATTTAGGTTTAGCCTAGGTGATCCACTTACCATACTATTAGTATGGGCTGGGTAGGGTATAATGTTTCTGTTTTCCATAATTTTCTGTTTTTGGACTAAAGCTGCCAACGTGTATTTGGAATGCTAGTTATGAAGCTTTTTTACTTATAAAAAATTTTGCTGTAAAAAGGATGTTCATTACCTACTTTTAAATTATGATTTTTTTTGTGAAACCACTTTAAATTTTAAACGTTTTGACAAAATTGTTATTTTTTTTCCAGATTAAGGTTTAAAACTTTAATAGTTTTAAATGTTTCCAAGATAATAATAATTTTCTGCAAAAATATGCCAGAAACCATGAAAGTGTTGTCAAAACAGATATGGTATCATATCTAATTTTTTGTCTTGTAAATATGTAAGTTCTCAACCATTTAGAGACAAACATTTACTAGTTTTGTTCATTAGTTAAATAGTTGATTCATGTTAAAACTAAAACTGAAAATACAAATCGGGTTTTTAAAAGAAAATAAAATCAAACAAGTCATCTTACTTAAAAAAGAAAGAATTTTTCGTCTTTACTCTCAAAACGCTTTCTTAATAAAATCAAATTTGTTTAAAAAGTCCAACTGAACTGAGGGGAATTGACACCACAACACTTCCATGTAGCAGGAGCATTAAATGTGTAACACCCAAAGTGTAGCATCAGATGTGTCATAGCATCGATAGTGTATGTATTGGAATTGCAGGAAACGGCTCAAACGAACTCCGATTGAACTCATTTTAGAGGCGTTGGAACCGGCTCTTCCCCTATATATATAATACATGTATATATTTATATAAAATATAGATTTGTTCTACATGATTAAGTTTAAAAAATTTAAAAGATACAATCACAAATATTAACTGTCGCAACTCTATAAAACTAACTAGTTTTTCGTAAGAGTACTCGTTCAAACATCCCGAGTTAGGTAAAGAAGTAAACAATCACCGGATAATGTTTATCTATAATATTTTTCTCCAAATATAAGCAATCCTGCAAGCTTGATTTCTCTTTCACCTAAATTTCACATCTTGAATTCCATGAATTTGTGTTATTTTGGTATTATATCTGCAAATCAAACATGCACCGTTATTGGGATGCTAGTTATGAAGTTTTTTAATTTATAAAAAGTTTGTTGTAAAAAAGGATTTCAATTACGTACTTTTAAATATTGATTTTGTTGTAAAACCACTTGAAAATTTTAATGTTTTGACAAAATTGTTATTTTTTCAGGATAAAAATAATTGTCTCGATACTTTTGTATTATAAGTATGAAGGTTTAAAACTTTAATAGTTTTAAATGTTTGCGAAATAAAAATGATAATTTCTGCAAAATATGCCAGAAACCGTGAAAGTGTTGTCAAAACAAATATAGTAAAATATTTTAATTTGTGTCCTGTAAATAAATAGGTTCTTAACCATTTAGAGGGTTTGTTTGTTAGTTGAATAGTTGATTCATGTTAAACTGAAACTGAAAATACAAATCGGGTGTTTAAAAAGTAAATAAAATTAAACTAGCTAGTATCTTACTTAAAAAAGAAAGAATTTTCAGAATTATATTTCGTATTTGCTCCCAAAACGCTTTCTTACCTTCTTCCACAGTAACAACATAATCAACATTGTTTTGAGCAACCACAACAGTTGCGTGTAGCAGGAGCATCAAATGTGTAACATTCAAAGTGTAGCATCAGATGTGTAGTAACTTCAATATTGTATGTATGGGAATCGCAGGAAACCAACTCAAATAAACTCCAATTGAACTCATATCAGTGGCGTAGGAACCGGCTCTTCCCCAAAATATGTATGGTACATTTATATATTTATATAAATATATACTTGTTTTACATCATTAAGATAAAAAAATTTAAAAGATACAGTTACAGTTATTAAAATATTTAGCTGTCATCATGCTATAAAACTAACTGGTTTTTTCGTAAGAGTATTCGTTCAAACATTCTGAGTTAGACAAAAAAGTAAACAATCACCGGGAAAATGTTTATTTGTAATATTTTCTCCGAATATAAGCAATCCGACAAGCTTGATTTCTCTTTTACCTAAACTGCACATCTTGAATTCCATGAATTTATGTTATCTTTAATTGTCATCGCACTATAAAACTAACCTGTTTTTTCGTAAGAGTATTCGTTTAAACGTCCCGAGTTAGGCAAAGAAGTAAACAACCACCGGGTAAAACTTTTACGTATAATATTTTCTCCGAATATAAGTTATCCGGCAAACTTGATTTCTCTTTTACCTAAATTGCACGTCTTGAATTCAACAAAGTTATGTTTTCTTGGTATTGTATTTGCAAATCAAAACACTTACTATTATTGATTATATATTTAAGATGAACTTAAGTTCGATTTTTCTTGTTAACTGTTTTCTTTTTTTCTTGAACTTTATTTTTAACATTTGCATTTCCTTTCTAAAAAATTTAGAAAAGCAAAAAATCCTAACCCACATTTTTTTACATTGTTCGGGTCACCTTTTTATAATAATTATAAGTATATTCTTTGACGAGTAGTGAAAAGTAGATTTACTTTATATTTTTGCTTATCACTTAAAATCTATTTAACATTATTAACAAAATTTAAGTATGACTAATAACAAAGCATATTCATGATTTCTTTTATTTATACATATTTACCATACTTTAAAAACCATAGATCAAAGCAACAAAACATATTGTACAACTTTTCTATGTGTAGACTGAAACCATAATCTAAAACATCCAGTACAACTATATCACACCGCCTTAACCTCACTGCTCGCCCAGAACTCTTCCTCTGCACCACCATTTTGTTTGCACCTTCCGACTGTCCTCGCCGCGGAGTACCACCAGGTGCTGCCGCACCTTGATCCTCTACTCCACCCTATGCTGACACTCACAAGGGGCATTGCAAAATCTTTGAAATCAATCACAAGATACATTTTTTATATGTTGTTAGTTATCTTCATAATAGCAATAGTAGGTTGATAAAATGTGCTAACAGCACTAAAAAGGTAATAGCTTTGATAAAATTTTTCTTTGAGATTGCCAACAATTTTTTTGGTCATAAGGAACCACCAAAGATTCAAACATTTCGATTTAAGTTATCACCGATTTCAAAATTCTTGATTTAAAGTAATATGTTTGTTCATTTCGTGTTGATGTTGATCAATAATTTTGCAGCCAATGCTTTCAATTTATGATAAACTATTGATTAGTTTTGAACAGATTTGGAATAAATTAACAAAATTTGACTAATGAACTGATTATTTTAACTTTTTTTGTTGTGCAATTTGTGCAAATGTGTTGCTTTTGCTGATGTAGGGATTGCTAAAAGTTAATATGAGTAACTCATTGAATTTTGTAACTGTATTGTAATCAACTTTAGCAACTTCTTTAGAGCATTCACGTTTCATTTCTTATTTTTATAATTATAATTACAGTAAAAATCATTACTTTTATTCTCTACTTTTAGTTAAAATATATTTTTTATACTTTTATCATTATTTTTTCTCTTTTTTCACTTACAACCACTTTAAAAAATATTAAAAAATTTATAAGAGTTGAACAGTAAATCCTTAAATTTACAGATGAACGGTAATGCTTTCTCTTTTTTTCACTTACAACCACTCAAAACCATATCATATAATTTAAAGATTTTACTCATGCATTTTTAAGGAACGGGAAATGCTCTCAACAACTTCATGATGAACAAGGATTATTACCCTATATATTTATAAATTTACCTATATATTGAAAAACCAAGTTCATCAGTAGTTGGTTTTATATTGTTAGTAGTTTGGCAACTAAAGTTTTCTAGGTTTGCATATCACCCCCTCCCCCAAATGTGTTTATAGAGACAAAAGAGGGTTGGTCACCCATTTCATCCTCCGATCTATTTCTAGAGAGAGAGGATTCATTGGTGTGTTCACTGGTTGCATCGCCTTGGCCATCTACTAGCCACGCGAAGTCCATGTCGACGTGTGGTTAGTGGTTTTATGTGTCGGTAGCGGCTCCGATGGACCCATGTATCACCGCCTTCATGGACGGTGGTGCATGTTGGAATTGGCTTAGATCCTTCGATTTCGACGACGCCGGTGGTCTATCGACCGCCTTTGGTGGCATCTACATGACCGTGACATCCGGTTCTTTTCATATTTTGCTCAATGAGATGGCACATGGCACATTTGAGAGCCCTAATCTGGTTTTTGATGATGTGCTTTTGTACAGAGATAGAGGTTTCAGTGATCTTGCAACGTCGCGACCGCCTGTCGCTGTCCATGGACGGTGATGTATGCCCGTACCGGCTTAGGTCTGTCGATTGTAACTCCGTCGGCCGCCGGTTGACTACCTTTGGTGGTGTCTGCGTGGCGGTGAGCTCCTGTCTCCGTCGGCCGTCGGCTGACTACCTTTGGTGGTGTTTGCGTGGCGGTGAGCTCCTGTTTTTTTCATCGTTTGCTCGATGGTGACGGTTATTGCTCATCTAAACCCCTAATCTGGTGTTGATAATATGCTTTAATGGTGGGTGTTGGTAATGTAGCCTATGTTTACTGTTGTTTCTAGAAATAGGTGTTTTCAAAACTTTCAAGCATCACTCATTGTTACTTTGTTTTTTGGGGTGGGTTAACAAAATCTGTAAGGCTATGATTTTATATGAGCCTTCTGAGTTCTTCTTTTTGATAATTGACTTTGGGTTTTATCGATTGGCTATGATCATCGGTTTGTCGCTCGGCTATGATAACTTCTAAATTTTTTTCATCAAATGATGAAGATGGCGTGGCAAGGATGATGGATGGTAGGTTTTTTAACCTGCAACTCACCTTGCAGCCATAATTTTTTAGAGTTCTGAGCCACAAAAAACTTTGTTCCGCCTGAGAGCGTGTTTTTTTTTTTTCATTTTATTGTTATATTTTAAGGCGGTTCATACATTTAAAATACTGGTTGTGATAATAAAATTTTAACAACTTACGCTTTTAGTTTTTAATCGCAACAATGATGGAAACGGATGCATTGACCCAAGTTTACCAAGTCGTTAGGCCGGTCTGCCTCGCCGCGAAGCGCGAGCGAGAAACGACTAGTTATAAATTTATAAAGGAAGTTAAAGGAACATGGTAGATGTGAGTGTTATGTTTTGGCCACAGGAGTTTGTCAAGTTTGTGTTTTGCACCCTCCCCCAAATGTCTTTATAGAGACTAAAAAGGGGGAGACGCCTCCCTGTTGCCTCTCCTTTTTCATTCATAGAGAGAGAAACGACAGTTACCATGGCTCGGCGTTTACACTGCATCGATTATGTCTTGTCGTTGTGGTGATCGATCTCCGTTTGATTGTTGTTGGTGCTGGCGACGCCAATACGCCATCGCCATTGGGTGTGCATGGTGGTGGTTAGGGTTTCTTTGAGGAATGGGAACCCTAATCGTCCATTGCCTGCGCTGTCGCCGTTATGGAAGCTACTGGTGGTCTATCGGCTTAAGCTTGTTGGTGACGTCGACGTCGTCACCGGCATCTCTTCATAGCCGTGGATAGGGTATGTTTGCCCAAATCATGTGGTGGTCGATTGGTATTCCCCTTTCTTGGACCTGAGGTGACGGTGGTGTGGTGATGTTTGTGTTCGGGTTTGTAGGCGGTGGTGTGGTGGTGGTTGTTTTCAGTTTTGTATGTAATGTTTCTATATTTAGTTATTTTTAAGTTGACATATTCTCTTAAATTTTTTTAAATTAAAAGATTGATTAAACTTTTTTTCTTTGGTTTCTAGAGGTGTAATTAAGATGCTTGAATTTGAGCTCTGAGAATCTACCTGCAATCTAGTTTTGACCAACCATATTAAGTTGTTGGGTTTGTCGTTGTGGGTTCGTAATATGATTTGTTATCTACGAATGTTTGTTATGCCTGCGTTTCTCTTATTTCATTAGACCGATGATGACTAGTATTAGACCGTTTAAGGCATCAGTGGGTTTGTGGGGAGATTGATGACCTGCAATTTGTTTCGAGAAAGCTCTCGATTATCCTCTGGTCAAGTTTGGTTGGTTGGGCTTTATTACGTGGCTATGATGAGCTTAAACGCAAGTTATAGACTTTGAATCAGGGGTAATATTATAGTGGCAGATCTCGAGGATGGTAGGTTATTACCCACAACCCTCTGCAGTCATGTGTTCTGATTCGGTCTACGCTTCTGAGCCTTACAATATGTGATATAAGCATTACACGTTTGTTCTTTAACGTATAATATAATTTATAAGTTTGAGGCTATGATGATAATACATTAAATTATGACATGCTGTGATCGTTGGATTACATGTATTTATCTGAGCATTGACCCGTTTACTATGCGCGCAACGCGTGCAGGGGAGCAACCCTAGTTTATTTGATCTACTTCATTAATTCGCTTTTAGTTCTATTTATTTTGGAGTTTAAATTGTAAGGCCCCATTCCCAAAACCTCACAGTTGAACATTCACAGCACAATTTATAAAACATTTCATAATTTATCAAACATTGTAGCGGAACTTAAATATCAAAAGCCATTCATTAGTTTATAACCACTATTGCTAAGCAATACATATTTGTTAATAGTTACAAAAGATCATTAGTTTGCATTACAAAACAACAATGTTATATTCATGAATGGATGTCAGCCTTGTCCCGACGAGTAGCCTCCCCGAGTGCCATCCTCAGCAATATTACATGCCAACTGAAAATGTATAAAAGTCAGCTTTGCTGAGTGAGTTCTAGTTTTAAAATCATTAGAAAATACCTGGTAAGCTTAATATAGGAAAATACCCTTTAAAATACTTTACAAATCTTTCATACGTGTTCATGCATCATACATACATTCAGTTGATATTCATTATCATCATTATTAACTTTCTTCACCATTTCCATGGCCGTTCATTTGAACCTTTTACCCTTTTAATCTTTCACTTCGATATGGACCAAAGTGCTATACCCCCATATAATGCGCATAAACCTAGTACTGGGCCTGAGGTCTATCAATAGACCCCATCAATGGTGCACTAATGCTGACTCCAGTACCAGGGTAGCAACAGTGGTCCCCTTAATCTTAAAGATTGACCTTGTGTGTATCCTCTAGGGTTAGCTAAACCACACACAGTTGAGCTAACAACCTAGCGGTTGTGAACCTCATTGTGAATTTGCTTGCAAGACTTTCTTACGTTCTTTATGTTCCACTTTTCATAGTATTAATCTTTCACTTGATTAATAATACTTCATAATTACGAACAAACCACATAAGGCCACATTATAATAATAATAGGGAACATAAGAGCAAACACAAGGCATGGATAAAATAATCAAATAGCATAAGCAGGTCAACCCAAGGTCAAACCCTACAATTCTGCTCACTCCAAAATTCCAGAAAATCAGCTAAGTGTTCTAGGCGCATGAGGACTACGTACGCGCATAAGCACTGCCTAGGCGCATTTCAACTATTCAGGCGTATGACTTCTATACTAGGCATTTCCAAATCACTTCTAGGCGCATGAGCCTCCTAGGTACATGGGAAAACACTTGGGCACTCCATCATCCTGGGCGCATGAGAATACTTGAGCGCATGAGCAACACTTAGAAAATTTAGGCACAGTTTGGGCGCATGGGCACTATTGGGGCGCCTGAGCCCCTACTTAGAATTTCTAATGCAATTTTCCAGGTGCATGAACCCTAGTTGGGCGCATGGCCTGTACTTAGGCATTTTTCTACTAAAATTTCAGGGGCATGGGCCCTGTATGGGCGCATGGCCAACAGTTGTGCAGTTCTAAACTTCAGAATCATTTCGAACCTGTTCTAGCATCTGTTCAAGGCCTAAACATAAACTTCTAAGCATACCCAACACATATACAAGCACCATACATGAACATAATCATACATAAACATATGGTACAAAGATACAAGCATAAAATCCATTTATAATGCATTTTCAGCCCCAAAGAAAGATTTAACACATATAAACGGGGCCTAGAACTCACCTAGTGTACAAGACAAGTAAAACTCCTCCAAACTTGCTTTTACACACGAGTCCAAACACCAAGTTCAAAACAGTCTCTTCTTCTCCTTGAACCCGAGAGAAACAATTCAGCTTCATTTCTTCTTTGGTTTTGTCGAACAACAGCAGGTTGAGGGTGTTAGAATGGGCGGGATACCCATTTATATTAAATATTGAGTTTTGTGTACTTTTACATAAAACACCCCTCATCTTTGCCTTCTTTTAATTTCCTCAAAATGCTTTCTTTTATTTTTATTTGACCAAGTTTTCGGGTGTTACAAGTCTACCCCCTTAAAGAGGTTTCGTCCTCGAAACCTGTCATTCTTCAAATAACTGAGGGTAGTGCTGCCTCATCTCTTCTTCGGTTTCCCATGTAGACTCGGAACCCTTTCGATGTTTCCACTGCACCCGCATAAGTGGAACCACTTTATTTCTCAACCTGTTCTCTTTCCGATCAATGATTGCCACTAGCTACTCCACGTAATTGAGTTGTTCGTCTACTTCGATATCCTCCAGTGGTACAACCATATCTTCGTCGACTAAGCATTTCCTTAGATGAGATACATGGAATGTCGGGTGAATCCTACTTAACTCATCGGGCAATTCTAGACGATAGGCCACCTCTTCTACTCGTGCCACGATTTGAAAAGGCCCTATGTATCTCAGACTCAACTTGCCCCTCTTTCGGAACAGGATGATCCCTTTCCAAGACGAGACCTTAGCATAACTTTATCACCCACGTTGAACTTGATGGGTCTGCGCCTCTTATCGGCATACGAATTTTGCCTGTCTTTGGCTGCCTTCATAAAGGCTTTGATCTTTTCTAGCTTCTCAGTTGTAGCCTCGATCACCTCAATGCTTCCTAATTCTTTCTGCCCAATGTCTCTCCAACATACGGGTGTCCTACACCTCCTACCATATAGCATCTCGTATGGTGGCACCCCAATGCTGGCATGATAACTATTATTGTATGAGAACTCTGCTAACGGTAGGTGATCGTCCCAACTCCCTTCGAAGTCGATCACACATGCATGAAGCATATCCTCCAGTGTTTGAATTTTCTGCTCAGACTGACCATCTGTCTGAGGATGATAAGCTGTGCTGATGTGTAGCCTGGTCCCCATGGCATCATGAAACCTCTTCCAGAAATTAGACGTAAACCGGGTGTCACGATCTGACACAATAGACACCGGCACGCCATAAGGAGCTACAATCTCCTTGATAAATAGTTCCGCTAATCTCTCAGAAGAATACGTCTCGCGGATCGATAGGAAGTGAGCACTCTTGGTCAAACGATCGACTATCACCCAAATGGTATCGCACCCCCTTGCAGTACGGGGTAGCTTTGTGATGAAGTCCATGGTGATGTGCTCCCACTTCCACTCGGGTATATCCAATGGTTTGATCTTCCCGTATGGTTTCTGGTGTTCTGCCTTCACTTGCAAGCAAGTGAGGCACTTACTCACATACTCCACTACATATCGTTTCATACCCGACCACCAGTAGTCCTCCCTTATATCTTGATACATCTTGGTGGCACCAGATGAATGGAGTATCGAGTCTTATGAGCTTCGTCCATAATTCTCCCACGTAGATCCCCATATCGAGGAATCCACATCCGTCCAAAGCGGGTTTTAACCCCATGGGTGTTCTCTCCCAATTTGGTGACTAGACCTCTCATTCGTTCAGAGTTAAGGCATTCTTCCTTTAATGCCTCATTCTGAAATTCCTTGACCTATATCATAACGTCAGAGATCATTACCAACTGATACGCCTTCACCCAAATCGGCTCAGGTCTCTCTTTTTGGCCAAGGGCATCGGCCACTACGTTGGCCTTGCCTAGGTGGTAATGGATCTCATAATCATAGTCCTTGATCAACTCTAACCACCTCCTTTGTCTCATGTTGAGGTCCTTCTGCACAAAGAAATACTTCAAGCTCTTGTGGTCAGTGAAAATTGTGCACTTTGTCCCGTATAAATAGTGCCTCCAAATTTTCAATACAAAGATCACTGCAACTAATTCTAAGTCATAAGTGGGGTAATTGGCTTCGTGGGTCTTCAGCTGTCAGGATGCGTATGCTATAACTCTTCCATGCTGCATTAGTACGCAACCCAGTCCCGAATAGGAGGCATCGGAATAGACCACTAAATCCTCACTCCCTTCGGGCAGTGTCAAGATAGGAGCCTGAGTTAATCTTTCCTTTAACTCCTCGAACACATCCTCCTGTTCTCATCCCCACACATACTTCACATCCTTGCGAGTCAATTTGGTCAAGGTGAGGCTATTTTGGAAAAGTCTTTAATAAACCTTCGGTAGTAGCCCGCCAAACCCAAGAAACTGCGAATCTCAGATGGCGTCTTTGGAGACTCCATTTCATCACCGCCTCAACCTTCGCTGGGTCCACTATAATTCCTTTTGAATTTAGCACGTGACCCAAGAATTGAATCTTGCGTAACCAAAAAGCACACTTGGAGAACTTAGCATATAGCTTCTCCCTCCTAAGTGTCCCCAACACTTCGTGTATGTGGCGGGCATGTTCTTCTTCAATCTTCGAATAAATTAGTATATCATCAATAAACACAATCACTGATTTATCTAACATAGTCCGGCACACTTGGTTCATCAGATCCATAAAGGCAACTGGCGCGTTAGTTAAACCGAATGACATAACGAGAAACTCGTAATGTCCATAACGCGTGCGGAAGGCTGTCTTCAGGATATCTTGTTCCTTTACCTTCAGATGATGGTAGCCAGATCAAAGATCTATCCTGGAAAACCAAATGGCACCCTGAAGCTGATCAAATAGGTCATCAATTCTCGGTAGGGGGTATCGGTTCTTTACTGTCAACTTGTTCAACTCTCGGTAGTCTATACACATTCTCATACTACCGTCTTTCTTCTTTACGAATAATACCGGAGCACCCCAAGGAGAGATACTCGGTCTAATAAACACCTTTCCATCAGTTCCTGTAGCTGATCCATCAGTTCTTTCATCTCAGTCAGAGCTAACCGATACGGTGCCTTGGCATTGGGTTGCACACCGGGTATCAGATCAATCTGAAATTCAATCTCACGGTCCGGTGCCACGCCTGGTAAGTCTTCTGGGAACACGTCTGGGAAATCACACACAACGGGCACTTCTGGCAATTGTGGTATCGACGCGTCCACATCCTTTACATATGCCGGGTAGGCACTACATCCCCATATCATGGACTTCTCTATCACCGCCATTGATATCACCTACGGGACCGTAGTGACACGATCACCATAAACCGTCATCGTACTTCCATCGGGCGCAACTAATCGAATCATCTTCATGCGACACACGATGTTCGCCTCATAGGCTGCTAACCAATCCATCCCTAGTACTATATCAAATCCTCCTAGGGGCATCATATATATCTTAGCAGAGAACCTATGGCCTTCTAGTTCTATGCCACAATCTTCAATCATACTAGAAATTCTGGTTGACTTACTAATAGCAATCTCTACGTCAAAGGTCTCATCAATACTTCTACTACTAACAGGCAACTTAGCACAGAAAGTAGCAGATATGAAACTCCTACTAGCACCAGAATCAAATAATACAGAGGCACAAGTTTGATTTACTAGAAACATACCTGACACGACGTCAGGGTCTACCCGTGCTTCCTCTCGGGTCATCATGAAGGCTCTGGCACTTGCCCTCTGCCCCCCTTCTTCAGCTACCTTCTTGCCCCAGAGCTCTCAACCATAGGCTTCCTGCACTCGTGGCTTCTGTGGCCAGTCCCGTAACAATGGAAACACCTCGATACTCCATAATCTTTTGCCATATGACCGGGCTTCCCACGTCTGAAGTAAATATTTGATCCCAAACGGCATTCCCCTTTATGTTCCTTCCCACACTTTACACACCGCTTCAACCCCGAGCTTGCAGCAAAACCCGGCGGTCATCCATCCTCGACCTCTTGTTATTCGGGATGAACCACCACACCCGAATCTCTTCCCGTTCCAACTCCTATCGCCACCACCAGTCCTCTTCACCTCAACCACCGCTACCTCCCTTTCGTCATATAGTCTTCCTGCCAAATCCACTGCCGACCTAAAAGTGCTTGGCCGGGCAGTAATCAAGTGCCTGCGAATGTTAGCTGGCAACCCTTGAATATACCGCTTAATCTTCCTTGTTGCTGGCGTAACCTGATCAGGCACCAGTCTCGCCATCTCGTTAAATTTGGCGATGTATTGTTGGTGGGTCATAGTTCCCGCCTCCAGCTGTAGGAACTCTCTCTCGATCTTGTCAAGCTCCCGATAAGGACAGAACTCCTCGATCACTAACCTCTTCAGTTCTTCCCACCTCATCCTTCCAATGGCCCGATTGCCTTTGGCTTGGATAAGATTGTCCCACTAACACAGCGCAGTGTCAACGAAGGAGTGAGTGGCGAACTTCACCTTTTGATCCTCCTGACACTCGCTGATCTCTAGCACCGCTTCCATTTCCCGTACCCAGCGGTGAGCAGCTGCGGTATTGCCATTGCCGTCGAAAGTAGGGGGTTTACACCTTTGGCTTCCCGCACTATCACCTCCTCGTCATCACTTGAGGCTCCCCTTCTTCCATCCAACTCCTCCTCCTCATCGTGATTCCTCACATCACCTCTTCTGCCAGCAGTAGTTCTCATCTCCTCTTCCTTCTCCTTTCGTTCATCCTCCCTCACAGCTCGGATCACTTCAGTCACGATAGATGGTAGGATTATCTGCATGACTTGGTGAACCTCCTCCACCACTGCCTCCTTCACCGAGGCTCTTAAGTTAGCACTCTCATCACCGCCCTTCGGGTGATGAAGATCGGGCTCAGTATGAGCCGTCTCTGCAGTCTTGGTCTTGTTTCTAGTACTACGTGGCCTACCACGAATGCCCCACGTTCCACCACGAGAAGCTTTCGATTATCTTCCTCCAGCCATCCTCTTAAACACTATAAGATTCAAACACCAACACGGTCATTCAAGGTAATAGCTCAGTTAATGTTAAGTATAGTAAGTCCCTAATTATAGTGGCCAGTTGTGATTAGCCACTTACTTTACTGTTCATCCCCCGAGCATTTCCTATCCTGACTACATCAGTATTCAAATCTACTAAAGCAAATAAATCAAATAGCACGCGCACATAATACTGGTTAACATTGTAAAAAGACATACCTGATGGCACGTAGCTACTCGGGCTGGCATCCCTCCATTCGGTCCCATTTTCAGTTTAAGTTTAGGTTCTTTTTAAAATATTACACATTTCTCTTAAACTTTGGCTCTGATACCAACTTGTAAGGTCCCATTCCCGGAAACATCACAGTTGGATATTCACAGCACAATTTAAAAAACATTTCATAATTTATCAAACATTGCAGCGGAACTTAAATATCAAAATCCATTCATTAGTTTATAACCACTGTTGATAAGAAATACATATTTGTTAATAGTTACAAAAGATCATTAGTTTGCATTACAAAACAACAATGTTATGAATGGATGTTAGCCTTGTCCCGACGAGTAGCCTCCTCGAGTGCCATCCTCAGCAATATTACCTGCCAACTAAAAATGCATAAAAGTCAGCTTTGCTGAGTGAGTTCTAGTTTTAAAATCATTAGAAAATACCTGGTAAGCTTAATATAGGAAAATACCCTTTAAAATACTTTACAAATCTTTCATACGTGTTCATGCATAATACATACATTCAATTGATAATCATTATCATCATTATTAACTTTCTTCACCATTTCCATGGCCGTTCATTTGAACCTTTTACCCTTTTTAATCTTTCACTTCGATATGGACCAAAGTGCTATACCCCCATATAATGCGCATAAACCTGGTACTGGGCCTGAGGTCTATAAATAGACCCCATCCGTGGTGCACTAATGCTGACTCCAGTACCAGGGCAGTAACAGTGGTCCACTCAATCTTAAAGATTGACCCTGTGTGTATCCTCTGGGGTTAGCTAAACTGCACACAGTTGAGCTAACAACCTAGCGGTTGTGAACCTCATTGTGAATTTGTTTGCAAGACTTTCTTACGTTCTTTATGTTCCACTTTTCATTGGTATTAATCTTTCACTTGGTTAATAATACTTCATAATTACGAACAAACCACATAAGGCCATATTATAATAATAATAGGGAACATAAGAGCAAACACAAGGCATGGATAAAATAATCAAATAGCATAAGCAGGTCAACCCAAGGTCAAACCCTACAATTCTGCTCACTCCAAAATTCCAGAAAATCAGCTAAGTGTTCTAGGCGCATGAGGACTATGTAGGCGCATGAGCGCTACCTAGGCGCATTTCAACTATTCAGGCGTATGACCTCTATACTTAGGCATTTCCAAATCACTTCTAGGCGCATGGGAAAACACTTGGGCACTCCATCATCCTGGGCGTATGAGAATACTTGGGCGCATGAGCAACACTTAGAATATTTAGGCACAGTTTAGGCGCATGGACACTATTGGGGCGCCTGAGCCCCTACTTAGAATTTCTATGGCAATTTTCCAGGCGCATGAACCCTAGTTGGGTGCATGGCCTGTACTTAGGCATTTTTCTATTAAAATTCCAGGCGCATGGGCCCTGTATGGGCGCATGGCCAACAGTTGTGCAGTTCTAAACACAAAATCATTTCCAACCTGTTCTAGCATCTGTTCTAGCATACACAACACATATACAAGCACCATACATGAACATAATCATACATAAACATACGGGTACAAAGATACAAGCATATAATCCATTTATAATGCATTTTCAGCCCCAAAGAAAGATTTAAACACATATAAACGGGGCATAGAACTCACCTAGTGTAGAAGACAAGTAAAACTCCTCCAAACTTGCTTTTACACACGAGTCCAAACACCAAGTTCAAAAACAGTCTCTTCTTCTCCTTGAACCCAAGAGAAACAATTCAGCTTCATTTCTTCTTTGCTTTTGTCGAACAACAGCAGGTTGAGGGTGTTAGAATGGGCAGCCTACCCATTTTATATTAAAATATTGAGTTTTGTGTACTTTTACACAAAAACACCTCTCATCTTTGTCTTCTTTTAATTTTCCTCAAAATGCTTTCTTTTCTTTTTATTTGACCAAGTTTTCGGGTGTTACATTAACTAATCAAGCTCTTTTATTGCGACTTTTAATCTGTTACATTAGATAAACTTTGGTTATGTTTTTAAAAAATCATTTGCAATGGTTCATTTATAGAACTATATGACTACATTCGAGCAAAATTGTGCTTATCTGCATCTTGGTGGGGTAATTCGAATATGATACGCGCGGTGACGAGTTTTATTTCAAAAAGGTGTTGGTAAAAAGCATTGATCAAAATGGATGATTTAAAAAATATTTACTAAAATGTGTGTTTTCTTATATTCTTTATTTTGAACAAATCTATTCTAATCCTTTCATTTTTTTTATACAATCAACTTATTATCATTTTCGGTTTTTTCCTCAATTAACTCAATATAATTTTAAAACTAAAATATCTATTACAGACTTACAAATGCATTAAGATTATTAAAATATATTCAAAATACATAAAAAAGTATGTTAAATGTTTATTACTCGAAAATGATTGCTATATTGCTTTTCTTTCATCCTCAAGGCTAAAAAAATAATGACTTATATATTTAAATGAACTTCCTCCCCAAAAATATATCGTTTCATTACCTATAAATTTAAAAGCCTATGTGAATAAACCTTTTAAGTATAAATTTGATTATATTAGACTATTTGTAGTGCTTGTTTAGTTAAAATGTCACATAAATATCATGTAAATAAAAATCGTTTCATTAAATCCTTCTTTTTAAATCAAGTGTTTTGGTTAACTAATGTGTGGAGCCCATGTTGATGCAATAATTTAGAAAAAAATTATGTTTGGCTCCGTTTAAGAGCTTGGAGCCCCATAGATTTGGAGCTTTTACTAATTAGCTTGTAATCGTGTTTGGAGCCTCCTTTGCGTCCATGTTATCATGTTTGTAGCCCTCAAAATGCCCACTACGTATATTCTTAGAGTTTAAAATACTATTTAACAAAAGAATTATTTGGTTAACGTCAATTTATTAGAAAAATAGCAACTGTATAATTACTTTATATGTTTAAAACAATTGTAATGTTTACAACGCAAATATTTTTTCCTACAGATAATATAAAAGTATGAATTAAGCGAAGAACATATGTTAATTGACCTATATTTTTATTATGACATTAAAAGCATGTGCGAAAGTTGAAAACATAATTAAACTATAACGAGTTGATTGAGGAAAATGTAAAATAATAATAATGGGTGGATTGAATAAATACTAAAACAAAATTATAACTGATCAGTTGAAAATAAAGAACTAACAAAAAAAAACAATCATTTTTATAAATACTTTTCAAATCATCAATTTTAGTTCTTTGGTAAAAAAAAACTCCGCAGGTTACACACCTAGTTCCAATTTATTACTTAGATTTTAGGACTTATTTAATTTCATTAGTATTATTATTCAACACAAATTGCTATGAAGTGAAATGTCATGATAGATTGTCTACTTGTTAAAATTTAATCTATAAAGGCTAGGAAGGATTGTGATCTTGACATGTGTCATTCGATTGTTTTAAAGAGGATAACTTTTGATCATTATGTTAAATACATTAGCTCATTTATTATATATTTATTATGTCATATATTTTACATCATTTGTTATATGTATTAATCATAATGTTTTACGTTTTAAATCATTTTGTGTTATTTTGTAATTGTTTTTATGGATTATAAACTTATTATCTATCATTGTGTTTTACTATTAGAAGTATACAATGATATACCTTCACAAATGTATATTTCAAAACTTATAGTGTTGAATAGAATACAATGTGTTATTTTTATCATTTTTTTCATAGATTATATAAATTTTTTGTTATCTATTATTGTATTTTACAATTAAAAGTATATAATGATATACTTTCACCAATGTATTTTTCAAAACTCATAGTATTGAAGATAACATAATTTGTTATTTTTGTCATTGTTTTTTAATAGATTATATAAACTTGTTGTTATCTATCATTGTATGTTATCACTAGATGTACACAATGATATTATTTCAACAATTTATTTTATAAAACTTATAGTGTTAAAGATAACACCATAATGATCAAAAGATAAAATGATACATTGTGTTTTTTTGTTATTGTTTTTAATGAATTATATTAATTAATGGTTAATATATTATTATATTTTACATATTAGAGATACACAACAATGTTATTCCATCATTGTATTTTTTAAAATTGATCGTTTTAGAAAAACATAGTAGTATTAAAAAAACACAATAACTAACAAAAAGACATAATTAGCTTCACTAAATATACAATGACGATATATGATATGTGAATAAATATACATTTTAACAATACATATTATTCCTCATTTAAAACATTTTTGTTACAAATTCATTTATTTATACACTTATTTGTAATATATTTGAATGTTGTAGTCTCCGGTGGTTATTTGATGATTTTTAATGAAAAATTGAAGAAAAGCTGAAGTTTGTGAAGAAAAGCTCCTGACTCGGGCATGTAGGCACCCCTACATGGCCGTGTCGTTGTGCAAATGCTGTGAAAAACTGCAACCTACACGACCTCCTCACTTATCCCACATGCCCATGTGCGGAGCAGAATCGAGTTTTTAACCTAATTTCCCCCCCCCCCCCCCCCCAATTTCAACAGAACTTTCAAATTACTTCAAACCCTAGCCTCTCTCACCCTTTAGGTGATTTTGGGTCTACTTCAAGAGTTTTTGAGAGATTTAAAGGCCAAGATCAAAGATTTCACACTTTCAAGGAGGATCTAACATCATCCACCCCATTTCACTCAAAATTGGTTTTAATTTCTCTAGATCTACTATGACTTCTTAATATTCTGAGTTTGGGTGTGCTTTTTATAAGTCTTATGGGCTAAACACTTATTATAACTTGTATTAGATGAAACCTAGCATGATTTAACAACTTGTACATGATTGTCGATGATGTTTATGTTGATGCTATGATGAAGCTTGATTATTCTTCAATGATTGTGTGTGTTTGTTCCAGTTTGATGAAATGTTCAACCTTGTGAGTGTTGTAAGCATGTTATGATGGAAAACTTCATGTTCTTACAAGACTTATGCATATAATTTCATCTTTTGTATGTAATCTTGTGACATTTGACTAGGAATGATAAATGAAGGTTGAAAGTTTACAAAAATTGGTCAAATGTGCATCCTTATGCTTATGGTTGAGAAAACCATGGTGTATGTCATGAATCTCTCTTGTCATTGGTTATGAATTGTTTTGTAATCGTGGTATGATGTTTATGAGTTGAAGAGTAATTGTAGTTTTGTCTATTTTACCCAAGTTGAGGTGGTTATCATGTGTTTATCGCGTTAACTTTCCAAAGATTTGTGGAATTAGTTAACCCTAACGAGAGTCTAATTCATCTTTAACATTAATATATTTGTATCATTAGTTCCTCATGACATAACTTTACGTGGCTATTGTGTGTTTATCGTTCTAGCTTTCCGAATGGTTATATGTCTAGATATCCTTGACAGGGGTTTAAGCTAATTCCATGTATTATGTGTAAAAATGGTCTCACCTCGAGTTTGTGCTAGTTGTTAATTCATTGCTAAGTGGAATCAAAGTCCAAGTGGTATCGTTAATTGATTGTGTATCTTCATCTTTACTTCCTTGGTTTGTTTGTTTAGCTTGCTAATTATTTTAGTTAATTCAATATTTACAAATCCAAACTCAATTGATCAGTTAAATAGTGATGATGATTTAGTATTGGGAGCCATTGTGTTCACGGATTGATACTCGGTTCTTATCTCAAGCTATACTACTATACGATAGGTGCGCTTGCCTATTGTGTGTAGTTAGTCTAAATGTGATAATTGTTTCTTTAAAATTAAAACAAATTGTGTAAATTTTCATATCAAAAAATTTTATATACTTTACACACCAATTTATGAGCTTAAAAACGTAATTTTTTTTATATTTTTATATAACAATAGTGTACTCGTTTTAAAGATAAAAAACGCTCGTTTTTATGGTGTAAGTTTTATTAATTAAAATAATATCGTACATAAAAGCTATGAACGTTTTAAAAAAATAAGGACACTTGAAAAAAGTCAACAAAAGTGTCTATTACTAAAATACCATTCTAACAAATTTTTTCATACAATTTGATCTTAGTCATTAATTAAGTGGATGGATAATTGAAATTACTATTATACTTTTTAGTTTAGAATACTTTGTATTTAAATATTTTCCGTTATAATGAGGGGATAAGGATGGTATATACTTTTTGTTTCTCTTTGCTTCATCTATTTTCTTTTTAATAACATTATAAAAGGCTAACTAAGAAGATTTTTTGAACAGATAACATCATAAATTCTTTTATGAATATATATATACACACACACATATATATATATACATATATATATATATATACATATATATATATATATATATATTATATACACACACACTATATATATACACACACACACACATACACACACCACACACACACACACACATATATATATATATATATATATATATATATATATATGTCCCAGTAGTTTAGAAGCTCGTGACTATATGGTTTGAATGACAATATTAACTTAATAGCTATTTATTAATAATAAAATATTTTTTAAAATAAAATATGATTGAAATTATATATAATTAACTACGTTATGCAATAAAACAATAAAAATAAATTTTCAAATTTCATTCTTTCAAAACTTTTGCTTTAAAAATATTGTTTTTTAAACTCTTCAAACCTTTTTGAAAATACTTTTTTTAAATGTCATTTTTGAAAGTACTTTGTATTAAAAAAACTTCATGTTTCAATACTTTTTGTTTTTAAGAAAGTTATGTTTTTTAATAAAAAGAAACATTTTCTACATTATCAGAAATCAACTTTATAATTTGAAAATATATAAATAATCATTAGAATTTACTTTAATTAATTACGAAAATGTCATGTGTAAATCTCAATATTGAATTAGTTTGATCAAAGGTCAAGATTGCTTTTCACACTTTTTATAAAAATATCTCTCTCTCTCTCTCTCTCTCACACACACACACACACACACACACACACACACACACACACACACATATATATATATATATATATTTAGGGGTCGGTTAATATACAAAGTGTAATTTTCGTACAAAGCGTACGAAGTAACCAAGGTGTGACACGTGTTTTCTGGCTGAGGGGTAGTTTCGTTCGCGCCACAATTACGGATAAAATGTACATAATTACACATGTTTATTCATAATTACATAAGTTATATCTATTATTATGCAAGGTAAAATTACTCACGTTATAAAAAATAAATGCACATGTTATATACATAATTGTGCAAGTTATATGATAACTACACAAGTTATGTTCATAGTTACGTAATTAACAATCACGCAATTTATACGCACAATACGTAAATGATTTTTTAAAAAGTGTTGAATTTTTTTTAAAAAAGTATAGCAATACTATATTCATATTATAGAGAATAAAATGTTCGATTTTATGGTGTACTTTTTCAAAAAAAATAATAATGTTATATAAAAATGTTATCTATAGTATATAATAAAAGAGTAACTAGGATGCCACATGACACTCTCATGTTACTCTTTAAAAAAAATTTTCTGCCTAAACTAATACATTGTTTACTCAAGTTTTTTTATTTTAAGAAACTCAATTAATAGTAATAATTCATTTTATTTGAATTTAATTGTTTATATTATAAACTTTATTGTGTAATCATATTGTTTTGAACTATACATATTATTATAGCCAAACAAGATTCAATTTAAAAAAAACTAAAATAAAAAATATTTATTGATATATTTATATATTTTATGTTAGTGTGATTTTAAAACAACTGGTTTTTAATTTTACATGGGTCAGATGTATGTTATATTATTCAAAAAAGTATTCAAATATTTATAACTTATAAAATTAACTTTTATTTTTTTTTCATTGTTATAGTAATAAGTACCTTAATCATACGAAATATTTATATATTTATAAATTATGTTGTTTTTATATTTTTAACCCGTGCATTACACTGGTTTACTAAAACTAGTATGTGTATAAAAAAGTAGGGGAAGTTGAGAAAAACCAATAATTATAGGCTATTAAATCAACGGTTGTTATCATTTCGTACACTTCGCACAAATTAATCGCTTTGTACTGTAAACTTTAAGTCACATGCAAGTCTTATGCCATTTTCACTTTTTTTTAAACTTCATATCGTTTTTATGACATTATTTTTCAAAATATTTCATCATTAATTTCAGTATTTTTTATCTTTTCAACGCGTACCATATTGATATACTTTTTTTAAAAAATCGTCAACCCGTTATTTACACATGTGTAAATTAGTCATTATATATGTGTAAATCCTGTTTTACACATGTGTATTTTCAGATATTACGTATGCGTAAATTGACGTTCGTAAAAAAACGAGTTTTTTTTACTTTTATTTTTTTTTATTTTTATGAAGGAGGGAAACATTTTTGTCATTTACTTTTTATATTTTTATGTTATTTTTTATAATTTTTTTATTATGTTATCATTATTTACTATTTTGCCATTGAAATGTGGCTCACATTGGTTACTAAAGTCTCACAAAATAAGTGAGTTTTCATTTGATCCCTCCCGATATATATATATATATATATATATATATATATATATATATATATATATATATATATATATATTATAATATATATATATATATATATATATATATATATATATGATAAGGCTCATATGAAATCCCTTTTTATTATAAGAACTCTTTAACCTATCACTCACCATTAATTTGATATTAAATATGAAATATACCATTTGAAATGTTAAGATGGAACAAGGGTTATTTTAGTCATTTTGACCTTTGTACTTTTCTGATTAACTTTTCACTTTAATAGATCAATCCCTTTTTCTTTCATTTCACATATTTTAATTTCACACCATGGATGCCATGCTCTAGATCTATCACCCCACCACCATTGATGCTTCAAGCCATCACCTTCTATCACCACCTACCATCATAAGAGTCGTCACCCCTTTCATCTTCACACCGCCAAATCTTCTTCCAAGTTCCCCCGCCACCACCACGGTCATTCGCCCTTTTCACCTACCATCAACAATGATTCCAAGTCCCAGCACCATAACCATGACACCACCACCACCGCTACTGATTCTGATTCATACAACCCCACAACAACACCTCTACCACCACCATTGTTGATTCCATTCCATCATTCTCTCTCTAATATCGACTTTTTCCAGATCCACTTCTTGATCTTGATCTTCAAGGATGCAAAGCCAGGTAGCATTCTCTTTTGTTTGTATGGGTTATGATTTGGGATTTCTTGAAATCTTTCCTTAAAAGCTTTGCAAAGCCACTTGAATCTTGTTAGTAGCTTTTAGGGTTTTAATTTTATGAAAAAAAAGCTATCTTTACATAGTAAAGTTTATTATTTGTTCCCTAATCTATTTTAATGAAAAAGAAATTATTCATAGATGGGAAATTAAGGACCTTGGAGTGTGGTATGTTTTGAATTTTGATTTTGATTTTGAACCAAAGAAAAGAACAAGAGAAAATGGTGCTTTTTTACAGGATACTAATAATCTCATTCAGGCATTCAAGCCTGTTTACAGAGTAGTAGAAGAAACACAAGAGAAAATGTTGTTTTTTCTTTAGTTACAGTGGTTTACATTGGTTCACATTGAAAAAAGTTAGTGGTGTAATTACAATGGTTTACAGATTGGTTTACATTATTCTATAGATTGGTTTACGTTAGCTTAATTTTGTTACAATGGTGTAGTTTTGTTTATTTGATTTCTTTATAGTTTTGAAATTTGGTTATAGTGTCATAGTTACATGATGTAATGTTGTTTGGTTGTTAGGATGTTGTAATAACGGTATTACTGTAAGTTTGAATGATGTAATATCGGGTGTAATGACTATTCATTTGTTTTACATTTGTTTTACACATTGATTTACGTTGGTTAATATTGGTTTACATTAGTTTACATTGGTTTTTCTTTATGGTGTAACACATTATTACATTAGTGTATTACCATGGCGTAACACATTATTACATTAGTGTATTACCGAGTTACATTGGTTTACTTCGGTTTAACTTCATTACAGTGGTGTTGTTTTTATATTTTGGTTTTGTTACAATGTTGAAATTTCATTACAGTGTTGTAGTTACATGGTGTAATGTTGTTTGGTTGGTAGGTTGTCGTAATGAGGATGTTATTGTTAGTTGGAGAGGTGTAATATCGGGTGTAAAAGTTTGGTACAGTAGTGCAGATTATTTGATCTAATGTCGTTTGCAAGATTACATGGGAATTAATGTTGTAGCTTGTTGTTTTTGTTATGGCTTTGCTATATGGTACAACAATATAACATTGTAATACGATGTAACTACGTACGGGTGAAACTTTTTTCTTTTTTTGCAATACTATTGTAAGGCCCCGATCCTGGAAACCCCACAGTTGGCCAATCATAGCATAATATATATATATTATATATATATATATATATATATATATATATATATATATATATATAAACATTCCATAGTTAATAAATCAATGCAGCGGAATTAATATCAAAAGCCATTCACTTCGTTAGTAAATACTGTTGCTAAGCAATACATCGTTAATTGTTAATAGTTACAAAAGATCATATTAATAGCATTACAAAACAACAATATTAGTATGCGTGAACGGATGCCAGTCTAGCCCTGACGAGTAGCCTCCCCGAGTGCCATCCTCAGCAATTTACCTGCCAACTGAAAATGCAAAAAGTCAGCGTTGCTGAGTGAGCTCTAGTTTTAAAGCATTAAAATACCTTGAAAGACTTATATATGAAAATACCCTTTTAAAATAATATACTTTTCTTTCGTACGCGATCACACATCATACGTACAGTTAAGATAACATCCATTATCTTCTTTACCATTTCCATCATCGTTCATTCGAACCTTTATTTTAATCTTTCACTTAATCCGGACCAATGTGCTATGCCCCCAATTAATGCGCACAAAACTGGTACTGGGCCGAGGTCTACAAATAGACCCCAAACTGGTGCACGAAGCTGACTCCAGTACCGGGGCAGCAACAAGGGTCCCCTCAATCTCAAGGATTTACCCTGTGTGCATCCAACGGGTTAGCTAAACCGCACACAGTTGAGCTAACAACCTAATGGTTGTGGATCTCGTGTGAATTTGCTTGCAAGGCTTTCTTTCTTTCTTTATGTTCCGCTTCTCATTATCATTAATCTTTCCGCTTTCTTTAATAATAATACTTTACGTATATGGATAAATCACATCACGTAAACTCACATAATAATATAATAAATAGAAACACAAGAACTGCCCAAAATATAAATAAAATAATCAAATAATAACACTAAGACAAGCAAAGGGTCAAACCTTAAAAATCCTGATTTCCTAAAATTCCAGAAAATTTTCTAAGTGTTTAGGCGCATGGGCACTATGCAGGCGCATGAACCCTGTTCGGGCACATCAACACTTAGGCGCGTGAGGAACTTAGGCGCATTAACACTATTTGGGCGCATCATCTAACACTTAGTATATTTAGGCAATTCTTTGGGCGCATGGGTACTGTTCAGGCGCATGACCCACACTTAGGTGCCTGAGCAGATTGGTTGGGCGCATCAGTACTATTTGGGCGCATGAGTTATCACTTAGTGTTTTCAGGCAATGTCTTGGGTTCATGAGAACTATTAGGGCATATGACCCTCACTTAAGTTTTTCTAAGGCAAATTTCCAGGTGCATGGGCCCTGTTTAGGCGCATGGCCTGTACTTAGGCGTTTCTAAGTCAAAATCTCAGGCGCATGGGCCCTGTTTGAACGCATGACCACCTGTTGTGCATTTTTCAGAATCAAAACTAATCCAGATCTGCATTTGTACCTGTTCTAAGCATAAGCCTAACATTCTAAACAACTCCAACACGTAAACAAGCAAGGAACATAGGCATAAACATTCATAAGCATACGGGTATCATTAAATCAGTTATAAAACCTATTACATATACATTTTTAGCCCTAAAACATTTTAAAACACATAGAAATCGGGGTCTAGAACTCACCTATTACAGCAAACAAGGAAAACTCCACCAAACTTGCTTGTGTAAGAGTTCAAACACCTAAAACAAGCAAAAACAAACACCAGAACACATAAACACATATAAATCGTTTTCATGGTCAAAACCCAACATAAACCGAGAGAACTTCGATTTCTTCTTCTTCTTCTTCTTTTGTTTCAGTCGAACACAGCAGCAGCAGGGGTGATATGGGTGTAAGGCCCCGTTCTCGGGACGCTTACAGCTGGACCGTCATCACATAATATATTCAACATAAACATTTCTTTTGCAGAGAAATTTAATAACTTACTTTTATTAATAATTAAAACATGTTATCTCGTTACATAAATCGTTTACATATCAAAACACAATAACATGTCAATATGTAGATGCCAGTCTTCAAAACACTCCCAGTAGCATATGCATCCATGCCTGCAACTCTGCAGCATCAACAAAATACCTGCCAACTATTATGCATACAAAAAGTCAGCGACGTTGAGTGAGTTCTAGTTTCATAGCTTTAGTTTCGTTAAAACATAACCTTCGAAATCGTATGTGATCACACATCATACGTACACATTGATAATATTTATTATTATCTTCATCATTGTTCAAATCGTACATTTCGTACTTTCATCATTATCTTTCATGGAAATCTGGATCCTGTCTCATGCAATACCCCCGACTCATGTCCGAAGACCGATACTGTGTCGGGGCCTGTAAACAAATCCCCATGTCATGTCTGAAGACCGAAACAGTACCGGGGTACGTGACAAGGATCCCCTTCGAGTCACGAAGACTCCCTTCTAGTCACAAAGACTCCCTTCTAGTCACAAAGACTCCCTTTGAGTCATAAAGACTCCCTTCGAGTCACAAAGACTCCCTTCATTCTTTACGTTCCACTTTTCATTATTATTGTCTTTCACTTCGTTACATAATACTTTAAGATCATCAAACATCAAACCACGTAAAGCCATACATCATACATAACGTATAATAAAACATAATACATACATTTTGAAAACCGTTAAACGAAGAAAGACAACACACCACACAAACAACATAAACCACAACATAACATCATGCATAATCCACCACATCCCAATGGGACATATCTCAAACATCACCTCTTAAAGCCCCTAAGAAAGCCCTAAGTCTAAAACTAGGCACAACATAACATTCTGGGCGCATCAGCAGAAAATTCTAAGTATAAAAGCTCCTGGGCGTATGGGAACTATTTGGGTGCATGAGCCCTATTCAGGCATTCCAACACTTGTCCACAGAAACAATTCTGGGCGTATGAGTACTATTTGGGCGCACCATCTATACTTAGGCGTTTCCATACTTTCTGGGCATATGAACCACTGTTCAGGCGCACCACCTACACTTAGGCGCATGGGCGCTCTGGGCGCATGGGCACTATGTAGGTGCGTGGCCAACACTTGGTCACCTGGGCACTATCTGGGCGCATGAGGACCCTTGGGCGCATGAGCAGCACTTAGGCTCATGGCCAACTTTCTGAACGCATGAAGGGTACTGTTTGGGCTCCTGACTACTGGTTGGACGCATGAAGGTCAGCTAGGCGCATCAACACATAACTATAATTTAGTTAGGTGCATGGGAACATTTTGAAAATATTATCTATGCTACAATCAACACCCGAATACCATTCTAACATCACCCAAACACAGATCTAGCATTCTAAGGCACTTAAAACATGCTAACAACAATTCTAACCCCAAACAACCTCTAAAACCTCATCAAAACTAAAACCACAGAACATCATTCGAACAACAACAAGCATACACACACGGTTCCTTTTTGTAAAAATGTTTGCTTAGTATGCATAACAACCCCAAAGCTTTAAAATCTGTAAAAGAGGGGTCTAGAAACTCACCTGAAGCAGATATTCAAACCAGGTACTTCCACCTTTGATTTCAGCTTCAAATTCCCGAGAACAACTTCTAAAACATCAAGAACTTCGGTTTAGGACTTAAAACCCAATTGAAACCGAACTCGTGTTCAACAGAACTCACCTTAGCAGCTTCTTCTTCCTCTTTCTCCAAAAACCCAAATTTCCTTCTTCTTCTTCATTTTCTTCTTCTGGCCGAGAGCAGGAAAGCAGATCCCTGCTTTATGGGCGGCCATACCTCTTATATTATTAAAATAAAGAAGTTTGTGCACTTTTACTCTTTGCACCCCTCATCTTGTGCCCATTTACTTTTCTTTCTGGATACTTTTCTTTTTGTTTTCTTTTTTATAAAATTTGGGGTGTTACAAGTCCACCCCCCTTATATAGGTTTCGACCCCGAAACCTGTCGCTTCTCGAACAGCCAAGGGTAACGCTGTCTCACCTCTTCCTTGTTCTTACACTTAGGCTTAGTCCCCTTCTGGGCTCCACTGTACTCGCATAGGTGGAACCATCCTTCGACTTATCCCTTCTTTTCCTTCTATCAGAAATGACCCTCAGTTGCTCCACATAGTTGAATCCTTCATCCATCTCGGTATTCTCCAGTGACACGATCACATCCTCATTGATTGAGCACTTTCTTAAGCGAGACACATGAAATGTCAGATAGCTTCACTTAACACGTCGAGTAGCTCCAGTTGACATGCCACTTCTCTTACCTGAGCAACAATTCAGATTGGTCCTTTATTTCTCAGTGTTAACTTTACTCGCCTTCTAATTCTGATGATCTCTTTTTCTCAAAACGAGGCTTTCATCATCATTTCTTCATCGTAGATCGGCACCAAACTCCTGTCGGGTGCGCTTGCTCAAACCTCCTTTTTGTAACACTCGGTGTTTGCCTCATAGGCTACTAGCCAATCCTTCCGAAGGCACACGTCTATCCATCCATGTCTGTCCTGAACAGTCTAGCAGGAAACACGCGCTCTCTCAATTCTATCGCACAATCTTCTAGGACATCCGGTAACCTAGTGGACTTACCAATAGAAATTTATACCTCGAAGGCTCATCGATCTTCCAACTCCTAACATGTATCTTAACACAAAGGCAGCAGGAACGAAACCACTACTAGCACCACAATCATAACACAAATGCACAAATATAATTTACTAGAAACATACCTGACGTCGCGTCGAAGTCCGCTCTAGCCTCCTCCCGGTCAGGGCAAATGCTCCAACCTTCATCCTCTGCCGTCCCTTCTTGCACCAGAGCTCTTAGCCCTTGACTTCGTGTAGTCTCTACTCCTGTGTCCAACCTCACCACACCTGTAACATCTTATTGCATGACAATCCCTCACCAAGTGGCCCTCCTTTCCACACGGAAAACAGAGATTCGATCCCCGCTTACATTCTCCTGCATGCTCCTTCCCATATTTATTGCATGCCCTCGCTTCCTTTGTTAACATCCTTGGATCATCCATCCTTACCTTCTTACCACCAGCCTCAAATTCACCATCATCATCATCCCTCCTTCCTTTCCCACTCTTAACATAACCCCGCTCCTCCTCTTCGTCCATTATTGCCATCGCCTCTCGCTCGTCATACAGCCTCCTGGCCAAGTCAACCACTGACCTAAACATCCCTGGCCGGGTAGAGATCAGATGTCTACGGATATCTGCTAGCAGACTTTGAATATACCTTTTGATCTTTCATGACACAGGCGTCACCTGATCTGGCACCAGCCTTGCCATCTCGTTGAACTTTGTGGTGTACTGCTAGTGTGTCATTATTCCTGCCTCTAGCTGCAAGAACTCCCTCTCAATCTTATCAAGCTCTCTATGAGGGCATAACTCCTCGACCACCAACCTTTTCAGATCCTTCCACCTCATCCTCCCGATTGCTATGGTGCCCTCAACCTGAACAATATTATCCCACCAGCACAAGGCTGAATCCACAAATGAGTGGGTAGCAAACTTCACCTTCTGATCCTCGCGGCACTCGCTAATCTCAAGTACCGCTTCCATTTCTCTCACCCAACGTTGTGCAGCAGCAGCACTCCCATTTCCATCAAACACAGGAGGCCTACACCTTTAGAATGCTTCATAGCTGCATCCCTTCACAGTCTCCTGCACAGCTTCCTCATCCTCCTCATCGCCACTGGAGACAACCATGTCAGCATCGGGTTGCTCCACACCCCTAGAACCTCCAGCTTCACCTCCTCGTCGTGCGGTTCTCCTCTTCTCACTCTACTTCTTTTTATCCTCCTTCATAGCTCTAATGACATCGGTCACTACAGTCGGCAGAATTGTCTGCATGACCTGTTGGACTTCCTCTGCCACTGCCTCCTTCATTGAGGCTCTTAGATTAGCACTCCCGTCCTTACCGTCCTGGTGACGAAGCGCTAGCTCATCAGGAGCCGTCTCAGCGGTCTTATCTCTGCTCCTAGTGACACGCGGTCTAACACCACGTCCACCAAGACCACCACCTCGCGAAGCCTCAGAAGACCTACCACCCGCCATCTAAAACACTACAAGATTCAAACACTAACACGGTCAATCAAGGTAATAGCTTGAGTTATGTCAAGTATAGTAAGTCCCTAATCACAGTGGCCAGTTGTGATTAGCCACTTACTTTACTCTTCATTCCCCAAGCATTTCCTATCCTAACTATATCAATATCTAAATCCGTACAGAAGCACACAAGCCACATAACATGCGCACATAATACCGGTTAACATTAACTTACATAAAACCCTTTACATAAAACTTTTACCTAAAAACTTTTACCTGCAGGCATGTAGCTACTAGGACTGGCATCCCTTTTCTTTCCGTCCCATTCTCAGTTTAAGATTAGTTTTTTTTTTGAAAATATTTACCCAATTCTCTTAAACTTTAGCTCTGATACCAACTTGTAAGGCCCCATTCCCAGGACGCTTACAGCTGGACCGTCATCGCATAATATATTCAAAATAAACATTTCTTTTGCAGCGGAATTTAAAAACTTACTTTCATTAATAATTAAAACATGTTATGTCGTTACATAAATTGTTTACATATAAAAATACAATAACATGTCAATATGTAGATGCCAGTCTTCAAAACACTCCTAGTAGCGTATGCATCCATGCCTGCAACTCCTCAGCATCAACAAAATACCTGCCAACTATTATGCATACAAAAAGTCAGCGACGCTGAGTGAGTTCTAGTTTTATAGATAAAATACTTTACTTTCGTTAAAATATAACCTTCGAAATTGTATGCGATCACACATCATACGTACACATTGATAATATTTATTATTATATTCATCATTGTTCAAATCGTACATTTCGTACTTTCATCATTATCTTTCACGGCAATCTGGATCCTGTCTCATGCAATACCTCCGACTCATGTCCGAAGACCGATACTGTGCTGGGGCCTGTAAACAAACCCCAGCATCATGTCTGAAGACCGACACAGTACCGGGGTACGCGACAAGGATCCCCTTCGAGTCACGAAGACTCCCTTCTAGTCACGAAGACTTCCTTCGAGTCACGAAGACTCCCTTCTAGTCACGAAGACTCCCTTCGAGTCTCGAAGACTCCCTTCGAGTCACGAAGACTCCCTTCGAGTCACAAAGACTCCCTTCGTTCTTTACGTTCCACTTTTCATTATTATTGTCTTACACTTCATTACATAATACTTTATGATCATCAAACATCAAACCACGTAAAGCCATACATCATACATAACGTATAATAAAACATAATACATACGTTTTGAAAACCGTTAAACAAAGAAAGACAACACACCACACACACAACATAAACCACAACATAACATCATGCATAAGCCACCACATTCCAACGGGACCTATCTCAAACATCACCTCTTAAAGCCCCTAAGAAAGCCCTAAGTCTAAAACTAGGCACAACATAACATTCTGGGCGCATCAGCAGAAAATTCTAAGTATAAAAGCTCCTGGGTGCATGGGAACTATTTGGGCGCATAAGCCCTATTCAGGTGTTCCAACACTTGGCCACAGAAACAATTCTGGGCGTATGAGCACTATTTGGGTGCACCATCTATACTTAGGCGTTTCCACACTTTCTGGGAGCATGAACCACTGTTCAGGCGCACCACTTACACTTAGGCGCATGGGCTCTCTGGGCGCATGGGCACAATTTAGGCGCATGGCCAACACTTGGTCACCTGGGCACTATCTGGGCGCATGAGGACCCTTGGGCGCATGAGCAACACTTAGGCTCATGGCCAACTTTCTGGACACATGAAGGGTACTGTTTGGGCGCCTGACTACTGGTTGGGCGCATGAAGTAGATCTAGAAACTCACCTGTAAAAGAGGGGTCTAGAAACTCACCTGAAGTAGATAACATCATTCGAACAACAACAAGCATACACATACGGTTCCTTTTTTTAAAATGTTTGCTTAGTATGCATAACAGCCCTAAAGCTTTAAAATCTGTAAAAGAGGGGTCTAGAAACTCACCTGAAGTAGATCTTCAAACCAGGTACTTCCACTTACGATTTCAGCTTCAAATTCCGCAGAACAATTTCTAAAACATCAAGAACTTCGGTTTAGGACTTAAAACCCAACTGAAACCGAACTCGTGTTCAAGAGAACCCACCTTAGCAGCTTCTTCTTCCTATTTATCCAAAAACCCGAAATTTCCTTCTTCTTCTTCTTTTTCTTCTTCTGGCCGAGAGCAGGAAAGAAGATCCATGCTTTATGGGCGGCCATACCTTTTATATTATTAAAATAAAGAAGTTTGTGCACTTTTACACTTTGCACCCCTCATCTTGTGCCCATTTACTTTTCTTTCTGGATACCTTTCTTTTTGTTTTCTTTTTAATAAAATTCGGGGTGTTACAATGGGCGGCCATGCCCATATAAAGTGCACTTTTTGACTTTTGTGTACTTTTACACAAAACACCCCTCATCTTTGGCTTCTTTTAGTTTTCTTCAATATACTTTCTTTTCTTTTATTTTATGTGACAAAATTTCGGGCGTTACAACTATAGTAGAATAAAAGAGAAAATTATGATGAGTTTAATGGTGTAATTTTTATAAAAAGTTATGAGTGTTTAAATAAAAAGGGGGTAAAGTTTTTAAATATAAAGAAAAAAGAAATAGGGGATATAGGGATGACACTTGTCAAGTCCTGTTAAATTTGAATTTTGATGGATTTATTAAATGACCTTTATGTCCTTTTCTATTAAAAAAAGATTTGGAAGATCTTATCTATTCATTTGTTGATCTATGGTTAAGATTGAGTTATTACAAAATGTAACGCTCCGGAAAGTCGAAACAAGCCATTTAATAATAATGGGCTTAGTTAAGGGATATTTAATAAAAATAAAGAAAAGAAATGGATTATGGGCCAAATTAGTCTTATGATCAAAAAGATTTAAGTGGTTAAAAACCCATAATTGGCCACTTAAACCACCTAACTGGCCATAATCTTTCTCATTTACAACCCTAGCCACCAACTTTCTAAAGAGAGAGTAGAGAGAGAGTGAAGAAAACTCAAGATTTGAAGCTTCATTGGTTAATGGATTGAAGATCTGAGTGTTAGAGCATCAAACCACTAGAAAGGAGCAAGAAATCCAAGTAAAAATCATCCTCTAAACGCCTCTGTAGGTCAGACCTGAATTCTAGGGTTTTGGGTTTTGAAATGTTGCAAAGAATCACATAAAGTTCACATTTTTACATATGAAATCATGTAAAAATCTTAGATATAGTTTCATGGATGAAAAACTAAGGATTTGGACGTAAAAAGTTGACAGGTTCAAGTGGATCGATCTGTGATGATGTTGTAATGCAATGATCAATTCAAACACTAAGAAATCAAAACACAAGCAATTACTTCAAACATTCAGAGATCTTATTGATAGCAAAAGCTGTGGATACAAAGTGTATGGGTGAATTACAGTGGTTCACTTCTCCCGTTACACAATACATAAAATATCCTATTTATACTATCAAAAGAAACAAGGAACATATATTTACAAAACAAGTTCCCATACTATGACAAAAAGTAAAAGACAAATGTTAATCTTCTACGGGCTCTAATATTACTCCCCCTAAGATTGGCATTGTCTTCAGTCAAACATGAACTCTTTTGGTTCATCTTTGATCTTGAACACGGGCTCCTCTTTGTAGAGTTCTAACTCTCGCAAAGCCTTCTTGATCGCAGACTTGAACTTCTTGGCAAGGATGGCTTGCTCAGGCTTTGACTTATTAGTTTTGATCTCCATCTTGTCCATTGCTTCCAGAGTGTCTTTTGACAGACCTGCGATGTCAATGTTAGCATAGAACTAATAAGGTTTTGGATGATTTTGAGATTGAACTTCCAACACTCCTTTACTAGATATTCTCATAAATTCAATATACTTTATGTCCTTCTTCACGATATTTGCAAATGCTAGAGCTTTCCGCAACAAAATTCACTCCATAGCAGCATCCATTACCTTAATGATCGTCATGAAATATTTTCTGTTATTATAAGCAGCTTTCAAAGCAACACGCTTAAACTTCTGGTTGGACAAGAAAATGATATAACTTGGATGGAGAAGCTTAAGCTCAAAAACTCCAAATAAGGATATCATATCCTGATCACAATCGTCCAAGCTAGGAACTAACTTCAACTGAAATGAGTCTGCGTGATAAAACCATCTCAAAATCAGCTTAGAGGTTTGTGTACCATCTATCACTTTTAAGCCTGGGTTAGTGACTTTCTCAAAATACTGGTCACAATACTCATTCAGAAAATGTTCTTCTTCCTCTAAACTAACAGCGACCTTCATTTTGCTCTTTAAAGACTTGAAATATTCTTTATCTTCTTGATCACATCGAGTTTTAAGATAAGTATCCATCTTGGAAATGCCAGGATTGAGAAGTTTGACAAAGTTTTCACCTCGAGCTGCCGTGGAAGGATTAATCAGAGGCAACTTGTTCAAATCCTTTAAATCTTGTACTGGCAATACAATGATGCTCGTGTAAAAGTGATAAACATCACAAATTGCATTTACACGTTTAATCAGAAAAGCATCAAAGATCATATCGTATTTCCAGGCGATTATGTTAACCTCCTTTGTATTATCAGGCATAATCATTGCATTAAGTAACTCAGATATAGATTGGCCTTTCTGCAATACATTTCTGACTAAGTCACCTGCAGATCTTGCATTGTTCCACAGTTATTTTTGTTCAACCGAGACTTTATACGCTTGCTTCTCAGTCTCAGGGAACATATCAATCAATTCTTTTCTTTTCTCATGACCCCTTTTTACCAACTCCATTGCCTTTATCTCTTGAGGATTTAAAATTAGAGTTCTTTTGGTAATCTCCAGATACTGTGGGTTGTCCTTGTCTAACATAATCATCTTGTTATTTTGCTTCTCCGTCTCTTGAAAACTTCTAACCAAATTTCTTAGAGACTCGGATTGCAGCCTGTTCAATCTGTTCCTTGGATAGTTTCTTGATTGTAACCACAATCTAAGCTCAATAGTAGTCATATTCTCAGGATCTGGATGATGAAGTTATGATGCCAGAAGATCTTCAATATTGATACTTTCTTGCATCGGAACCCATTCTCCATGTTTAACAACTATTTCATTCGGATCAACTGGAGCTGTTGTCTCTGCTATCATACACTTTTCATACTCCTCATTGATTTGAGAAACTATGAGAAAATCCAAGAATACACGATTGTACTTCTTCTAGACCAGATAGTTATATCTATCCCCAACGTCTAAAGGGATGTCTTTAGAAACAACTTCAACTGAGAATATGCAGCTTCAGCGATGTCTTCTTCCTCCAATACCTTATCGTACCAAGCATCTGAGAACTCTGGATCTAAATCATCCGATGCTCCAATTTGCTCTTGTGCATCTGCTTCTGAACTTTCCTGTATAGAAAGATTATCTACAGTCACTGCATAAGAAAAACAAATTAAAATCAAGCATATAAGAAATTAAACAATACCAATAATAAAAAATGTCATTTAAACTGTTTACGAGCCTTAGAAACAATTTTCTGCATTTTTGATGAAGGGTTGGAGGATGATTCTACCAATGATTGAAAGTCAGACTCATCTATCTTTCTTTTGCCTTTGGCAGTCTCACATAATTTCTCAGCTTCAGTAGATTGAAATTCAGGTGCAACAATGATTTCTTGTGAAACATGGCTCATTGCTCTAGTATACACTCGAGACATTTCTCTTGATTCAGATTCAATAAGTGAAACTTCAGGAACAACCTCTTTCTCTGATGGTAAAGGTTCTTGGTCTTGTGGTTGAGTAGATTGAGATTTTAAGTTATCTTTCATAATCTCATGCTCTTCTTTCAGCTTATCATATTCTTCCTTCAACTTTTTGAATTTTTCATCCATCAAGTCATAATCTCTAAGCAATACATCAAAGTTCTTTAAATTCATCTCTTGATTTTCTTCAAACTCTATAATCTTCAAGTCTTTCTTTAATGTTTCTGCTTTCAATTGATCATATTCATCTTTCAGCTTCTCAATCATCTTAAGCTGATGGATATTCTCTTCTTTCAAAGATTCTATGGTCTGCTCAATGTTCAAGTTCTCAGAAAGGACTGTAGCATATTGTGTTGAGCTTCACATTCATCTAACACATGAATAGGAGAACCAGCAACAACTTTGTTGACCTCGAGGGAAGACTCCTCGGCAATCACATTCTCTTGTGCTATCAAACTTGGTGATTGTACAACAGGTAATCTAACTTGTACTACAGGCTCAATTACATCAACATTATGAAAATTAAATTCCATTTGTTGTTGTTCATTTACATCATCAATATCTTCATTTACATCATTTGAATCATCAACATCATTAACATCTTCATTCTGATTATCAGATTTTGTTTCGTCACAATCAATCTCCTTATCAACTTCTTTAACAACTTCAACTTCATTACATCCAACATCATCATCATCATCACTATCATCACTTGAAGAAGAACTTTCTTCATTCTCAGATTCATCATCATCCTCATTATTTCATCTTCATCCTCAGATTCAGACTCAGAAAGTCCTTGAGGAATTTCTTTAATTAAATCATTGGTCCATCATCAAACAAATGAAAGTGATTTTCATTTATATTCATCTCATCTCTTGCTACTGCTCTCATATAATCAAACATCTGAACATTCTGAGCAGCAGTCACAATAGCAAGTCTTTTGTCAACACTTTCATTCATGTGCTCCAATATCAATCTTTCTTCACTTACTTCATATGCAAGAAGATCAAGATATTCTTCATTTATGATCAGTTTCAGAAATCTGGGATACATTAAGTATTTATTCCTGATTCCTTTTTCCAGATTAAAAATAAAGCCATTCATTATCCACTAAGCCATATTAAACCTTCTGTTAGTAGCAACAACTATGTAGGAACCTCTAAGGTTATGAGGCTGATGCAACGAAAGGATACCAAAACAACCAAGTCTTCCAATATGCACTAAGGAACAAAAAAGAACTAGCTTCGGAAGTTTTACACACTCAAGTAAAATGCTAAGTGTAAAATCTTCCGAAGCCAATGTTCAGAAGAAACTACTGAGGAAACATTACACTAAGTGTCAAGTCTTCCGAAGCCAAAGACACAACTCTTCCGAAGGTTAAAGATGAAGTCTTCCGAAGCTCTCAAGGCAAAGTCTTCCGAAGCTGAATAAAGATAAGACTGATTACTTTAGAAGAGAGAGAAAAGACACTTTTTCTATCAACTTTATCATAAAGCAACCTCCTGTCCACTGCATGCTCTGGTGGTTCACCAACTATCATAAGTTGGTGAAACTTCCATGCTTTATGATAAAGTAGATAAGGTCTTTGTCTGCAAGTTTCTGTATTTGTTTCTTTTTTCGCTTTTTGTAATAGGAAAGTCAGTGAGCTATGGCCTGTCATAGTCACTAGTCAAAAGGCAATCTGCCTTTTGACTTTAGGATGATCTTGTTGTCTAGATTAGTCACATCCAACTGTCTTTTTGCATATTGACGGTTGTAGGTTTAGTATAAAGAGTCAAAGGTTCTTGTATTTCAAATATTAGTGCAAACACCTGTAATAGAACCTAAGAAGCAATATACTACTTCTTTGAAAATGATTTCTTGTGTTCTTGCTCTTACTTTACTTGTGTTGTGCATTGTATCATTTGTTTAAAGTTCTAAGTTCCCCATTTGAATTGTTATATGATCCTAAAGATCCTCCTAAGTGTGTTAACTAAGTGCAAAGTCCCTTTTTAACGGTCCTGCATTTGGTATCAGAGCATTCCAGGATCTTGTTTGCAAGATCTCACCATGTTCAAAACCTGTTAGAAACACACATCACTTAACTCTTCAAATGGCAGCTATCTCCAAAGCTGATATGGAAACTGGAACAATGACAAAGTCCCCACTGATCACTCCTGAGGATTTTGACACTTGGTGTCAAAGAATGGAAGGCTTTATCAAGTCTCAAGATTCCAGGATGTGGGAGTCTGTTGTCCATGGACCTCATGTTCCAAAGAATGGAAGGATTTATCAAGTCTCAACATTTCAGCTGCTGCAGGTGGTGGCATAATACCAAAGGAGAAGGCTAACTTTTCTGATGAAGATTGGAAAAGAATTGATATTGATCAGAAAGCCATGATAGCCCTCCAAACTGCTCTTCCAAACTCCATCTACAGAGGTTTCAAGAAGTGCAAGACCGCCAAACAGCTATGGGATGCACTGAAGCTTATGTATGAGGGTTCAAATGAAGCCAAGGAGAACAAGAAAGATCTCCTGAAGCAGCAGTTTGAAAACTTCACCTTCAAAACAGGTGAAACCATGACTCAATAATACTTCAGGTATGTTGAGATTATGGATACTCTGGCTGATGTTGGGGTGACCATTGAGAACAGGGATATTGTAAGGAAGTTCATGTCCTCTCTTCCAAGACAATGGACACACTATTTTGTGGTCATTAAGAGGACTAAAAACCTCAAGACCCTCACTCTCACTAGCTGTATAGGATACTCAGTGGATACCAGATGGAGATGAACATGCAAAATTCATCTGGTAACTCCAACACTCACCAGAGTTCAGCCGTTCATGTGGTTGAAAGGGATAGCAGAGAACCACAACATCATCTCATCTGCTACCCTAAGACTTCACAAAAGGGTCCTTTTATCACCTTCCCGGAGACACCAAGAGAGAGCTACATCCAAGGAATTCCCTTCCAAGAGACAAGCTCTTCTCAAGACTTTGTTTCCACTAATGAAAAATCAGGCAACTTTGTCTTTACTCTTGAAGACCTGGACTGTATCCATCCAGATGATCTGGAATATATGGAGATAGTCCAGCAGATGGCTCTTCTCACTCACAGAGCCCAGAAATTCTACAAGAAGACTGGGAGAAGGTTTTCTAGCAATGCTGCCAGTGGCAAGTTTGGACTGGACAAGAGCAAAGTCAAGTGTTACAACTATAACCAGATGGGACACTTTGCTAGAGAATGCAAGGCACCCAAATCCAATGGTGGCCAAGCCTCATCCAGGCCAGACTACACTGAAGGAGGGCACCAGAATGAGAAGCCAAGACAGCAAGCTACAGTTGCTATTGAAGAAGGAGGCTTTGACTAGAGCTTTCAAGCTGAAGATGCATCTCCAAACCTAGCACTCATGGCTGACCATGATGAAGCCAACGCTGAGCTTGTGATCAGCAAAGCCAGAGCAGAAAAATGTATTCTTGAAGAGGAAACCTTCAAGAACATGATATCCTCATATCTGCATGCAAAAGTGTGTTATCAGAACAAGGAGGGACTAGGATCTAGTGAGATAGCTCCTCCACACTCTCTACTATCAGGTAGATCTCCAAGGTGTGGAACTGGTCAAGATGAGCTTCCATCCATAAACCCCAGTGATGAAGAGGATGAAGAGGAGAAGGTAAGGGATGATTCTGAGGTGAGTGAAGAGAGTAAATTCAAAAAGGGTCACCATGCTCCTAAGGAGGAAAAAGAAGCTGGTTTGAGCAAAACCAAAAGGAAGAACTTGATCAGAAGAGCAAAGAGAAGATTAAGAAAAGCTTAAGAGGTCAAGACCACCTTTGATCCCAAACAAAAACAAGTATTTTTCTCTGCAGGGTTCAAGGTGATAAAAGCTGAAGATCCTGCCAAGAATTCTAGTACCAAGAGTTCTACTTCAGCTTCAACTCACTCCAGCAACAACAAGAAGATTGATCAGCTGTGTGTCACTGCTACACAGCCTGAACCATCCATTTCTAAAAGCAAGCTTCACCCTAAGAAGCCTGCTGCATCATCTGAAAAGGTGAAAGAGGAAAAGGAAAGTGTTCAAGCTCAGTCTTCTTTGGAAAAGAAGGCTCTTAGAAGAAAAGATATAGATTGTGTTATGTGTGGTAGTACCTCACATCTGGCTAAGGATTGTCAATACAATCCAAAAGGTACTATCCACATGATCAAGAAGAAAACTTCTGAGAGGAAGAAGAAACAAACAGCTTCGGAAGGAAAATCTGTTTCCTTCGGAAGCTCCAAAATGAAGAAAAAGGCAAATGAACCATTGTCTTCGGAAGGAAAATTGGTCTCGAAAGAAAGGAATGCTTCAGAAGTACTGAGGCCTACTACAGTGAAAGCAAGATCTTCCTAATGATCAGTCTTCAAAGCTTTCGAAGCCACAAAACTTCCAAAGCATTGAAGGTCAAGCCCAATCTTTCAAAGGTGGTGTGGAAGATGAAGGAAGACCATATGGCTAAAAGTTCATCATCAGAAATAGCAAATGATCCCCAAAGCCTATGCATAGGATCTATTACTGTTTCATTGCCTTTAACTCATTCTAATAAGCCCAAGACCAATGAGGCTTGGGTTTCCAATTGTAACTAAATCATCTCTTTTTGTGCAGGGACAGCTAAAGACCAACAAAAATATCTGGATTGTTGATAGTGGCTGCTCCAGGCACATGACTGGCAATGAGTCCTTGCTTCAAAACTTTGAAAGGATTGATGGAGGACCAGTTGCTTTTTGGGGAGATGCAGGAGGGTACATTACTGGCAGGGGCAAGGTTACAAATGGTAAGCTCAGCATTAAGAAGGTAAACTTTGTCAAAGAGCTTGGATACAATCTTCTGAGTGTGTCCCAATTTTGTGACCAAAAATATCACATACTCTTTACTGAGCATGAGTGCATTGTTCTCAAGCCCGGGGTTGACATTCCTCCTGAGCATATTTTGCTTAGAGCCCCCAGGAGAGGAAACATGTACAAGATGGACTTGCAGGAAGCATATCCATCTGGAGAGGTTTCTTGCTTTCTATCTAAAGAAAATAGTGATGAGTCTTTTCTTTAGCATAAGAGAATGTGCCATGTAAACTTTAAAAACATGAATAAACTGATTAAGAATGATTTGGTAACTAGAATACCAAAGAAAGAGTTTATAAGTGATGACCACTGTGTTGCATGCCTGAAAGGGAAGCAACACAAAGTGTCTCACAAGCCAAAGGAAATGAACTCTATCACTACTCCCCTACACTTGTTACATATGGATCTGTTTGGCCCCACCAGTGTAATGAGTCTAGGAAGGACCTCATACTGTTTAGTGATCACAGATGATTTCATAAGATTCACTTGGGTGTTTTTCCTTAGAACTAAGGATGAAACCTCTGAAATCTTGAAGAATTTCATTCTGAAAATTGAGAATCAATCTGATCACAAGATCAAAATCATAAGATGTGATCAGGGAACCAAATTTAAAAACCAAATCCTTGATACATTTTGTGATGAGGAGGGTATTTCAAGACAATATAGTTCTCCCAGGACTCCTCAGCAAAATGGTGTTGCTGAGAGGAGAAACAGGACACTTATTGAAGCTACAAGAACTATGTTGTTTGACTCTAAGCTGCCCATTACCTTCAGGGCAGAGGCTGTCAACATATCCTGCTATGTGCAAAATAAAGTTTTAGTAGTTAAGACACATGGTAAGACTCTTTATGAACTGTGGCACAAAAGGAGACCATTTATTGGTTTTCTCAGAACATTTGGATGTCCTTGCACCATCTTGAATACCAAAGATCAAATGGCTAAGTTTGCTGAGAAATCAAATGATGGATATTTTGTTGGATATTCTTCTCAAGCCAAGGCTTATAGAGTATACAATCTCAGAACTAGAATCATTGAGGAGTCAGCCAATGTGACTTTCAATGAACACACACCCTGTGTGAAAGGTTCTGGTCCGGATTGGCTATTTGATCTTGATTTAGTTAACAACTATTTTAACAAATCTTGTGAGAATGTTTCAGGATCTATGGATAATAGGTCAACAGAGGATCCTGACCCAAGATTTGAGCTGAAAAGACCAAACAAGAAGACTACTTCAGCTCCAATGGTGACTAACCCTGTCATTAAGGCTCCAATCAGCACAAGCATGACAAATACTGCTGATTCAACTAAATTACCCTCAAATTCCAGTTCAGAGGCTCAGAATTCAGGTGAAGGAACCTCCAATGCAGGAGGAATAGGTGGTGGTGACAGTGATCAAGAATTTCTCGATGCTGATAACCATTCCATTGAAGACAACATCAATGATGTCACACACTCATTGGATCAAGTTTCACTTGATAAGTGTGCTGATGTGGTGGGGGACTCTTCTTTGCCAGATCAAAATTTCTCTAATCTTGATCTGTCCAAACAACTTGCTATGATTCCTCAACTCAGGATCCATAAGTCACATCCCACCACAAACATCATTGGAAATGTTGACTCAGGGGTGAGAACAAGAGGACAAACTCATGATAGCCATGCTTGTCTACATTCTTGTTTCTTATCCCAAATTGAGCCCAAGAAAGTTGATGAGGCTCTAAAGGATGGAAGCTGGATTGAAGCAATGCAAGAAGAGTTGCTTCAAATCAAAATACAGAAGGTGTGGAACTTGTGCCCTCTTCCTCAAGGGAAGACTATCATAGGTACCAAGTGGTATTTAGGAACAAGAAGGATGATAGAGGGATCATCATCAAAAACAAGGCTAGACTGGTTGTCCAAGGATACACACAAGAAGAAGGAATTGATTATACTGATGTCTTTGCTCCTGTAGCAAGACTTGAAGCTGTAAGGATATTCCTGGCTTATGCTACATCCAAGGATTTCAAGGTCTACCAGCTTGATGTGAAGTGTGCCTTTGTTTATGGGGTGATTGATGAAGAAGTTTATATTAAACAACCACCTGGCTTTGCAGACCCAGATCATCTTGATTATGTCTGCAAGCTTGATAAAGCCCTTTATGGACTACATCAAGCTCCAAGAAAGTGGTATGAGACACTATCAACATACCTCTGCAATCATGGATACAAAAGAGGTACTATTGATGGGACTCTCTTCATCAAAGATACAGGGAATGACACATTGCTAGTTCAAATATATGTAGATGACATCATCTTTGGTTCAACTAATCCAAAGCTCTGCAAAGACTTTGAGATGCTGATGAAGAATAGATTTGAAATGAGTGCCATGGGGGAACTCAATTTCTTTCTAGGAATTCAAGTGAAGCAGGTTGAAGATGGCATCTTCATCAGTCAGTCAAAGTATGTACAGGACATACTTACAAGGCTCAAGATGACTGATTGTAAAGTTGCTAAGACACCCATAGCCAGAAACTATTCCCTTGGTCCTGACCTTGAGGGGGAGTGTATTGATGAACTTCTCTACAGGGCTATGATTGGGTCACTTATGTATCTAACTGCTAGCAGGCCTGATATCATGTTTGCCACATGCATATGTGCAAGATATCAAGCAAACCCCAAGATGTCACACCTAATCACTGTCAAAAGGATTCTTAGATATCTCAAAGGTGCTCAAAATCTAGGCCTTTGGTATCCAAAAGAATTCAGACTTTAATCTGTATGCTTATACAGATAATGACTATGGTGGCTGCAACATGACTGCAAAGTCCACATCTGGGGGGTGTCAGTTCCTGGGTGGAAGGATAATCTCTTGGCAATGCAAGAAGCAATCCTGTGTATCTGCATCAACTGCTAAAGCTGAATACATTGCTGTTGCCAGCTACTGTGCTCGAGTGCTTTGGATTCAAAATCAGATGCTAGACTTTGTATTCAATTTCAAAGAGACTCCCATCCATATAGACAACAACAGTGCCATCTCTATAACAGAGAATCCTGTGCAGCACTCAAGGACCAAACACATCAACATCAAGTATCATCTGATTAGGGATAATTTTGAAAAGGGCTTGATAAAACTAATCAAGGTTAACACAAATGAACAATATGCTAATCTGTTCACAAAAGCTTTTGATGTGCAGAGATTTAAGTATCTTGTATCAGCCATTGGGATGATTAACCTTGAATAGGTTTTTCTAAATAACTTCATCAATCTTACTACCTAAAATTATGTGTCCTAGGTTGTCTATTAGATCACTTCATAAGCCCAGTTCTCTTTGGAGGAAAACAAATTTTCAAAATGATATTTTTTAGAGTTATGAAAATTTACCTTTGGAAGAAATAAAATTGCCCTCGGAAGAAATTTACAGCTTATCTGCCAATTATCTTCGGAAGAAATTCATGAAGTATCTTCCGAAGCTTAAGTTGAATATAAGCTCCTAAATACATTTTAGAATAAATCTCTTCCGAAGGCAATTAAGTCTCGGAAGACCTGTTTATCTCTTCCGAAGCCAAAACTTTCAAAACTCTTTGAAATATCTTTCGAAGCAAAATTGCCTTCGGAAGCTTTTTCCTGGAAAGCTTCCGAAGCTAAAATAACCTTCGGAAGTTTTGCAACTTCCAAGAAAACTACCTTTTTGGGCTCCTTTTTCTGAAGTAGGACCCACTTGCGGATTTCAAAGTTTATCTTTTGCTTTAAATTTGTTTCAAATCCTGAGTATATCTCCCCAAACGGTCCTATCTTCATCTCTCTACTCTCATTTTTTTCATTAACCTAAAATTACCCCCAAATTCATCTTCTTCTACCTTCCGTCTCTGCAAAGCTTCTACAAATGGCAAATCTTGATCGCCGAAACGACCCAGATTTCACCATGCATCTATATAGGCAACACAACCAGGTTGCTCTGTTAAACTCTGAGAAGGATCCAAGCTTCTCAGATGTTTGTAGGTATCTTTCTTCGTCTCATTATCTCAACTCCCTTACGATTGATCCTCCCCTCTATGAGGATCAGTTGCTTGAGTTCTGGCGGACCTATCAAGAGGTCACTTTGGACAGGGAGAAGGCACTGTCTGCCACAGTGCAAGGGAGGACACTGTTCATCACTCCAGCCATCATCAACACCTATCTTCAGCTGGATGATGAAGAAGGTGAAATGTCCTTCCCAAAAGCTGCTGTCAACCATTCCCTTGAGCAGATAGGATATGAAGGTGACTTCACAGTCAAGACCTTCAGGAAGGGGAAGGTCTCATACCAGTGGAAGTACCTCCTCCATGTTGTCATCCATAGATTGTCTAACAAACATGGAGGATGGGACCAGATTCCAGAAGACCTCTCCTTCATTGTCCATGGGATGGTTCAAGGGGTCAAATTCAGGTATTCTCAGTTTGTTTTCACAAATTTACTTGCAAATTTGGACTCCCTAGAATATTACATGTTTTCCCGATATGTTCAACACATTCTCAACTGGAACAGGTAATGTTCTTAAACTTGCACATATGAGACCCGACATTTTCAAAATATTGAAAAAGCCAACTGTTGGGTTCTTAGGGGTAGAAACAGCCCTTGTCCCAAAAATGTTTGAGCTTATTGCTCAGGGTGACATCCTAGCAGCACCAGCTAGTGATGGACCAACACCCTCTACATCTCAACCACCATCAAGGCCTACCATTACCCTCACTTACAAAAGAAAATCCAAATGAACCCTTGCACCTGCTATTGAGCATATGCAGGCCCCCATATCACAACCCATACAGGAGGAAGTGGACACTAGAGCTCCCACTTCCCTGAGGAGCAAACCACTCCCATTCTTGACACAATCAGTGCTGAGGTACCTCATGCTCAGCCTGATGAGCTCACACCTCCTCAAATAGCCTTAAGCCATCACTCTGAGTCTCAACACTCTGGTGATCAACCTTTAGGGGAAAGCTACCATCCCTAGCCTCTTGATCTTAATCAACCCTTACCCAGCCTTGACCTTTACTCTGATGAAGATTTGGGTTTCAGTGAGTACCATGAATCTCTCCTCTCCACCCACACTCAAGGTGAGATGAGTACTCCTGCCTCACCCACTTCTAGCCCACATCAAACACCACAAACTGAGGTGGATCTCCTTCAGATTGTCCAGGAGATCCATGTGGCAGAGGCTTTCACTGTTGGCAGTGATTACATCTTTAAGACCTCAACCACGGTAACCCAGCCTCTTGAAATAGAGCAGGGGAAATCCAGCAGCCAAGAAACCTATGCTGGTGATGAGGGAGAAGACTCAGGTCCAATCCTCTCATCCCCCTATGATTCTTCATCTGAAGATGAGGGGAGTCTGCAACAAAAGGTGCACAAACTTTCAAACATGTGCACCTACTTTGTGTCCAAGATAGCTCACCTGGAATCTCAGGTGACTATCTTGTAGAAAAGGGTCAATGACCAGCAACTTGAGATCACCAATCTCAAGGGTAAACTAGCTGAGAGACCAATAAGATCAACTCATCCAGGTCCACAAGAACCTGTGAATGTCATGGATCAATCTCCCAGCTCACCTATGCAAGAGGGTGGTGCTACCAAAAAAAGGGGAGAAAATCCTAACAATCATAGAACCTGGGAGTTCCTCTCAGAGTATGGACATAGAGGACTCACCATCCTCTCTTGAAGTTGTCCATACTCAGCAACCTCCTCTAGACAGTGATCTACATTTGCTAATACAACAACTGTTTGAGGAGGGAATACCAAGAGCAATGGCTGCCCCTTTTGAGAACCCAATCTGGGGTTAGGGGTATGACAGTGAAAGGAAAGCTCTTATACTCTCTAGATCTCAGGGTCAACTAGAAATTTTAAACATTTCAAACCTGAGTTTCTATGAGGGTATAAATCTGGTAGATCTGGCACTTGTCAACCCAAGAAACAACAGACAAGATGCCAGACTAGCCAGTAGAATTCAAGATTGGGTGCTGGAAGAATTTAAAAGGAGATCAGAACTATATAGATAGAGGTTAGCAGTTAAAGCCTTTGGTCAACTGGATGTTGAGGTGGACCCTAAGATTAGCTTCAAAGGGAAAGCCTTGACTGAAGGCCTAGAGGCTGAGACTGTGAACCTTAAGACAACATCTCCTCCAGCACCCCATACCCTCAGTGAGGCACCAGGTGGTGATGGTGCATCACAACCTCTCTCTGGCCAGAGCTTGATTGCTGAATCCAGCAATGAAGGCCAAATCTCTCCTCAGCCTGAGTCATCAAGATCATTACTTGACAAAGGCAAAAGAAAACTAACTGCTGAGGAGATTGAAGAAGAGAAAAGAGAGAGGAAGAGGAAGCTGAGGGGAGAGAGTTCAAGCGGTTCCCTAGGATTCATGCAGGCTGCAATTCTGACTGCCCATGTTCCAAACACTCAAAAAGATGAGTTAAGGGCAGCTAGACTTAATTATCCGGGGACCAGGAACTACAACATAGATGAACTCATCTCTCTCCCCTTAGAGGAATTAAATGAACTGGCTGACACTGAGTTGTCAAAGGAGAGGAAGGAAACTGAGGATGCAGCCTTGACCCTCAAGCATAAAGAAGAAATGAGAAGAAAAAGAATATACAAGAATATTCTCGTCCTCCCTCAGTTCAAGAAAGCCCTGAGTCAGAGGCTGTGGCTGCTGATCAACCTCAGGTAGTTAATGAAGAAGAAAAGACAAAGAAGATTAACTACCTGAGAGCCACAGGCCTCTACCAGGCACATGCACTTCTTCCCTTGCCATATGATTACATACTGTTTGAATACAACAAGCAGCTGGAAGAGCAAGCCAAAAGAAATAGGCAAGGCGCTAGAAAAAGGGAAAGGGAAGAAGCTGCCAAGTCAAGAGCCATCATCAAGAAAGGTCAGAAAAAGTCTGCATATAGGCAGAAGATGATGAGCTTCTTGAAGCTGTATGGGTTCTCCGGAAGGAGGCTTGGTCCCATGTCTCTGTCCACAATGGATGAGCACATAAGGGTGATCAAGCAGAAGATTAAAAGGGGAGAGCTTGTGGATCTCCACTCACCATCAGAACAAACTCAACCTGAAGCTGAGGTAAAGGTTGAACCTACAGAGACAACACAACCTGCACCTGAAGCTACACAACAGCCAACTTCATCTTCTGATCCACAGCAGGGTTCTCCTCCCTCTCCTTCTGAACCTGGGAAAGAGGAGATCCCAACTGAGAGGGAATCCACTAAAGAACCTGGTACTGAAGACCAACCCTCTCAGTTAAAATCATCTGGGAGGAAAAAGAGGATGGCCAAAAGAAGATCCTCTAAGAAGAAGAAAAGAAGAAAGGCATCCACCTCCCAAACTCAGGATGAGTCAGAACATCCTGAGAAAGTGCATGTAGAGGGCTCTCAACCAACTCCTATCATAGTAGAGCCTGTATCTGTTGGAAGACCAATTCTATCATGGACATTTGCTGAAGATCCTGATAGATAGTATGTCACTAGAGATCAGGGAGAACAACATGTCTACTTCACTAGTGACATGCTTGAACTCCCTCTGAATGATCTCTATGACATGAGAAGGTACTTCATAGGTCTAAATCCTGATCTGCTAATGAAGAAAGGAATTCTAAAGATTCTCATGTGGACTATCCCAGTCTGAAGACCTTTTGTTTTGGTAGCATCAGCCTAGGGGGAGTTTGTAGGAACCTCTGAGGTTATGAGGCTGATGCAACCAAAGGATACCAAAACAACCAAGTCTTCCAACATGCACTAAGGAACAAAGAAGAACTAGCTTCGGAAGATTTACACACTCAAGTAAAATGCTAAGTGTAAAATCTTCCGAAGCCAATGTTTAGAAGAAACTACTGAGGAAACTTTACACTAAGTGTCAAGTCTTCCAGAGCCAAAGACTCAACTCTTCCGAAGGTTAAAGATGAAGTCTTCCAAAGCTCTCAAGACAAAGTCTTCTGAAGCTAATAAAGATAAGACTGATTACTTTAGAAGAGAGAGAAAAGACACTTTTTCTCTCAACTTTATCATAAAGCAACCTCCTGTCCGCTGCATGCTCTGGTGGTTCACCAACTATCATAAGTTGGTGAAACTTCCATGCTTTATGATAAAGTAGATAAGGTCTTTGTCTGCAAGTTTCTGTATTTGTTTCTTTTTTGGCTTTTTGTAATAGGAAAGTCAGTGAGCTATGGCCTGTCATAGTCACTAGTCAAAAGGCAATCTGCCTTTTGACTTTAGGCTGATCTTGTTGTCTAGATTAGTCACATCGAACTGTGTTTTTGCATATTGACGGTTGTAGGTTTAGTATAAAGAGTCAAAGGTTCTTGTATTTAAAATATCAGTGCAAACACCTGTAATAGAACCTAAGAAGCAATATACTACTTCCTTGAAAATGATTTCTTGTGTTCTTGCTCTTACTTTACTTGTGTTGTGCATTGTATCATCTATTTAAAGTTCTAAGTTCCCCATTTGAATTGTTAAGTGAACCTAAAGATCCTCCTAAGTGTGTTAACTAAGTGCAAAGTCCCTTTTTAATGGTCCTACAAACTACAATTAGAGAAGCAATGTCTACAGGAAATGAGTTCCATTTTGTACTCCTCTTAGACATACCATGTTGAAAGATATAACACAGGAGTTTCCAGTGATTATATACTCTAGCTCTAAAAAATTGTTTCTTTTAGAAAGTGATCTGGATGTCCCATAGCCAAAAATGAGTCTCAACACTCATCAAATGTAAGTACAGCCAGATCTTGAGGATCATTATCACCCAGTCTTAGAGCTTCTCTAATCGACTGCTCAGAAACCTCAATCATACGATAATTGGTGATAAAAAATCTAACAACTTTCCTTCCTGCATCATCTCTAGCAGTTTCAGCAGTTCTCTAAAATCTTTTGATAAGACGAGCATATATAACTGGTTGAGCACACATGGCGTACACATACAACTGCTTCATAAACATATTCATTTAGAAATGCTGCTACGTTATGCTTAGGGTCAAACTTAAGTTCTGCCATCTGTTTACATTAAACAAAATATTATTCATCTTTGAATTACAATGATTTCAATCATATTTTGTGTTATCAATTTTGAACCAATAACACTTAAAAAAAATTCTAAGTGTTTTGAACAACCCATTACATGAACAGAGTAAGCACTTGTTTCAAATTTGGATCAGCACATTTATGATTAAACCAAGTAATACACAATGAAACATGAACATTGATTGATTTTCAATTGAGTTAGCACATTTTAAGTTTTAAAACCTAACAATTTACACTTAAAATTTCTAAGTGTTGAATACACACTACCATGAGCAGAGCACATTCATGTTTTAGTTCAAATGATTTAAAGTGTACTAAATCAAGTAAAATCTTCTCAATATCAGTTGAATAGATGAATTATGATGATTACATGACAATTTTGATGAAAAATTATGAAATGACTGTTCATTTCTAGTTCTTATGAACCGACTGATGAACACTGAATCATCAAGAACACATGATGACGAAATTGAGTTTTGATTCTCATAATCTGTTTAAAAACATGTTATAACAACCACTTGATGCATAATTTTAATTATCATAACACATTTAAATCACAGATTACAAGTTTCTAAACACCTAGGGTTCGAACGTCTCAATAAAGTTCAAACACCTAATCAAAGACTGAATTAGGTAATGAAATCTGATGTTATAATGATGTCTAGATTCATTGACTATGCCTATATATCATATGGATTAACAGGTAACAATCAAATGATGAATGTATGAATGTATCGGGTGAGAGAATAAGTGTAACAGAGAGTTTGAGTTTGTGAAAAATGATGAAAACTACCAAGTGTTGAATATATATAAGTGTAAAAAGTCTTAGGCGCATGAGAACTGTGAAGGCACATGAGGCTTAGACACATTGCACACTTAGCTACACTTGGAATATTTTCAACATCACCAGATGTCTGAGCGGCTTGCAAGTTAAAACACTGTTCAGGCACATGGGACTTGTTGAAACGCCCAACACTTAGAGTAAACATCACATACAAACGTCTAACCATATTGGAAAGTCTGGAACTGTTCAGGCGCATGAGATTAAGTTGATACGCCCAACACTTAACCATTTTAAGCAACATGACAACTGTTTAAGCGCATGTACTTGAACAAAATGCTCAACACTTGGACAAATTCCTGAAATTCATCATACTCCTGATTTAGACTTTTGAGCACTATTCAGGCGCATGAGAAACCTTCCATGAGTCTGACACTTGAAAACTTTCACAACATCCATCTGAACACTGTTTGTGCACATTAACACTGTTCATGCACATTATCTCAACATTTAGTCAAAATTTTTTGACTATCACCCAATATGAACATTAAATACCCTCAAATTTAACAATATCAAATTGTTTTTGTTTAAGATCACCACAAATCATTTGAAACTCATATTTTCATTTTTAAACATGAATTTTCAATTCAAAAGCCAACCAAGCACATTTTGAAAGACAACTTTAAACTAGTTTTTATTTTTAATTTTTCAAACAATTTACCGTCATTTTAGTCTCTATTTTGAAACTTTTATAACACAAATAGTCTCATTTTGGTTTTTAATTTGTTTACAAGAATCTTTTCCACTTATTTTGAATTCTTTTTCAGGTTCATTTTTGTATCATATCAAACACACACATGCTTGAATTTTTATCTTCATCATTTTCATCCAAAATACTTTATTTTTTATTTCTTTTTCACATTTTAACACTTTCCATTGATTTTCTCTTTTACAGATTTACTCCCCCTAAACTTTTAAGTTCATAAACTTATAAGTTTCTTTTATTTTAAAAGTAGAGCAAACCAATCAGAATCAACATGCCTGCAAACAGAAAATCATGCAATAAAACAAAATTAAAGCAAACTAAAAATCTACTATACACATTTGAATCATATGCCTGCAGTGAGATCATATCAATTAAGATCAATGCATTAAAATCAAATAAAATGGTGGATAGTCATAGACAGTGATTAAATCCTGATCAAGTGTGTTCCAGGTCAGCGTTCCCGTAGCAAAGGAGACACGAGATCAAAGGACAGAAAATGAGTGCTTTTGGCAAGATAATCAGCACACTTACTTATTCAATTCTTGGATTGCTTAAGATTTGATTAGATATGACATTATGGAACCCACACTTAGACTTAGAGAGCTCAACTCTTGTCAAGATATGCAAGATGCACTTTTCTCAACTTATTAACCTAAGATATACTTATAACCAGATCTTTTGTTTAGGTTGTGCATATTGGCATCTTTTGCATCAGGTGAGAATACCCACGTCTGTAATGACTTACAACAAAGGATATCTCGTCATTTCAGGTCTATGATGACTCATAACAGAGAAGTGAATAGATGCTTTAAATAGATCTCATGGTTATTCATATCACCAGCAGGTGTGAGTTTGTGACTTTACAAGCAATCAATTTGAGAAGTCAACACTACTCATTGGTAATAAGATGGACAACCACAAAAGCATGATTGATTTAGTTTAATCACAAGAATTTACTTTTTCAGTATAATTGCATGAGCTTACCTGCACATCATATCTGATCACGTCACACTTTATTAGCGAACGGAGTATGCAACTGATCAGAACCAATGTATCTATCATTTCTCACAAATTGCAAAGGCAGATTCATTCCTATAATAATAAAACTAACAAATAAACTCTATTTTTGTGGGTTTTTATTTTATAATTTTCTCTTTTCTTTTTGCAATTTTCTATTTTTGTATTTGCTTTTTATTTTTCTTTTGAGCATGCACACACAATATATACAATCAGACAGTCAACGTTGATAGTTTCTCTTTTATTTTTCTTATTCAGCTAGGGAAAGGATCTTTTCATTTTTATGATTCAGATAACTGAAATAAACTCGATCAAGTGATCAAAACGACCTTGTAAAAGACTCTTGAGACGATGAAAATCAGTTTTTAAACATGGTTAATAAGTCCAATTGACTCGACCAAATAATTAAAACGAACTGGTAAAAAGGGTTTTGAAAATAGGTCAACCAACTGTTTTTTAGTTAGGATTTGAATCAAAATAATTAAACCTTTTTTAGATTTATCTCTGAGAAAATGATATCGTATTTTGATATGCTTTGTTTTTTAGTGCTGGACAACATTAGCTGTAATAAACATAGCAACAGTGTTATCAATGTAAAAAGGAGTTTTAAGAAAATTGAACCCATAATCCAGCAGTTGGTTTTGTAACCAAAGGATTTGAGAACATCCTGCTGAAGCAGCTATGTACTCAACTTCTGCGGTTGAAACGGAGACATTTGTTTGTTTTTTACATTGCCACGAGACAAATCTGGGGCCCAAAAACTAACAACCACCCATCGTAGATTTACGATCTTGGCAACATCCCCATAATCACTACTTGTATATCCATGTAACTCGAAGTTTCCTTCATAAGGTTACCACAACCCTAAAGCCAGTTTTCCTTTGAGATACCTAAATATTCATTTAACAGTGATTAAGTGAGATTCCTTCGGGTCAGATTGGTACCTGGCACAGATACAAATAGCATACATTATATTAGGTCTAGATGCAGTAAGATACATCAAAGATCCAATCATAGATCTGTATAGAGTTTGGTCAACTGATTTTCCTTTCGGATTAGGTTCAATCTTGGTATTGACGTCAGCTGGAGTTTGATTGATTGATAATCTTGCAGTTTAAATTTTTTCAAGAGTTTTCCAACGACTTTCTCCTGATTAATAAAAATTTCATCTGTAGACTGTTTCACTTGAAGACCAAGGAAAAAGTTAATTACTCCCATAGAACTCATTTGGAAACGAGACTTCATGACTTCTTCAAATTCATTACATAATTTTGGACTTGTAGAACCGAATATGATATCACCAACATACACTTGAACACATAAGAGATCATCAGCATCCTTCTTTATAAACAAAGTCGGATCAATTTTCCTTCACGTGTATCCATGCTAGATCAAATGCTATGACAACGTATCATACCAAATTCTAGGGGCATGATGAAGACCATACAATGCTTTACTAAGATTGTACACACGATGAGGATATTCTGAATCTTCGAAACCTGGAGGTTGCTTGACATACACATCCTCAGTGATTGGTCCATACAGAAAAATACCTTTAACGTCCATCTAATACACTTTGAATTTCATATATGATGCATAAGCGAGGAAGACACGAATTGATTCAAGTCTTGCAACTGGAGAAAATACTTCATCATAATCTATTCCTTCTTCTTGGGTGTAACCTTGTGCAACGAGTCTCGCTTTGTTATGAACAACAATTCCCCTATCGTCTGACTTGTTTCTGAACAACCATTTGGTGCCTATGGCATTTTCTCCTTTAGTTAAATCCATAAGCTTCCACACTTCCTGTTTGCGAAACTGCAATAATTCTTCTTGCATTGCCTTAATCCAACTATTGTCCTGTAACGCTTCTGTGATGTTTTTAGGAACAATTTGAGATAGAAAACATGAGTATAAGCAGAGGTTTACTTGTTCTGAATGACTCCTCATCGTTCTCTCTTTCAATGGACCAATAATCTAAGACGTAGGATGGTTCTTGTGAACACGAGACGTTGTAATCTCATTTTCTTGAACATTAACATCCAGATTAGACTGGTTTAAGTCGGAAAGCTGATGCAATAAGTTCAAAGTATGTGGATTGAAATTAGGAACTTGAGTCGGTGAATTGATAAAGTAATCAAGGTTATCAATAACAACTACATAATCAGAAATTGATAAAGTTCCAGACTCAGGTTGTACAATTTCAGGACCATCATTAGGAATTGATTGTGAAACATTGGAATTTTCAGAAACGGGATGTTCTTGTGCTTGTTGAGATTGAGATTGATCATGAGATTCAGAACGAAATACAGGAGCTTTAACAAATGAAAAGAATAGGTAATTTGGGCTAGAATCATCCATATCATCAGAATCAAAATCATCATTGAAAGATCCGAGATCTCCTCCTTGTTTCTTTTTCTCACCTGGAGATTCAAACAAGTTAGAATTGAAAGAGTTTGACAAAGAATCTAAATCAAACAACCAAGCTAGACCATTAGCAACTGATGGAAAAGAGTTTTCAAGAAATTTAACATTAAAAGTTTCAAGGATAACATTCGTCCTAGAGTTATAAACCCTAAAGGCTTTTGAGACCGATGAATATCCAACGAAAAATCCATTATCAGATTTTGCATCAAATTTTTCTAGCTGGTCACTTGAATTTAAAATCAAAACTGGACAACCAAAAGACTTAAGAAAATCTATATTAGGTTTTCTACCAAACATCAACTCATAAGGAGTTTTTTGTTTATCTTTCATAAGCAATGTATGATTTTTCACAAAGCATGCAGTGGATATGGCTTCATCCCAAAAGTGATTGGAATCTTTGCATATGCTAACATAGAACGTGCGACCTCAATCAAAGTTCTGTTTTTCCTTTCTGCAACTCCATTTTGTTATGGAGTTTTAGGAGCACTGAACTGACGAGCAATTCCTTTTTCTACACAAAACATGTCTACATTAGAATTTTTAAATTCAATTCCATTATCACTTCTAATAATTTTCACCTTTTGTTCTAATTGCATTTCTACTTTAATTATGAATTCTTTTAACAATTCAGCAGTTTCAAATTAACATGCAAAAAGAAAACCCATGAAAATATTGTAAAGTCATCAATGATAACCAAATAATGATATTTCTTTCCAATACTCTGCACATTTGTTAGTCCGAATAGATCCATGTACAACATTTGGAGAGGCTTGGAATTTGAGTTTATTAGCTTGGGCTTATAAGACACTCTATGTTGCTTTCCTTTTAAACATGCTATGCAGTGATCTGTTGTAGCGAACTTCTTTGTTGGAATTCCTACTACAAGCTTGTTCATGTTCTTTAAATTCGAATGCCTGAGACGTCTATGCCATAGTTGACTTTCGACATTTGATGCTTGAGCAATTAGGCATGTTCTTTCTGTAGATGGATCTACTTGAGACATATCTAACTTGTATACATCTCGATCACGTACAGCTTTAACAACTACCCATTCTTTGCTTATCTGAAAACCTGGCTTCAAAATATAACAAAAAGAATCATCAAATAAAACAGAGTAAGATTTGTCATAATTTAGGAAATACTTAAAAGATTAATGTTCAACTGTGAACTATAGTTGACTTTATCAAAGTTAATAATCACATTGGACACTGTTCCTTCGCCTGTTATCTTACCACCTACATCACCCCCGAATGCAACATGAGTACCATCTTTTAACTTAAAATCTTGCAGCAAGGCATGGTTGCCTGTCATATGCTGGCTACACCCACTATCAACATACCATATGTTAATAGGTCTTCTTGGGTGTACCTGCATTTCAAAGAGATTTAAGTTGAGTTATCAACCCAAGCCAATATGGTCTTGGGCTTGCTAAATTTATCAACAATAGTAAACTGTTTAAAATGAAGCTTATTCAAATTAGGCTTCTTTTGCTATTTAAGTTTATCAATTCCTTTTCTGACAAATTTTTGATTATCTTTGATTTGCTTAATCCGTAAAGCATGATAAGGTTTTTCCAAATCATCGTCAAGGTAATTTAAACCATCAATAGGAACATTTTCAGAAAAGTTTTGATTACCAAACTTTCCATTGTTCATTCTCAATAGATCATGGAACGGATTTTCCTCGTTTATAATGCTTTGTTTGCATAGCATAAGAATCATCACAATGAGAATCAATCCTTCGGAAAGATCACAATCCTAAGGATGGTTGTTTTGTCAGCCTTTGAAAACCAACATTTTGATTTCTTTGAAATCTTGGGTTTACATATCCATTCCTTGGCGAGGTCCTTCGGAAGTAGTAATTCTCAATTTTGTGATTGCTTTCATCACAAATGGTACAATACATGTTGAAATAACAATCAGCTATTGAATGGTTTTTCATACCACAAATATGATAATACCTGTTAAAGAAATATTCAGCAGTCTTATGATTATACATATCACATATTTCACAATACCTTTGTTGAAATTTAAACAACTGTTGATTAACCTTAGATGTGGAAGCCACATTTGATCTTTGCTTTGATTTAGGAGTTGCAAAGTTAATCTATTATTTTTGATTTGAGAGTTTGTTCTATTGAAATTTGCATTTTGACTTTTGTTCATTAACACTATACCTAGACTCCTTAGATGCAAATCTTTTGTTGACAACGGAAGACTTTGGAATTGTTTTCAGATCAGAGTTAGATTTGTTTTTTGAGTTTGATTTGATTTCTGGAATTGTGTTCATATCAAAAGTACCCGCAGACACAAACTTCACTGGATTAAACCTATTTTATTGATTTGTTCTTTGAGTTTGATTGTTTTGACTTTGATTCTAAGAGGATTTAGCTTTAGCCTTTTTCCTTCTCCTTCTCTGTTTTCTTGATCTTGATGAAAGCAATCACAAAATTGAGAAGTATGGATTGTTGAATCCATAAGGAAACGAATCCTCATATGTTGCTTCATCTTGTTTTGCTTTCCCTTTCTTCTTTTTGCTTTGGTTGTCATTCTTTACAATGACTTCTTCAACGACATACTCATGATCTTGTTCCTTTACTTTCATCACATGAGATCCTCTAGGAACAAACATCTTCTTATTCTTTGGTCGTGGTTCATAAGATTTAACTTTCACTGGATGACCATTTTTAATCTTTTCAAAATCTTGTTCCTCAAATATCTTAACATTAGTATTCTCTTCATCACTTTCAGAGTTCTTTTTCTTATTTTGAAAGGCTTTTAGCATAGCTTTGTTTTTAGGTGAGTAATCATGTGTGTTAAAGTTTTCTGGTAAAGTGTTTGAGAGAGATTCAGGCATGGGCTCATGTGTGAAACCTAGACCTGTTTTGTTTTTATCTTTCCTCTTACTTACCAACTATTCTACAATGGTTTTAGAACTCTTAACTTTAGCCAGATCCACCTGTGTTGCAGCATGAGCTATTTTTTCTTTTTCTAAATTTTTAGTCAAATCCTCAAGTTGTTTTTTAACAAGTTCAAGTTCTTTTAAGGTTTTATTCCATGATGTTTGAAGAGATAAGATCTTTTCATCCGAGACTTTGTGATCATTTTTCAGTTTGTTGTGTGTTTCTTCTTCTTGTTTAAGTTTGTCACAGATTTTAAATGAATATGTTCTGTAATGCTCAACTTAATCAAAACATACTTTTGTGCACATTTTTTCTCTGACTTCGACATGAATTTCAGGATAACTTGAAGAAGAAGTCTCAGAATCAGATCATGGATGCTCAACCTTTGCCTTAGGATCATTTTTTTCAGGCCAGTCTTCATTTTGAACTTCAGCAACAAGAGCTAAACTTGATGTTAGATCCGCTATGAATTGTTCAGCATATGCACTCCGTTATAGCCATCTTTGATGCTGACAATAAGAGTGTTCTTTGGCTTTTCAGTTGATTTTAAGTCATCTTTAAGTTCTAGCATGGGAAGACTTTGATAAGGCTTTTGAATGGTTTTATGAGACTGCTATTGGTATCTTTGACTGCTAGAACCAGCTTGACCATTTCTATCTTGATTTCTAGGAGCTTTACAGTCCCTTGAGAAATGACCATAATTGTTGCAATTGAAACACCTTGACTTTGATTTGTCAAAGCCAACAGTTTTGTTTGTGCTGGGCTTGTAATTCCTGTTAACATATGAGTTTTTTGTGTTCTGTAAGCAATTATTACCATCTGCCAATTCAAGTCCATTTCTTCCACATCATCAGGATCCATCTCAAACAAATCCTACAAAATAAGATCTACCTGGGTTAGATAACTAACTTGATAAGCATGAAAACTTTCCATGAAAGCAGTAAAAGCAGGTTTTGATTCATCATCTTGTACAAGGATATTAACTTTACTAGTTTTAATAGAGTTAGTAGATGAAGTCTCAGTTTAAGGTTTAGGAGTTTGAGTTTTAGGAGTAGACTAAGGTTGAGTTGTATAAACATGAGCACTTGAGTGAGAAGAATCTGTGAAGAAACCAGCTCCAACGAACAAATCACCCTCATCTTCCGGAGAATTATCATCTTTATCCAAAAAAGCATTCTTCACTGTGTTATCTGGAGAAGCAACGTACTTATACTTAGACATTGATGGAGCTCTTTCATTGTTTCTGGAGCTCTCATCAATTTCAACTGATTCAATTTTGGCAATCAAAAGATCCAGATCCATCGGAAACTTTTTAGTGTGCTTCAACAGAGTGACTATCTGTTTCCATGAAGATGGAAGAGAATTAAGAAGTCTGTCATTTAGATCTTTGAGATCATTTCTTATACCAGATCCATCATTTGTTTCCTAGAAAGATGCTCAAATAACTCCAATTGCCTCTTGAGTTTCTGGTTTTTGAGATCTTGTAACTCTTTACCACCTTCACGAATAATCTTCAAAGCTCTATACATGGTGTAACCAGTTTGATAACCTTCAAGTCTAGTCAAGACTTCCAATGGTAACCCTTTGCACATCAGTGAGTAAGCTTTAATGTCATTCTTAACCTTCTTTAAGTCATCACCTTGCAAACCATCCTTTGGATAAGGTTCTTGAGAGTCTTTTGTATAAACAAATCCTCTATCAGGACCATCGAATATAATTGGGATATGTAGTCCTTTATTTATTGACTTCCAAAGTCAGTGTCAATGGAGTTTAGATGCTGCTTTAGTCTTAGAGACCAATTTTTGAAATCAGCTCTATTTTTGAGCTTGGGAACCCTGTTCTCTGAATCTTCAGACTTAACCATTTTGTATTTTGAATTAATAAAAATTACTTGTTTTTATTGTTTTTTTAAATTTAAAATTAAACTATGAAATGAAAATATTTTTGGATTTTAGTTTTTGAAACTTTCTAAGTGTTTAATGAAAAGTCTGAATACTAATGCGCCGGATGCTTTTTAAATGCCTAACTTTGAACAAGAAACGCCTAAGGGAATGCCTTAGTTGAATTCTGAAACGCCTGCCTGATGATGCGTCTGAACAGTTTTAAAACGCCCAAATAGTGAAGAAACACCTGGGATACTTGGTTAAATTTCTGATTTTAACCTAAAACGCCCAAACAGTCTCCAAACACCTAGAATTGCTTAAAGTTTCAACAAATCCACAGTCACAATACGTCCAAACAGTTGAAAAACACCTAGTCTGAAAATGTCTCAATAGAAATAAAACGCCTAAATAGTTGTAAAGCATCTGAACACTTAGCAAAATTTCAGAAGTTTTTCACACAACAATCGCCTAATTCATCATCTTCTACAGAACCAGATCTTATCAAATTCTTCAAAACTTATTCAATTGATCTAAAAATCTTCAATTAGGTAGTAAATAGATCGATTAACAATCATCAATCATCATTTCGATCAAACAACAACAACAAATCTGTTTTCTGATTGAATTAAGGTCCGAAAATGAAGAACACCTTTTCATACACAAATCTGATCAATACTCAGATCTGAATGGATTAAACACCAAATTATTATTCAATTCATGTTTCTATGGATGAAACACAACTAAAAACAACAATTAATCGACCAAATTGCAATCAATACGGATTTCAAGTGATTTAAAGAGTTCAATTGTGCCGATAATAAGCTTTAATCACTGAACCGAAAGCTCTGATACCATTTGACAGGTTCAAATAGATCGATCTATGATGATGTTGTAATGCAATATCAATTCAAATACTAAGAAATCAAAACACAAGCAATTACTTCAAAAATTCATAGATCTTATTGATAGCAAAAGCCGTGGATACAAAGTGTATGGGTGAATTACAGTGGTTCACTTCTCCCCTTACACAATACATAAAGTATCCTTTTTATTCTATCAAAAGAAACAAGGAACATATATTTACAAAACAAGTCCCTATACTATGACAAAAAGTAAAAGACAAATGTTAATCTTCTACGGGCTCTAACAAAAGTTGAGATTTTGGGTTAAAACGAGCTGGTTCGTCATTTTTATACGTCTAGCAAAACTGCCAGTTCTTCGTGCGAAACTATGGATTCATCCTGCGAAACTAAGGCCAACAAAACTATAGTTTCCCAGGTAGTTTCGCAAGTGCATAGGTAGATCTCTAGATTTAGCGAATCTAGGAAATTCCAATGAAAGTTGGGTGAAACTGGCAGCGAAACTGCCATGCGAAATTGGCAGCGAAATTGCCATGCAAAACTGGCAGCGAAATTGCCATGCGAAACTAACAGCGAAACTGCTGCCGAAACTGTGTAGAAAATGACCTATTTGTGTGTTAACTTATATGTAGACCGTGTACCATGATCCTAGCTTAGAAAATTAGATGTGAAGTTGTTTATTGACCAGGTGAGTTCTAGATTCCCCTTATTTACACGTGTTTAGTGTTTTGGGACGATATGCATACTAAATATATGATTTTTATTGCAAAGATTTCAAGGGGTTTTAACAAGAAAATAGAATTTTCTATAACAAATTATGCTAGGTCAACCTGGCCCCAGCCTAGGGCATTGTCCCTTGGACCCCACTAAGGGCTGCTGCCTCTAGAACCCCGCTATCAGGGGCTGCCGCCCTCAAACCCCGCTGTCTCGCGGAGGGTCGGTTATATTGTTTGTATTCTTTTGTGAAGAATGTGAATGTATGGACTATGAGTATATGTATAACTAAAGATGAAAGTGAAGCCTAAATAAGTGTTATTGAGCTCATAACAATGTACCATTGCTAAAGTAAAGTCTTGGAAGCAAAGGATAAAGGAGAGTTGCATTTGTTGTGCTCTCATGGATAAAGTAAAGTCTAGTGTTCATCACAAGCATGGATAAAGTAAAGTCTTGTGTTCATCACAAGTGGGGGTCATGCCCTTGGATAGATCTCGAGACATAGTAACTGGGAATTGATGGATTAAGAAGAGTAATAGAAAATAAATAAGCGAAATTCTTATTGATAAAGTATTGATAAAGTGACAGTCTGTGTATAGTAAATGTGTTTGTTCATGTGATGACTCTTTTAGAATGATAAAGTTAACATACCTCACTAAATGATTTTTTGATAAAGTAAACCGAGAATTCACTCCATGAAGTTGACTTTTGTATGCATATTAGTTGACAGGTGAGCTGTTAGACATGAGTGAATGCGGTCATGGATTCTAGAAGCTACTTGGCATCTGAAGGCTGACATTCCTGATTAAGAAGATCATTAAGAAGAACTTTTTTAAAGACTATTTGATGTTTTAAAGACAATGTTAATATTTTAGTAGAATTATGTTGTAATGGGTTGAAACTGTTGGGTACAGTCTACCCAGGACACATATTGAATTGATGTGGTTAGTAAGTTATGATCCAAGTCGGGTCATACCCAATAACAAGCTAGACAAACACCTACAATATTTATTTTATGATATGATCATGTAAGTAAATATTAACACTTGAAGTATTTAGAAATTGGGATTCTAAATATTTGCACTAATGTTATGAATAAATTATATGGATAATTTATTCTAGAGAGAGAGTACTTTGTATTGTTATTCAAATGGTTGAACAAACAATACAAGTCTTTTTGTTCGCATTTCTTTGTTACTCATCCGCATTTACTAATGCGGATGTGTTACCGAGGAAATGCGGATGAATGTTCCTCATCCGCATTTACAAATGCGGATGTGCATTTGGGAAATGCTGAAGGGATTACTTCATCCCTATTTATTAATGCGGATGAGCATTTAAGGAAATGCTGATGTAGTTTCTTTTTTCGCATTTACAAATGCGGTTAGAGTTTGTTCATCCGCATTTACAAATGCGGATGAATATTAGAGAAATACAGACGGGTTAAAGGAATGGGTCCCGCCCACTTTTCTCGCACTCTGAAATATAGTTTCATAGGACGTGCAATATATGATTGCAATCAACCACTCCCTCTGATAACTTACAACACACACAAAGGTGCAAATTGATGATCCTATTGTTTTTCTCACTATTGGTCGAAGAAAACCAAGAACAGAACTCGATTCAAGTGCAGAAAATCCTAGCAACCTGGTGCTTTGTTGGAAGCTTAGGGTAGACAAGCTTGAGGTTTCCTACTTTGGAAGCTGCTGATCAAAGATCTTCTTCCTCTGTCCCATTCAAGAGGTAGATTTCTAAACACCCTATGGTTATTCGTAAGCATGAGTTTTCATATAACGATCCATTACATGTTTTAACATATATATATAAATTGGTTTATATATATTAACCGTAACAAGTTTTTCATTCCATTTCTGCTGCGTTTTTATTTTATAAGGACAAAATGACTCTGATAAACTTATGAAAACCCAACAGTGGTATCAGAGCCAGTTATATGGATACATGCTTCATCTGGACTGAATTCTCAGTTTCTTGCTGTTACTCACCAATAGATTGAAAATTCAGGTCTATGTTTCCCCTGTTTTTCAAGATTCTACTTTACATGCATATTGTAATCTTGAAAAATTTAATCATTTGGATGATTTAGTTGTTTGGACATGAATCACGATATTCGGTTTGTTTATACATTAATTGAAAATTTGTGATTCAAGGGGAAAAAACACTTGGATTTTTGCTTACATATTTGGATATGTATCTTGAGGTTCATAACCTAGCCGAGACCTTGTGTTTGGATGTGTTGTGATTTATATTTGATTATTCAAAGGGTTGTAATAATTAAATGTATTTGTTCTTCCTATTGGCTATGTAATTTATTTATTTTCATTTGGTATGTAAAATAAATAGATTAGTTGCATTTCACTTTTACTAGAAAATGTATATAGGATATATAATTTTGTAAAAGAAGATGCAACAAGTATTTTTGATTTGGGCCAATTTTGTGCCCAAAGGGCTTTTAAGCTCTTAGTGGGATTTAAGCCCAATAATCAAAAACATATTTTGATGGCCCAAAGGGGTTTGGTGTAGAATTTTAAGTCCATCTGGAAGCTTAAATCGAATGGGAGAATCACAACACAAAGTGGACACTTGAAGCATTTGGATGCGGGATCAAGTGGGAGTTCACCGACACAAGTGTTACCCTTAGGAAGGACCTAAATATCTCACTTGTTTTGGTCAACAAGTGATGTTAAAATTAGTTGGCTATGGTTATGAACTTGTTGTATGTGTTGCTTGTATGGTTGATTTAATTTATTGTTCATGTGATATTTGGATATGCACTGTTAATTTACTGTTCAAATCAACAACAAGCTACAAATGGTTCTTTTGGAAACATTAACATGGGTAATAAAATAGTTTTATTAAAGGTTAATGTTTTCACAATAAAATTGGGTTTTATTAAAAAAACATTGGAAATTGGTTTCACTTGTGTACCACGCTTTTGAATGCATGCAAATGTAAGGTACAAAATGTTTTCATAACTAGAATTAATGGAAATAAAATCCCTTTTAAACAAGTTTAACACCATCCTTTTATACAACACTCGAATCACTTGGGAACTATCTATGGGATAAAGGTCACCTCACCACATTTAGGGAACTTGTGTGTTTGAGGTGGGTTTAACATATTTGTGGGATAAAGGTCACCTAACCACCTGTATGTGTAAACTCACACGCGTGTGTTAGTAGGACGAATTGAGTTGGAAATCATGTGAATAGGGTCACCGAAGCATGGTGTACAATGGTGTTGATGGGATTAAAGATGCCGACAAAACATAAAGATGTTTAACCGATCCCATAAACTAGAAGTTGCAAAGGGTTGCAATTGTCAAAAGTTGACTACCTTGTTAATTTAAATAATGGGATAAAGGTCACCTAACCATTATTTGAATGTAACGTTGGATTCTAGATTTTAATTATTAATTGTCTATGAGACATGAAAGGGTATTAATAGTTAAAATGTTATTTTATAAATGCTAAAATTGAACTTTGTTTATATTGTAGTAATAGACGCTGATAATAACAACGCTACCTCCCCGACCGTCCATAACCTATCACTGAGAACTATCCTGGAAAAGGATCGCCTAAACCACAATAATTTCATGGATTGGTTTTGAAACTTGAGAATTGTTCTTAAGCAAGAAAAGAAATCATATGTGTTGGACGATCCTATTACCGATGAACCCAACTGATGATGTTGATGCCTACGAGGATTGGGTTAAGCTCACTGAGGATTCTATGCAGGTTTCTTGCCTCATGTTGGGAATCATGATTCCCGAGCTTCAAAAGGATTTTGAACATCACGGGGCATACGACATGATTACCCAGCTGAAGGAAATGTTCCTTCAACAAGCGAGGCTGGAGCGGTTCTAAATGGTTCGAGCGCTTCATGCATGTCGAATGGAAGAAACCCAATCTCTATCATCTTATGAGATCAAGATGAAAATCCACATTGATCACCTCGAAAGGCTAAATTGTCCTGTCTCAAAAGAGTTGGCCACGGATTTGATCCTCAATGGTCTAACTAAGAAGTTTAAGACTTTTATCATGAATTATAACATGAATGGATGGGCAAGAGCATTGGAGAACTTCATGCAATGCTCAAAACAGCTGAGGCAAGGATGGGTAAAAGGATTTTACTAGTTCTCACGATCAATGAGGGTGGCAACAAGAAGAGGCATCACCCCGAACCCAAGGAAAATATTGCTAAAGGCAAGGGGTACATCAAAGGAAAGGGTAAGGGAAAGACTAAAGCGGGACCACCAAAACCGAGGCTTAAGAAGCCAAAGGTTACAGAGAACGATCCATGCTTTGAGTGTGGTGAGATAGGACATTGGAAGAGGAATTGTCCAATCTATCTCAAGGAGTTGAGAAACAAGAGGGATGCTGGGCAGACCTCAGGTACAGCCTTCATGATCCATATTGAACTTAATGTTATTTCTTTAAACACATGGGTATTAGATACCGGATCTGGAACTCATATTTGCAATTTATTGCAGGGGTTCAAAAGAAATAAGAATTTTAAGAAGGGGGATACTAGTCTCTATATTGGCAACGGAGCAAAGGTTGATGTCGAAGCCCAAGGAGACTATATCTTGAAGCTTCCAAGTGGTTTGGAAGTCATTTTGAAGAACGTTTTGTATGCTCCTAGTTTGACTAGGAACATAATTTCTGTTTCCCTTCTAAAACAATTTGGTTATGTATTAAAGTTTGTAAATGATGGTATTTATGTTTTTATGGATGATATATTTTATTTTAAGGCTATGCATTTTAATGGTATTTATGAATTCGTCATGATGACTCATCCTTTAATAACTCGTTATACCAGTCGAGCACCAAGAAACTTAAAATGGGTTTAAGTGAATTATATCTTTGGCATTGTTGTCTTGGTCACATAAATAAGAATCGTATTCAAACACTTCAAAAGAATAGTCTTTTGGAAGCAAATGAAGAGGGTTCATTTGATAAGTGTGAATCTTGTTTACAAGGAAAGATGACCAAGGAACCCTTTAGTGATACTAACCAAAGGGAAAAAGATTTATTAGGAATCATACATTAGGTTGTATGTGGTCCTTTTAAAGCAATGACAAGGAATGGTAAAAGATACTTCATTACCTTTATCGACGATTATAGTCGCTATGGTTATGTGTATTTGTTGAGACACAAAGATGAATCTTTTCAAACGTTCAAAATCTTCAAGAATAAAGTAGAAAATCAACTCAACAAAACTATCAAAGTTCTTCGATCGGATAGAGGAGGTGAATACCTTAGTGATGCCTTTCAAGATCATCTAAGGAGTTGTGGGATTATCTCATAGCTTGCTCCACCCGAAACACCACAGCATAATGGTGTGTCTGAAAGGAGAAACCGAACCCTATTGGATATGGTTAGATCTATGATGGCTAGAAGCACACTACCTCTATCATTTTGGGGTTTCGCATTGCTCTCCGCAGCCTGTATTTTGAATATGGCCCCAACCAAGAAAGTGGATAAGACACCTTTTGAAATATGGCATGGAAGGGTTCCATCATTACCAAATTTAAAGGTATGGGGTTATGAGGCTTATGTTAAGCAAAACACCCAAAACAAGTTAGAAAGCCGATCCACTAAGTGTATCTTTGTAGGATATCCCAAGGACTCGATGGGATATTACTTCTACAATCCAACAGAGCAAAAGGTATTTATTGCTCGAAAGGTTGAGTTCTTGGAGACTAAATTCCTTATGGAAGGACCTACCGATAGAACAGTGGAACTTGATGATGATCGAGAACCACAAGCCGATACACGTTTGGCAAGTGGTTGATCAATACACATAAAACATTCGCAGATCTGGTAGAACTAGCTATCCACCTGAAAGATATGGATTTTTCATGAATGGATGCTATGTAGTTGACTCGGATGAACCAACTACGTACCATGATGCAATGTCCAGTTCGGATTGTGACAAGTGGCTTGAAACCATGAATGTAGAGATGCAATCCATGCATGAAAACCAAGTGTGGGAATTGGTTGTGCCACCACTTAACTCCAAACTGGTTGGATGTAAGTGGGTTTTCAAGAAGAAAACCGATATGCATGGAAACTTGGATACTTATAAAGCAAGACTTGTAGCAAAAGGTTTCACTCAAACTCAAGGGCTTGATTATGATGAAACCTTCTCGCCTGTGGCAATGCTAAAATCAATTAGGATATTATTTGCCATAGCTGCATATTATGACTATGAGATTTGGCAAATGGATGTCAAAACTGCTTTTCTTAATGGACATCTTGAAGAGAATGTCTATATGTTTCAGCCCGAAGGTTTTGTCGATCCATAACATCCTAATAAAGTATGCAAGTTAAAGAAATCAATCTATGGATTGAAACAAGCATCAAGAAGTTGGAATCAACATTTTGATGAAGAGATCAAAAGGTTTGGATTTATCAAGAATGCTGATGAAGCTTGTGTGTATAAGAAAGCTAGTGGGAGCATCATCACATTCTTAGTATTGTATGTTGATGATATATTACTGTTTGGAAATGAAATTCCAACCATGGAAGATGTTAAAACCTGGCTTGGAAGTTGTTTTTCCATCAAAGATCTTGGTGAAGCCGCCTATATTTTGGGAATAAAGATCTATAGGGATAGATCAAGGCGGTTGATAGGTTTAAACCAAAGTGCATATATTGATAAAATCTTGAAAAGGTTCAAGATGGAGAACTCTAAAAAAGGTTTGGTACCTATTCAAAGAGGGACAATATTGAGTGCATCTTAATGTCCAAGCTCAAAGGATGAGCAAGAAAGGATGAAGGAAATCCCATATGCATCTGCTATAGGATCCATCATGTATGCAATGATATGCACTAGACCGGACGTGTCATGCGCCCTAAGCATGACAAGCAGATATCAGCAGAATCTTGGAAATAGTCATTGGATGGCTGTTAAGAGTATATTGAAATACCTTAGGAGGACTAAGGATATGTTTCTAATATACGGATCTGGTGAAGAGGAACTTGTAGTAAAGGGTTACACGGATGCGAGTTTCCAAACTGATAGAGATGATTCTCGATCAAAATCGTGGTATGTCTTCATTATGAATGGAGGGGAAGTATCCTGGAAGAGTTCAAAGCAGGATGTGGTAGCATTGTCCACTACAGAACCAGAATACATGGCCGCTTCATTGGCAGCACAGGAAGCTGCATGGTTAAAGAAATTCATTACCAATCTAGGGGTAGTCTCTACCATTCAAGATCCCCTAGAGATCTTTTATGACAACGAGTGTGCGATTGCTCAAATCAAGGAACCCCGTGCACATCAAAAGACAAGGCACATTGAGCGGAGATTCAACTACATAAGGGATGAAGTTGAAAAAAGAAAGATATGTATTCGCAAAGTTCACACCGATCAAAACATTATGGATCCACTCACGAAGCTCCTTGAAAGGCCAAAGCATGAGAGTCATACTTATGCCTTAGGACTTCGATATTCTAGTGATTGGATTTGATCTATTTAGTATTTAAATATAAGAACAATTGTTATTTTGACTCATATATATATATATATATATATATATATATATATATATATATATATATATATATATATATATATATATATATATATATATATATATATATATATATGATGATACTATTAGTTATGTTCCATTTTAGCATGTTTAGATCCATGAATATGTTTATTATTCTAAATGTCCGTAGTCGGTCATATTTGTAGGAACAAATATGAAGTAAGACTATTATGAACTTGGATTGGTGGATATTCATAAGGTATAATATAGAGAAAGAGGTTGCTACCAAGGTTCATAGATACTTGTGGGATACAAATATTGGACAGACCCGCTCTCAAATTTTACTGCATGGAATTATGTAATTGATCATAAGTAAATTTGAGTAAAGGCGAATATCATTGTAACCTCCGACCTGAGATACATATTGGGTTATGATATTCACCAAATATTATACTTTGATCTGGTTCTTCGCTGTTCTGAAATAATGGACAGTACATAAGGCTAGTTTTAGGTGTGATACAAGGTGATTGTGAGAAACATATGTAGTCAAGATGGGATTTGTTCCTCTTATTCGTTGAGAGTATAATGTCTAAGGCATGATAAAGTTAAAATCAACAGGGAATGATCATTCTGTGTCTCTGGATTTGACATGACATTTGTAACAAAAGGATAAATGATAGATTCACCTAAATCATTTTCAAGTAAGGGACTTGAGGAAGATGATGTTATTGAATGGCACTTTGTCATGTGTATTAGGGGTAGTAAACCGTTGTTAGGTGGTATTTACTGCTTGCATCAAATCTCTATGTATCTTGTGCAAGTAGGAGATTGTTGGGAACAGTCTACCCAAATCACATATTGAATTGATGTGGCTAGTGTTATGATCCAAGTCGGGTCATACCCAATAACAAGCTAAACAAACACCTACAATATTTATTTTATGATATGATCATGTAAGTAAATATTGACACTTGAAGTATTTAGAAATTGGGTTTCTAAATATTTGCACTAATGTTATGAATAAATTATATGGATAATTTATTCTAGAGAGAGAGTACTTTGTATTGTTATTCAAATGGTTGAACAAATAATACAAGTCTTTTTCTCCGCATTTCTTTGTTACTCATCCGCATTTACTAATGCGAATGTGTTACTGAGAAAATGCGAATGAATGTTCCTCATCTGTATTTACAAATGCGAATGTGCATTTGGGAAATGATAAAGGGATTAATTCATCCGCATTTACTAATGCGGATCAGCATTTAAGGAAATGCCAATAAAGTTTCTTCTTCCGCATTTACAAATATGGTTAGAGTTTGTTCATCCGCATTTACAAATGCGGATGAATATTAGAGAAATGCGGATGGGTTAAAGGATTGGGTCCCGTCCACTTTTCTCTCACTTTGAAATAGAGTTTCATAGGACGTGCAATAGATAATTGCAATCAACCACTCTCTCTGATAAGTTACAACACACACAAATGTGCAAATTGGTGTTCCTGTTGTTTTTCTCTCGATTGGTCGAAGAAAACCAAGAACAGAACTCGATTCAAGGCAGAAAATCCTAGCAACCTGGTGCTTTGTTGGAAGCTTGGGGTAGACAAGCTTGAGGTTTCCTACTTTTGAAGCTGCAGATCAAAGAACTTCTTCCTCTGTCCCATTCAAGAGGTAGATTTCTAAACACCCTATGGTTGTTCTTAAGCATGAGTTTTTATATAACGATCCATTACGGGTTTTAACAGATATATAAATTGGTTTATATATATTAACTGTAACGAGTTTTTCATTCCATTTCCGCTGTGTTTTCATTTTATAAGGATAAAATGACTCTGATAAACTTGTGAAAACCCAACAGAAACTTAATGTATTTTTCAACTGCAAATGTTTATCTAAATGAATGTTTTAAATCGATGTTTTGCTGTGAATGACTAACTGTGTGGTTTCTTGGGATCAGGGCCTTACACAATAGTTAAGGGTTCTCATAATACCCATACCCTATATATATATATAAAAGGGATCCTACGAAAACCATAATGTTATGTGAAAACTAGAGAAAACCAATAAAAAAGGTCACATAATTTATAATTTTTTTATCATTATCCTTTATATTTATGTGTATGTATATATAAATAAGGGTATGGATCAAATAAAAAATCGTTGCATGGTTTTACATATACGTCACATATAGGTTACGTATATGTAACCATTTCTCATTCGGCATAATGTTACATATACGTAACACTCTTTATTCTCGCATTTATGCTCAACATATATGTAAAAATTACTTAAATAACCTTTTAACAATTAAAATAACATAAAAATTATGAATTATGTTATTGGTTTCCGTAGTTTTCTTTTGTTTTTACATAACTATTGGTTTTTCCAGAAACCAGCCCATATATATATATATATATATATATATATATATATATATATATATATGTGTGTATATATGTATATATATATGTAGATATGTGTATATATATATATATATATATATATATATATATATATATATATATATATATATATATATATATATATATATATATATATATATATATATATATGTATGTATATATATATATATATGTATGTATGTATATATAAATATAATATATATATATATATGCATAGATATATATATGTATATATATGTATATATATATATGTGTGTGTATATATTTTTAGTACTCATAAAGATCGCGAGAACTTCGAGAACTCATCCTAATAATTGATTAGTTTTCAATAAAATTCTTTTTTAATTAATTCAGTAAGGGTAATTTAGGATTTTTTGTTTGTATTTAATTTGATTCTTTAATGATATAGATTTAATTTAGTAAGTTACATAACATTCAATCATGTTAAATGAGAATTTTTAATTTTGTATACTTTTATTGCTCAATCAATATCCATATGTAGATTTTTTTTGAACGGCTTAATCCATATCCATATTATTAATTGATTCATCAAGGATCAAGCAGATGCTCACTGTCATCAATTCATTCATCGATTCATCAAGAATTTTCAAGATCAATTTATTTTTTTTCGATTCATATGTTTCAAGTAAGATTGTTCATAATATATTCTTCTTATTTTTATAAAAAATCTATTGGTCCTTCATATTTGAAGTCCGATTGATGTCGTCCATGTTTTTATCATTGATTCTCTGAATCAATTTTGTTTCTTTGAACATTCCTGGTTTTAGGTAAGATTTGATTATTAATATTTGAATATACTTTTCATTTTAAATTTAGATTAGTGTAATAAACCAAATGATTTGCAATGAAATTATATTAATTTGGTTGTGTATAAATATTATTCTCATGACATTGTACCGAACCATAGATCTACCGAATTGAGTATTTTTTTCAAGATTCATATGATACGTCAAATTCTGAGGATATGAGAGTGAATATTGCTAGTGATGATTCAAACCAAAACCAAGTTTATCAAACGGTGAACGACTTTTTTTCGATGAAGGAGGTAACAATGGACTCTTGAATGAAAAGAGGAGGAAGCGTTTTTGTCGTTATTGTATTGTGTTCACTTACCATGATGATAGAAATTGTCATATGAAGTAGAATAGCTATATATATATATATATATATATATATATATGATAGGGTTATCTTGAGAATTATATTTTTTTGTGAGAACATTAGAAACCAATATAAGCTATATATTTAAGTCACATCCATGTCCACTTTTTTTTAAATGTTCATAACCTTTTTTCATGAAATTATTTTTTTCAAAAAAATTTCAACATTAGTTTCAGTATTTTTTATCTTTCAAACACGTACCATATTGATATATTTTTTTTAAAAAAACGTCAACCCGTTATTTACACATGTGTAAATTAGTCATTACATATGTGTAAATCATGTTTTACATATGTGTATTTCTAGGTATTACATGTGACATCCGGTAATTTTTCGTTACCAAACTCTGTTAGTTCCGTTAGGTCTTGCATACACGTGTCGTGAGCACACACTAGTTGTCGTTGAACGTTGGTGACTTAATAATAATTAACAATGATAAATAGATAATAATTTAACTAATAATGTTGGTTATTAGTTTGTGGTTACACGATTTATGAATTTTAAATATTATTTGTGAATTTCACCTTGTAACGTGTCTATGTGTTATATTTATTTTGTGTATTTTGTGATTAGTGAAAATTATGCATGATTATTATTGTTAGTTTATAATGCTAGTATTTTGTAGTTAAAACCTTTTAAAAAGAGTTAAAAGATTAGTTTTTCACAAAAGGTAATTAAAAGGGGTTTAAAAGGTAAATTCTAATTAAATTAAGATTAAACAAAACCCAACCCTAGCCCCCACAACCCCCTTCGGCCGCGACTTCACCCAAACACACACACACCTTGCGATTCTGATCAAGAGCAAGCAATTGGGCATCGAGTTTGATTGGTTCCAAGGATTACAACACGTTAACAACTTCAAATCTTGGGCATTACGTGATTACAGGTTAGATTTTTATGGTTTTTCATAGTTTTTGGGTGTTGGCGAAACCCTAGTTCGAATAGGTGCTAGATGTCGAATTTTGTGATGTTTGATGATTGTATGATGTTCGTTAGGTTGTATTGATGTTAGTTTACATGGATTATACAAGAAATTCGTGATTTTGATGCGTGGATCATACCTTAGTAATAATAGTAACTTTTGTGCATGAACTTGATGATTTGATGATGGATTGATGATGTTATGATGTTGTTAATGTTGTATGAATGTTGGGTTATAATTTTTATGCAAGAAATCCATGAATTAATCATGTAGTTCATACCTTGCTATAAGTAGAAACTTTTGGATATGAGATTTGTGAATTATGATGATTTGATGATGTTGAACGTGTCTAGATAATAGTTATGAGCTTGAGTAGGTATTGTGTTGATGAATTAATGATTGAATTGAGCGTTAGATTGATTTTGGGATGTTACTTTCCTAAAAGGGAAACTTTATTTGTGTGGAACATTGGATAAGGTGAATTGGGCATGTTTATGATGTTAGGATCATGTTAGAATGTTTATTGGTGTTGTCTAATATGGTGGAACGTGTTAATTGGGTTGTATGGATACTTGATTGGTCAATTGGGAAATTTGGACTTTTATGGATTATACATGATGATGGATTATGTTAGGAGATTATGGAATCATGCTTGGGATTGTAATAGATCATTGTTGGGTATGTTGGTTGGCATGAATCTTGTTGAATAATGGGATGATGATCGTCATACACGCGTGCGAATCTGAGGCCCCTACTTAGTAGGATTGGCAGGGTTTAGGGTGTTAAGTCATGAGTGGCTTCACATGGCATGTTGTGCATGATTAGAATTTATGTATGATGTACTAGTTATGATGTAATTATAATTGTGTTGGGCATGTTGACTACTTGAGATTCGCATGAGTTGTATGATAATCTAAGTTGTATGATGATCTTGGTAGAACAAGTGGTTGATAAAGTGATATACGTGAACAACTTGTATGATAACAGTGTATGATGAGTTGCTATGCTTGATTAAAATGGATTTCAATTAACATGTCACCAACGGGTCAAACGGGTCAACTGGGTCAAATGCGTCTTGTTTTTCTAAAACCTTTGGTCAATGTGTTTATTGAGCACTTAGGGATTGTTGATGATTCTGTGTACACGTACTCATGTACTTGCTTGTTCTAGGTAACCTCTGAAGGTTGTCTTTCTCTCTCTCTCTCAAGTTAGCTTAATATCATTCGTGTGCACACCAAGTACATGAGTACGTGTACATGTACGATATAAAAGCTAACTTGAAAGGGAGAGAAAAGACAACCTTCAGAGGTTACCTAGAACACGCAAGTACATGAGTACGTGTACACAGAACCATAACAACCCTAAGTGCTTAATAACACATTGACCAAAGGTTTTAGAAAAACAAGACGCATTTGACCCAGTTGACCCGTTTGACCCGTTGGTGACATATTAATTGAAATTCCATTTAATCAAGCATAACATTTCATCATACATGGTTATCATACAAGTTGTTCACGTATGTCATTTCATCAACCACTTGTTCTACTTAGATCATCATACTTTAGATTATCAGACAAGTCATGCGAATCTCAAGTAATCATCATGCTCCACACAATTGCAATTACATCACCACTAATGCATTATACACAGAGTCTAATCATGCACAACATGCCATGTGAAGCCACTCACAACTTCATACCCTAAACCCTGCCAATCCTACTAAGTAGGGGCCTCAGATTCGCACGCGTGTATGACGATCATCATCACATTATTCAACAAGATTCATGCCAACCAAAATACCCAACAGTGAACTATTACCATCCCAAACATGATCCTATCATATCCCACATAATCCATCACCATGTATACCCACTAAGAGATCAAATCTCCAAATAACCAAACAAGCATCCATATAACCCAACTAATCCATTCCACCATATTAGACACCATCAATGAACATACTAACATGATCCTAACATTACAAACATGCAAAATTCAACATACCCAAGATTCTATACAATTAAAGTTTCCCTTTTGGGAAAGTACATCCCAAAATCTAACTAACAACCAATACATTCATGAATTCATTAACAATATACCAATTCAAGCTCATGCTATCATCTAGATATGTTCAACACCACCAAGCCATCATAATTCACAATTCCCGTAATCAATTCTTTGATTTCTAGTCCCAACATTCATACAACATCATAAACACCATATCACCATCAATTCATCAACAATTCATCAAGTTCATGCACAAAAGTTACTATTAATAGTAACGTATGAACAACGCAACAAAATCATGAATTTCTTGTATAAACCACGTAAACCATCAACAATACTATCTAACTAACATTATACATTCATCAAACCATCAAGAAATCGACATCCAAGCATAAAGTCGACTAGGGTTTCAGCCCAAACATCAAAACCATGAAAAACCACAAAAAAACTAACATTTAATCACGTATTGGACAAGAATTGATGTTTCTAACGTGTAGTAATCCTTGAAACCGATCCAAATCGAAGCTTGCTTGCTTGTTCTTGTCCAAATCGCAAGTGTGTGTGTGTGTTGTGATGTTCGTGGCCGAATGGGGGGTTTGGGATTAGGGTTGGGTTTAATTTTTTTAAGTTTTAGTTTTAGGTAATTACACTTAACCCGCTTTGTTTATATTTTATAAAAACTAAGCCTTTAAACACTTTTTAAAAGGTTTTAACTTACTAATATAAACATTATTAATCAACAATAATAATCATATGCATTATTTTCACTAGTCACAAAATACACGAATTAAATACACACGTTGCCACGTTACGCGATAAAATTCACAAATAATATTTAAATTGCATAAGCACAACTAATAACCAACATTATTAGTTAAATAATTATCTGTTTATCATTATTAATTATTATTAAGTCACCAACGTTCAACGACAACTAGTGTGTGCTCACGACACGTGTATGCAAGACCTAATGGCACTAACGGAGTTCGGTAATGGAAAATTACTGGATGTCACATTATCCCCATGTTGAAAGAATTTTCGTCCCGAAAATTGCGTTACATGGTATGTGCTCCATCACTGGTCTACTGCATTGGCACAAAGTAATCGAGTGAGTTTCGGGTGAGTTGTCACATTATGCTTGGTGCATTCTCACATAGGATACCTGCTCAAATGCTAAAGTTATGTGGTGCATTCTCACATGAACAGTGTGATTGGTGCATTTAGGAGTACACTGCTCAATTGCTAAAGGATGGTATTCTTGAGCTATGGGTATACTAAAGAGAATGACATTGCATTCTTACTTGATAAAGGAACTAAGCTTGTGCTAAGTTCAAAGATAAAGTAAATGATTAAAGCTAAAGTACAGATAAAGTAAAGATAAAGTATGGGTAACGTGACGATAAAGTAAATGATAAAGTAAAACTAAAGTATAGTTATCGAACGAGTTCGATAAAGATAATGAATAAAGTTAAAGTTTATGCGATGTTAAAGTATGATAAAGTGTGTGATCATGATAAAGTTTTGTTAAAGTAAAACTAGAACTCACTCAATGTCATTAACTTTTGTATGCATAATAGTTGGCAGGTAATTTTTGATGCTGAGGAGGTGCAGGCATGGACGCCTAAGCTACTGGGGATGATTGGAGTCTGGCATCCACATTTTTGAGAATGTTATTGTGTCAATACAATTTTTGGGATATAAACCAACAATGTAATAATTTGACACAGTTTTAACTATTAATTAAAAGTTTAAATTCCGCTGCAAAATTATGTGTTTTAAATGTTTTATGCGATGATTGGCAATTTTAAGCGTCCTGGGAACGGGGCCTTACAGTTTTGAAATTATAGTAAGGCATTCCCATCATAAGTTTTTATAGAAATTTATGTAGAATTCTTAGGAGGCATAACAAACCGATTATAGATGACATACATGCTTCTCATTTTTAACCTTTTTCTACCGTTTCCGTGAGAGTTTGAGCCTAATTGAGCAATTAATAGCATATGTTGATTTGTTTTATATTTTTTCATAACGAGGGAAAACATAATGTGCATTTAAGTTAGAACTCATGTAGTTGATGCGTGACAAGATCATAAACCAATATTTACATGAATATGATAGAGGCATTAGGAATGAACCATTTGTTTGAACCTTTTCTTTTGAATTCCATACCTTGATAAATTTTCTTTAGACACCATGTTGAGCCTAACTTATGGTTTGAATAACCCAACACAATAAGCCTACAAAGCCTTAGCCTTTTTATGAAACCTAGGGTAATGAAGTCCAATCCATGACTTGTCTAGAAGTGTTTTTTAAGTATTTAGTGCAATAATAGCATGATTGGTTTGAATTATATATATATATATATATATATATATATATATATATATATATATATATATATATATATATATATATATATATATGAAAAAAAGAAAAGAAAAAGAAAGAAGAAAAACTAAATATAAGGTTAAAATGACCAAAATATGAATCAACAAAAATAATGTGAGAATTTGGTGATATTATTGCTATTAAAGGATAGAGATTAATAAATAAGACATCTAGCATGTTTAAATCGGATTTTATTACCCTTTAGCCACTCTAAAGTCCCTACTTTATCCCACCTTAAATCTTAGCCCGACATTACAACCCGTGAAAGACCTCTTGATTTATGTGTTATATTGTGTTTATTGATGGCGATATGATTAATATACGAGCTTATGATGAAAATGTACATTTTTGGTTTGAGAGTTCCAGATATACTAGTATATAAATCACTAGTCCACAAAAAAAAACCGAGAGGAGTATTCATTGTGAGGAATGTGAATGCATGTATGTTTGAAGAAAAAGGTGAAGTTATGCCGACTAAAGATTTTAAGTTTAAAACATAAGTGGTATTAGATGTTGTCTTGTGAATCTTACATGATGAAAGTTTAAAACTAAATATGCCATAGGGACCTTAACTTATACAAAGTTATGATAACTTAGCATGTTTGATTAATTAAGGTGAATTGTGCAAGTAAGTTTATTTGAGGACAAACAAAAGGTTAAGTGTGGGGATGTGATCACAAGTCAATAATTCAAGGCTTAATTGATCTAATTATGTGATTTTACATCGTTGTTATTGTGAAATGTGATAACTTTGGTTGGGCCTAATGTCGCACACAGACTTCAATCAGCAATTAAAGGTGGACAACATTTTGTAAGTGATACTATTACAGATTACAAAAATTTTAGTATTGATATAAGAAAATACATAGGTAATAGAGACGCCCAGATGATAGTCAACACTATTAATGAGCGTCAGGTCAATTGGCAAAACTTTACCTTTGTGTGTAGAGCTGAAGAACATGAACTAAAATCTTTATTTTGGGCTGATGATGTGGTGAAGACCAATTACTCTACATATGATAGAATTTTAGCTTTTGACGCCACATACAATACAAATAAGTCACTTAGGTAATCCGTTTATATAATTTTGTTCCATCAACTAAGCATTTTTAAATTTATATTATGCATTATAGATACAATATGATTTTTGTTTCATTTACTGGTGTTCATCATCATTAGAAGTGCGTCACTTTTGTGGCTGGTTTGCTATACGATGAAACTATAGAATCATATACGCGGTTATTGCAATGTTTTTGGAGGCTTATGGTAAACATCCTACATTGGTTCTTACGGATCAAAACCCAGCAATGAAACAAGCTATTTCAAATGTCTTCAATGATTCCATTCATAGTTTATACATGTGGCACATTACGAAGAAATTACGATCAAAGCTTCGGTTCCTATCTTTAAAACTATTAGTTGATTGTTTACAACTATTTTACATACAGGTAAAATACATTATAACAAGCTATATAATATTTGTGCCTACATTTCACAAATTTACTCAATTACACAAACAATGTATTTTATGTTATTTTTGTGTTTTTTCATATCTACATATTCAAGTATTATTATTAATATTTATGTTATTTGTTATATAGGTAGCTGGTGACATGACTTATAATAAAAAAATCAAACGAGTTATTCATAAGCTTGTTCGGAATGTTTTTATAAAATCGAATGTATTTGAGGAGCGTTGGCATCTGCTAATGAGTGAGTATAACCTCACTGATCATGAATGGTTGTCAGATATGTTTGCAATTAGAGAACAATGGGTTTGCGAATACTTTAAGGATCTTCCATTGTGTTGTTTAATGAAGACGACATGTCGATGTGAGAGTTCAAATGCTTTTTTCAAACTAAAGGCTTGTGGATCAAACACTCCGGTGGAGTTCCTTTTTTGTTTTGACTCGACCGTTGAGGGTCAATGTTACAAGCTGAGAAAGCTTCAACATGCTTCCACCACAACCTCACCTTCTTACGTACCCTTCTGCAAATTGAGAAACATGCCGCTGAGGTTTACACCCATACTATTTTTGATGAGGTTCAGAAGGAAATTTTCAAATCCATTTGGATGTATTTCATTACTACATGTAAAGTAGTTAATGGTGTTAAGTCTTACATCATGTCTCGTAAAAAAGATGGATCTGGTTTGGTTGGTGAGTTTAAGGCAACTATTTATTTTCATTTATGTTATATATCTTGTTTATGCTAAATAGTTGTTTTAAACTAAATCATTATGTTACCAAATTTTATGTTTTAGGTGACCTTGGATTTGTTGGATCATTCCGTGATGTGTTCATGCATGATGTTTACCAGGTCTGGTTATTTACGTGGACATGTATTCTGTGTTTTAAAAAATCAAAACATTAAGAATATACCTTCACACTACATTTCAAATAGATGGATGACTAATGCCTTACCTGGCAACATTTTCAGATTGTCCAACAGATATGGTTTGGTTACAAGTGAAAGATGCAGCCTTATTAATGAAGTTTTTGATTTAGTTGAAAAATGTACGGAACACTTGGGGGGGGGGGGGAGGGGGGTGATACAGAACGTCTTAGTTTGTTTGTTGATAAAATGAAACAAATGAAGGATCAAGTATATAAAGAAGTTCCTTACTTAAGTACCCGCGAAAATAAGGTTGTTGTTATTTAAGATATGGTTGGACAATCTCAGGAAGAAGATTTATCTTACAGCCCACCACGGGGGATCCACAACAAAGGTAGCGGTACGAGCAAATGATTGATTGGAAAGCAATTTCCAAGAGTCAAAAACCAAAAGCTTGTGCAGGACATGTCATAAATACACCAATAATCATGACTCTCGTAATTGTCCTTTGAAGAAAAAAGGGCCAACGAACAACAGATCATGAATATTAGTAGTCATCACATTAGTCCTTTAGTTATTACTAATTTATCACGTCCTTTTTCCATGGTTTTCTTTAAATTATGATGTTGGAAATTTCTATTACATTATTAATATCTTGCAATAACATATCTTCATTCAGTCTAATCAGATAAACTAATGGGGATGTTATTTTTATTTTTGTTTTCTTATCTAGTGTTATATTTACATTGTGTAAAAACATTGTATCTATATAAATTACATATACGTAAATAACCAAAACCTATATGGAATACAACTACTAATAACAACACAGATCATCAAGTTTTCTCGTCTCAAAGAACCATTATGATATGAGTTTCCATGTCCCAAAATTACCAACATGTAATCCATACAAAGTACATCAAATTATCGTATTAGCAGTCATATAAAAGACATAACATTTCTTTACATTATTTCATTAAAACTTATTTAACTAATAACTTCCAACCACTACGATTTAATTTTCCTTTAAAATGCGTACTGACTTATTATCTACTTCTAAACACACACATCCCATTTATAATGTTATAATATGGCACCTAATAATATAATAGAAATCATCCAATCATAGATAGAACACCAAATGTTTAGAATCCACGAAGGCAAAACACCCATAATTGCAACAATCCACCAGATTTTACGTTGTTAAAAGATAAAAAACACAATGACATATCATGGAATTAACTTTGATTTACTTAACACCTTGTCTCCAAAATTAAACTATCCTTGTGTTTGTTAGCTTCTGATAGCAGGATAAGATATGCATACTTCACCTTAAGCTTCCTTAACCGACCATCGTGTCTTGTTACATCCTTTAAAAATCCACAAGTCCATCTCCTCACCTTGCTGCCCATATAGGTTTCCATATGCCGCATAACAAACACCCCACAATCAATTGGATTGTGAATTGTAGCCCATGAAAGTTTTTTCATGACAGGGATGCATCTTGAAAGAGGGACGTACTTTACGTTTCCTACTCGACGCAAATACTCATCAAATATGTGCTTCTATAATAAACGTCAAACATAAAATATTAGTATTGACAAAATATATAACAGCCTACGTAAATATTAATATAGCATCATACTAGTTTTTATATCATATCCTTCAAGATAACATATAACCTTAACTAACATTTTCATAACATATAACCTTAACTAACATTTTCGCATGCGTAATACACGGTCATTATCTCAGCCTATTCAATATTGAATCATACTGGTAATTTCACAAAATATGACACTAAGCCCAATAAATTTATACTTTCATCATTATAGTTTACATATAACCGTCACAAATAAGGTCACAGTGATATCATACAAAATTATCACCAGCAATATTTTTTTCAAATTTATATGATAAATTTATAATTATGATAAATTTATTCTTATTTGTTTTATGTGTTTTCATATATGTACAACAATTTACCTCATACTTACATACACATAAATTGGACAGGAACGTAAACTAAATAATGTAATGCATAATTAGATAAATTATGTATATCAAATAAATAAAATCTTACCACTTTGTTAACTGTGCTTTTCTTATGATAACAAGTAGCATCCTCAATACTTACGAAGCTGCTACACTCACGTATTTTGTCAAATACTTCTATAGCTGGATGATGTAAATGAAAGCACAATAAGTAATAGTGTTTATTTTCCAAGACCGGAAACCTAAAAGTGTCATATTCACTTAATGTGTAGTCATTTTCATCACATCATCAATTATTGTCTTCAAATTATTTCTGAATTCTTTAAATCTGCTATCATCATCCATAGTTGTGTTCGAAAGAATTGCATCGGTCTATATCAATTTTTCATTATATTAACGTATGATATTTTAGTAAACAAAGATCTAAATATATGCACCGTACAAGTAATGACTTACTATTACACCGGTGTGCATGAACAACCTATATTCCGATTCTCTGTTCCCTTTCCTTTCTTCAAAGTTTAGCACTGCTGACTGGCAGTTAATAATGTTTGACACAAGTCTTACTTCAGGCTATAACGATATTAGCAAGAATCTTTTTGTAATAGCCCCTTCTTCTATCTCGAAAACATTATCCCTTGTTTACATGCACCCATAAAATAAATAATCAAATAGTGAATCACTTAATACAAGTTATAAGCACGATCTAAACATAAAATATAAACATATGTACTCAAATTCATTTTCAAATTCCCTCCTTTTGTCCGCTTCACTATCTATATTCACCCTACATATTTAAATTAGCAAACCCAACAACTTATTTCAGCGTTCTATATTAACATGTAAATATCAATAATAATTTAGTTAATTCAATTACCTGTCCTTCTCAAGTCCCCTCATTAAATAGGTTCACACTTTTCGCTCTTCCTCATAAATACCTTTCTTGATGTCAATAGGTCTCACTTTGAATGGTGACCGATTTACATCTACAACTTTCTTCACCCTTGATGGCCTTTTCCTATCGCCACATCTAGGTTCTCCTAATTTTGTATCCCGATCATATTCTCCCCTAACTTGTTTTCCTTTTAGTTATAACATTTTTTCTACTTCTTTAAAATCTTGAGGCAAACCCAGACTAAAATTTGGTCCTGGTGTACTCAGATCATTACAGCTAAACTTCATCCTCCCGAATGCATTTTTTTATACTATCCTCTACCCAATTTGCAAACTGACACACTGCCTGTGTTGTTGAAATATCTAGGTCATCTACACCATTATATAACACCATTCTCCTCTTTGTACCTGAATTAATCACTACCACGGTTTGTTTTGTCTTTCTCCCTTTAGTGGTTATTTTTATTAAATTAATGATCTTATCATCACAGGCTAAATCGGCTTCTTCCATTTGGTCTCCACCCTCACCACTCAACTCATCCATATTTAAACAACTCTTGAAACATTGCACATATCTTTCCTTAAATTCTCGTATATTTGAACAATCTTGAAAATTGTTGACACTTCCAACGATTAATTTCTCAAACTTTTCCTTTTCTGTCATAATCAAATGCAAGATCATATTCATCTTTGTAATTTTAACCTTCAAAAAATATTTAAGTACCAGTTAGTTGTAAATCTCTAAAAATGGTCCACAATCTACTTAATTATACGTATTACGGTAACACAACTTTTATATATCTGATTATTTAGTTCATTTTTATTAAAACAGTTTTACACATGTGTAAATCACATGTATATACCAATGCATACAATACATTCTTTCATTATTAACTGTATTTTTACACAATTACACTTAATAAAACCTTTACCTTCATACTACTGCTATCACTAATATCAGATGAATTGTCATCGTCATCATCAGCCTCCAAACTACCTGATATCACTTCTCTATCATCTTACAAGTTTAGCATATTACCTCGTCCAAATCCACCCCTTTTTATCTCCAACTCCTCTCTCTTTCCAAGGTTTTTAAATGTCCAAAATTTTAAAGGGCTTATTGTGCGTTCCTTGTTGATTCCACGACAAATAGTTGCATCTACGTATAAAATTAAGCTGCATCAATACCAAAAAAATCAAAATAATTTAATATTTAGTTTAATTAAATCTTAAATTATCATAATGTGTATTTATCTTTCAAAACTAAAAGTTCATTGTGTAATTTTCTTTTCTCTTATAATTTATGTATCACAAACATTCATTGTACATCATTTAAAATAAATTAACGCATTTTAATACATACCGTCAAAATCGCTAGTGCTCCACGGAATTGCGAATCTAGATCCCTCATTCTCCATTTCTTTTTTCATTTCCTAATCGTAGATACTATGTAAGTGCACCAATTAATGTTCCCAATATCGATATCCTCACTTATAAGATCAACAATCCCTAACTTACACTTACCATTCACGTGAAACTCAATAAGTGCGTTATAAAACAAAACAATAAAATCGATCTTGAACATCAGCCCATCATCAACATTGGATTCACTTATCATCCTAACAATATCATGTTTCCCATTCATCTTTGTTTGATACCTATTCCTCCATTGAACTGCAACAGACGTCCAACATTCTGGTTTTCCTAACACACTTTAACCCAACACTTGGTTTGGTATGCCTAGCAGCTTATGTATAGTATCACAATCAATCATTAATAACCCTGTCTCCGTCTACATCTCCATTGTTTCTGGGTTAAATAAATCAACCACATAACGACCCATCTTTATCGAAACTCCATCAACCCTCCATGATAGTAGTTTCCAAAAACCCATTTTGCGAACTGCCTCTCTTTGATTCTTCTTAAGTGCCAAAATACCTATGTAAAACTGTTTTGGTGATGACTTGGTTCTAATTCCAAACTACTGTGCTCCCCCTAACCTTGTTTCTTTTAAGATTCTCATCACCACTTTTCTTCATTACGTCATTTTTCTTTCCTGATAATATAAACATTTCAAGTTATATAATTTGTTCCACTTATTTCAAACAGGAAGTATATTTCATAACTTTTAACAGAGAATTACCTTTGGTCACATCCACTTTTTTTTTTACTACATTCTCTTTATTCGATTTTTTTATTATCCAAACCTGCACAACACATACATATCTTGTTACAAAATATAATTTCTTTCCTTTTACATATGTACCAACTTCGACATCACCGTTTTTATCTATGTACATGAATATATTACTAACTATTAAAAAAACCAATATTCGTTTACCATCATCTTTCCCTTAAGCAACATTAACTATCTTCAAATTATTATCGACCTTCATTGCCATCACATATTATACGTAACTTTCTTTACTCAACTTATACATACAATAATCAATATATCAATGAACTATTGAAACACTACCTTTCATGTCATTAGCTTTCCTTTTCTATCTATTATCTCTTCGTGGCTTGTGTTCCTTCATTCCTCCTATTCTCAAAACAAATTTATAATTAATGTTTTTTTTAACATGTACGTAGAACTGTAAAATCTGCCTAACCTGATCCACTTCCTTTTGCCATTTTCTTTACAATCTTTTTTTTTCCTTCTTTTTTTTCTTGAAACTCCAGAAACCACATTCCTACATGTTGAAGATTTATCTTTCTGATCATTACAAACAGTCACTGATTTTGCCATTGAAATTTTCGGTCTTTCCCATATCTATTTTAACATAAAATTTTAAGTGTAAAGATAAATCCCCCATATATATAACCTTTATTTAATACAAAAACTTACTGTATTATCTCCGTCCCCTTTTTATTTTCTACATGTAATAACCTTCTCCATTACATTTTCCATATCCTTTCTTTTACCATCCTTTACATGACTTTAAGATTCTTTCCTTGCAGAATACCATATATATATAGGTAAATCGTGTTTAAACACATCACATTAACAAACAACTTAATTTAAAAGCTCATAATCAATAGTTACGCATAATATAACCTAAATAATATACTTACTTAAAAATTCTTCATACTGCTTGAAGCATTAATCATTAATGCTGTTATGTTTTGTTGGTTGTTTTGATATCATCAAACTACTTGTGCCTGCAACATAAGGATATGTTATATTTAAATTTTATAATTTTCAAAATTTCATAATGTATATATTTCATGAATATTTTCTATTTTCCACCCTAATTCATTTAAGTATTTTACCAGCTTCTTTTCTTATACTTTCTTCTGGATCATCAAGATCAATTGGATTTGCTGCATCGTTCGTACATCGACTAAAAGATAAATTATATGCTATGCATTTACTTCTTTCTACATACACGTAAAACAACATAAGGGTAAACAAAATAATTCTATAACAGTTAAGCTACCTTTACACAAATAAATAACATATAAACTTACTTGACGACATCCTTACGAGCTACACGTTCCCCTAATTAAAATATCCTGAAAGAGAATACAAGTCATTTACATATCAAAACTTCATTCTTTTTACTATCTACATACCCCTTGTATACCAATACATATATTGTATTGCTCATGTTCATCAATACCAAACATAAATCTATATGCTTTGTTATCAAATATTAACCAATTATTAAATATACGTATAATGGGACAGTCAAAATTAAAGACTTTCAAACAACATTTATAGATTCAAATACAGAGAAATTTGTTCTTAATAATAAGAATGTTCTAGATGATCATATTGTAGATTGGTCGCGTCTTTGCTAAAAGGATGTTTAAATTTTTAATAGTAAATCATTCATAGGGTTGTTTCAATGTCTAAAACACATGATGAGTGTCACATGCTGGCTAGTTTTACTTCATCAATTGTTCATCTTATGAGACAATGCATTCATGCCAATGTTCAGTTGGTATACCAATAAATTTTTCCTCATTTCTTTCCTATAAATTCACATAACAACCATCTTCAAATGACCATACTACCTGTCTCTTTGGCATATATATGCAGGTCACTTTACTGTTATACGCATATAATCTGCAGGACCGGTTAAGAGATGGTCAATACAATCAGTCTCATAATGAGGAGAGTGTTAGAACACTTAACAGATCAAATGGAAACCGGGTTTATGTAAATGATACTAAAAACACAAGTAAATGAGACAGAACTAAGAACAAAAACAGAGTAATATGGTTTTCAAGAATGTTGTATATTGCTCTCAAGTTCTTTTACAAGTGTTACAAAGCATACAAAGAAATACAAGGACCTGAGATACTTTATACTACATCCTACAGCCAGCGATACTTTGAAAGCCAGCTGGAAACACTAATCTAGACAACAAGATCAATGTAAAGTCAAAAGGTAGATTGCCTTTTGACTAGTGACTATGACATGCGATAGCTCACACCCTAATATATTATAAAAATGATAAACGGTACAAACTAGGAAGTTACAGACTTAAGACCATAATCTACAGTTTACTAAAAAATGGACCTTTTCACCAACTTGTATAAGTTGGTGTGTCTTTAGAGTTGCAGTGGAAAGTAAGTCAGCTTTATGGAAAAGTAGATCAGAGAAAACATGTCCTCTCTGTCTTCAGAAGAAATCAGTGTTCACTTCATTGGCTCCGGAAGACTTTGTCATTAAAGCTTCGAAACACTTTATCTTTGGCTTCGGAAGATTTAGTCTTTGGCTTCGGAAGATTTTACACTTAGAATAGTTTCTGTGATGAGTGTAAAACTTCCGAAGTAACTTCTACATTTACATCAGTGCATGCATGCATGAAGCTCCTTGGTTGTTTTGGCTTCTTTTGTTGCATCAGCCTTCTAATATAACCTTACAAACTCCCCCTAGGCTGATGCTACCAAAACAAAGAAATTATTCAAAGTTGACAGTCCTCATTAGGATTAAGACCATACCTTTCTTTATCATCTGGTCAGGATCCCTCAAACTCTCATAATATCTTCTCATCTCATGGAGACCATATAGAGGAAGATCAAGTATGTCTTGCCAGAAATAGACATCTTGATCTCCTTGATCTCTGATGACATACCACCTATCTGGATTAGCAGCAAAAGTCCAGGACAAGATGGGTCTTCTAATTGCAAGAGGCTCTACTTGAATTGGAATTGGTTGAGCAGCCTCTTCTTGCATTACCTCAGTATGCTCTGACTCATCTGAGATGCAGAGGTGGATGTCTTGGAATTCTTCTTGGAAACACTCTTTATGGCCATCCTTTTCCTCCTCTTTGAAGTCTTTAACTGAGAGGATTTGGTTTTCAGCACTAGGTTGTTCTACTATGTCTCTCTTAGTTGGGTTCTCTTCTCTTACATGTTCAGAAGGAGAGGGAAGAGGACCCTGCTATGGATCAAAAGATAAAGTTGGCTCAGATGTAGCTCTAGGTTTAGGTTGTGTTGTCTTAGGGGGTTCAACCTTGACCTCAACTTCAGGTTGAGCTGGACTTGGTGGAGAATGCAAGTCAACAAGCTCTCCCTTCTAAATCTTCAGCTTGATAATCCTGATATGCTCATCCATAGTGGATAGAAATAAGCCTCCTTTCGGAGAATGCATACAGCTTCAAGAAGCTCATCATCCTTTGTTTGTCAGTAAACTTCTTTTGGCTCTTTTATATGATGGCACTTGACTTTGCAGCTTCTTCCCTTAGTTTTCTCATAGCAGCCTTTTGTTCCTTGTTGACTTGTTGCTCCAGCTGCTTGAGATACTCAAATTCAACATACACATATGATAAGGGAAGAAGTACAGATGCCTGATAGAGGCCTGTGGCACTCAAGTAGTTGATCATGTTTAGTCTATCAGCTTCCTTGTCTATATGAGGTTATGCAGTTGCCACAGCCTCTGTCTCAGGACTTTTTTGAACTGGGGAGAGGGTAGGAGCATGCTTGTAGAGCCTTTTCTATCTCCTTTCTTCCATGTTTCTAAGGAGCAATGCCACATTCTCTGTCTCTTTCCTCTCCTTGGACAATCCCTTGTCAGCCAGTTCATTCAGTTCATCTAAGAGGAGAGAGAGTAGTTCATCTACATTGTAGTTTATGGTCGCCAAGTAGTTTATCCTGGCTGTCTTTAACTCATCATCCTGAGTATTTGGCTTAGGGGCAGCCCTGATGGCAGCTTCCATGAAGCCTGGAGAACCTCTTGAACTTTCTCCCTTTAGCTTCCTCTTCCTCTCTCTTTCCTCCTTCTCAATCTCCTCAGAAGTTAGTTTCCTTTTTCCTTTTGTCACTCACAGGCCTTGGTGACTTAGGGTGGAGAGAACTTTGGCCTTCATTGCTTGATTCAGCAGTCAAGCGCTGGCCAGATAGAGGTTATGAAACACCATCACCAGCTAGTGCCTCACTCAGTGTAATGGGTACTAAAGAAGTTCCTGTCTCAGGGTTCACAGGTTCAACTTCTGGGCCTCCAGTCAAGGCTTCCCCTTCAAAGCTAATCTTATGGTCCACCTCAACATCCAGTTGACCAAATATCTCACCTGCTAGCCTCTGTCTATATAGTTTTCACCTCATCTTGAATTCTTCTAGCACCCTTTCTGGAATCAAATCTGCTAATCTTGCTGCTTTTCTATTTTGACTTGGGTTGACAAGTGGAAGATCAATTAGATAGATGTTCTCATAGAAGCTCAGGTTGGAAAAGTTAAAGATTTCCTGTTGACCCTGAGATCTAGAGATGACAAGAGTTCTTCTATCAGTGTCATACCTCCATCCTATGATTAGGTTCTTAGAGTAAGGAGATGGGGTAGGCATAGCTCTAGGAATACCCTCCTCAAATAAACTTTTATATGAGTAAGTCGACATCCATAAGACTTGAGGAGGTTGCTGAGTATGGAGAATTGCAAGTAAGGGTGGTGAATCCTTAAAGTCCATACCTTATGAAGAACTCCCAGGTTCTGTGATTGTTTGGACTTTCTCCCCCTTTTTGGTAGCATCACCTTCTTGCATAGGTGAGCTTGGGGTTGGGTCTGTCATATCCATAGGTTCTTGTGGACCTGGTTGAGTTCACCTAAGTGGTCTTTCAGCTAACTTGCCCTTGAGAATGGTGATCTCAAATTGCTGGTTATTGACCCTCCTTTGTAAGACAGACACCTGAGATTCCAGGTGACTTATCTTTAAGACTAAATAGGTGCATGTCTTTGTCATTTTTTGCACCTTTAGTTTTAGACTCCCCTCATCTTCATCAAAAAAGTCATGGGGGATGAGAGAATATGACCAGGGGGTTCTTCTTCATCACCAACACTTTGTTCTTGGCTGTTGGATTTCCCCTACACCATGACAGTTTCAAGTGAAGTGTCAATGGGCTAGGTTGCCATGGTTGAGGTCTTAATGATTTAGTCACTTGCTAAAGTGAGAGCCTCTTCAATATGGACCTCCTGAACAGGTTCGGGGAGATCCACCTCAGTAGTAGGTGGATGATGTGGGCTAGACATGGGAGAAATAAGAGATCTTAATGATGTAGTCCTTACTTGTATGAGTAAGTCCATATCCATGTAGACTTAAGGAGGTTGCTGACTATGGACCATTACAAGTGAGGGTGGTGAATCCTCAAAGTTCATACTATGTGAAGAACTCCCAGGTTCCGTGATTGCTTGGACTTTCTCACCCTTTTTGGTAGGATCACCTTCTTGCATAGGTGAACTTAGGGTTGGGTCTGTCACATTGACAGGTTGTTGTGGACCTGGTTGAGTTCTCCTGAGTGGTCTCTCAGCTAACTTGCCCTTGAGATCGGTGATCTCAAGTTACTAATCATTGGCCCTCCTTTGTAAGACAGTCACCTGAGATTCTAAGTGACTTATCTTTAAGACTAAATAGGTGCATGTTTTTGTTAGTTTTTGCACCTTTAGTTTCAGACTCCCGTCATCTTCATCAGAAGAATCACAAGGGGATGAGAAAATAGGACCAAGGTCTTCTTCCTCATCACCAGCACTTTGTTCTTGGCTGCTGGATTTCCCCTATAGCATGACAGCTTCAAGTGAAGTATCAATGGGCTGGGTTGCCATGGTTGAGGTCTTAATGATGTAGTCACTTGTTGAAGTGAGAGCCTCTTCCATATGGACCTCTTGAACAGGTTTAGGAAGATCCACCTCAGTTATAGGTGGATAATGTGGGCTAGACATGGGAGAAACAGGAGTACTCATCTCTCCTTGAGCAGGGGAGGAGAAGAGAGACTTATGATACTCATTGAATCTCATGTCTTCATCATCATAGAATTCAAGGTTTGGGATTGGTTGGTCTAGATCAAGAGGCTGGGGATGGTAACTGTCCCTTAAAGGTTGTTCACTAGAGTTTTGAGACTCCGAGTGAAGGCTTAAGGCTATGGGGGTTGTGAGCTCATCAGGCTGAGCATGAGGAACCTCAACACTGATCATTGGTGAGATAGGAGTGGTTTGCTCCTTAGGAGAAGTGGGAGCTCCAGTGTCCACTTCCTTCTGTATGGGTGATGATATAAGGGCCTGCACAAACTGAGTAGCATGTGCAGGGGTTCATTTGGATTTCTCTGGTAATTGATGGTTATTTATGGTTGTATAGGTGGTTGGGAAGTAGAAGGTATGGGTTCAACACTAGCTGGTGCTGCTAGTTGTCACCTTGAGCAATAAGCTCTAACATTTTTGGGACAAGGGTTGTTTCTACCCCTGAAAAGCCAACAGTTGGCTTCCTTATAGTCTTGAAGATGCCGAGCTTCATCTGTCCTAATTTTAAAACATTTCCTGTTCCCCTTAACTGTGAGCCCTGTTCACAGTTGAGAATGTGCTGGACATATCTAGGGAACATGTAATATTCTAAGGAGTCTAAGTTTGCAAGTAGACTATTATAGACAATGTAACCTCCAGCATCTCCTTCAATACCAACTGGCCCTCCATCAATTTTCTCAAAATTTTGAAGCAAGGAGCCGGTGCATGTCATGTTCCTGGAACAACCACTATCAATGATTCATACATTCCTATTGTCTTTGGCTGTTCCTGCACAAAAGAAAACTTTTAGTTATTTTTGGAAACCTAAGCCTCATTGGTCTTGGGCTTATCAAAGTGATTTGAAGACAATGTAATAGTAAGTGATCCTATGTTCAAGCTTTGAAGATCATTAGCTGTTGTTGATGAAGAACTTTCAGCCACTTGGTCTTCCTTCATCTTCCACACCATCTTTGGAAGATTTGACTTGACCTTCAATACTTCGGAAGTTTTGACAACTTCAGAAGTTTTGGAGACTGGACCTTCGAAAGATCTTGCTTTCACTGCAGCAGGCTTCCGTACTTCGGAAGCATTCCTTTCTTCCGAGACCAATTTTTCTTCTGAAGGCAAGTTTTCACTTGTCTTCTTTTTCACCTTGGAGCTTCCGAAGGGAAAATATTTTCCTTTCGAAGCTAGTTTTTCATTCTTCTTCTTAGGAGTTTTTCTTTTTGATCATGTGGATAGTACTTTAGGATTGTAGATGCAATCCTTAGCAAGATAAGAAGTACTATCACAGATGATGCAATCTATTTGCTTCCTTCTAAGAGTCTTCTTTTAAGAGAAAGACTGAACTTGATCACTTTCAACCTCCATCTTCATCTTCACAGATGATGTAGCAAGCTTCTTAGGGTGAGGCTTTCTCTTGAAACTGGATGGTTCAGGCTGTGTAGCAGTGGTGCGCAGCTAATCAGCCTTCTTCTCTTTGCTGGAATGAGTTGGACATGAACTAGAACTCCTAGTACTAGAGTTCATAGTTGAGTCTACAGCCTTCACCATTTTAAATCCCGCAGAGATAAACACTTGTTTCTTCTTAGAGTTGAAAGTGGCCTTGATCTCTTGAGTCTTCTTTGATTTCCTCTTGGCTTTCCTGATCAAGTTCTTCCTTTTAGACTTGGTCATCCAAGCTTATTTTCTCTCCTCAGGAGAATAGTGACCGTTCCTAGATCTTCTTCACTCTTCTCAGAATCATCCTTCACTATCTCCTTTTCTTCCTCTTCATCTATGGGGTCTATAAGTGAAGCTCATCTTCACAAGTTCCAAATCTTGGAGATCTTACAGACAATAGAGTGTGTGGAGGAGCTATCTCAGTAGATCATAGCCCCTGCTTATTCTGATAACAAACTTTTGCATGCAAGGATGAGGATATCATGTTCTTGAAGGTCTCTTCTTCAAGAACACATTTTTCTGCCCTGGACCTTGCTGATCATAAGCTCAACCCGACATTCAGTTACCTTAGTGATAAGATCTTTGATCCGAGTCCTGTAATTGGTGTGTTCATGCTTAAGAGTTGAAATGGTTTTCTTTAAATCTTCTATTTTAGGTTTGTAATCATTTTCAACTCTTTTGAAATCAGCTTTTAAAATGTTTAAGGACTCAAGATCAGTTCTCATCTCTAAGTTATAGGACCTATATGTGTTAACTTTAGCAATACATTCAGGTGTACAGAGATGTTCCAATACCTTGGCTTCTTCATGATCTGCCATCAGTGCTTGCTTTGGAGATGCATCCTTAACCTGAAAGCTGTAGTCAAAGCCTCCTTCAATAGCAACTGCAACTTGCTACTTGGCTTCTCATTCTAGGGAGCTCCATCAGTGTAGTTTGGTCTGGTTTATGCTTAGTCACCACTTGTTCTTGGTGCCTTGCACTTTCTAGCAAAGTTTCCCATTTGGTTATAGTTGTAACACTTCACTTTGCTTTTGTCCAGCCCAAACTTTCCACTGGTTGTATTGCTAGGAAACTTCCTCCATATCCTCTTGTAAAACTTCTTAGCTCTGTGAGTGAGAAGAGCCATTTGCTGAACTATTTCCATGTATTCTAGATCATCTGGATGGATGTAGTCTAGGTCTTCAAGGGTAAAGAGAAAGTTGCTTGTGCTTTCATCAGTAGAAACAAAGGCTTCTGAAGAGCTTGTCTATTGGAATAGGCTTCCTTGGGTGTAGCTCTCTCTTGGTGTCTCCGGTAAGGTGATGAAAGGACCCTTTTATGAGTTGTTAGGATAGCAGATGAAAGGATGTTGTGGTTCTATGCAATCCCTTTCAACCACATGAAGGGCTGAACTCTGCTGATTATTGGAGTTACCAGATGGAGTTTTCATGACCATCTCCACCTAGTAGCCACTGGGATACCATACAACTCAATGAGAGTAAGGGTCTTAAGGTTCTCAGTCCTCTTAATGACCACGCAATAGTGTGTCCATTGTCTGGGAATAGAGGACATGAACTTCCTCACAATGTGCAGGACTGTTAAAGGTTACTTAAGCTTGCACTTAGTTAACACACTTAGGAGGATCTTAAGATCACTTAACAATTCAAATAAGGAACTATAAACTTTTATGGAAGATACAAGACAAACATAAGTAAAACTGTTTAAGAACAAGAACAAGAACACAAGATTATTTTAAGGAAGTTGTATATTGCTCTCTAGTTCTATTATAAGTTTTGTACAAGTATATCTTAAGTGCAAGAACCGGAGACTACTTATACTACATCCTACAACCGTCAATATGCAAAAAGACAGTTGGAAGTGACTAATCTAGACAACAAGATCAATCTAAAGTCAAAAGGCAGATTGCCTTTTGACTAGTGATTATGACATGCCATAGCTCACTGACTTTTCCTATTACAAAAAGCCAAAAGGAACAAAAGGAGAAACTTGCAGGCGAAGACCTTATCTACTTTATCATAAAGTATGGAAGTTTCACCAACGAGTGATAGCAGGTGAACTACCAGAGCATGTAGCGGAAAGTAGGTTGCTTTATGATAAAGTTGATGGAAAAGGAATCTTTTCTCTCTCTTCAGAAGAAATCAGTCTTGTCTTGTAGGCAGCTTCGGAAGACTTTGTCTTTGAAGCTTTGGAAGACTTCATCTTTAACTTCGGAAGAGTTGAGTCTTTGGCTTTGGAAGACTTTACACTTAGAATATTTTCCAAGTTAAGTGTAAAGCTTCTGTAGCAGTTTCTTCTGAACTTTGGCTTCGGAAGATTTTACACTTAGCATATTTCTGAGTGTGTAAAAGCTTCCGAAGCTAGTTCACCTTTGTTCCGAAGTGCAAGTTGGAAGACTTGGTTGTTTTGGTATCCTTTGGTTGCATCAGCCTTTTAACTTCAGAGGTTCCTACAAACTCCCCCTTGGCTAATGCTACTAAAACAGAGAGGTTCTTTAGACTTGGATAGTCCACATGAGGATCTTCAGGATTCCTTTCTTCATCAGCAGATCTGGAATCTTCAGACTCATGAAGTACATTCTCATGTCATAGAGATCATGCAGAGGGAGTTCAAGCATGTTATTTGTGAAGTAGACATGTTGTTCTCCTTGATCTCTAGTGACATACCATCTGTCTGGATCTTCAGTAAATGTCCAGGATAGAATTTGTCTTCTAATGGCAAGAGGCTCTACAATGATTGGAGTTGGTTGAGAGGCCTCTTCATGCACTTCCTCAGGATATTCTGACTCATCCTGAGATTGGGAGGAGGATGCCTTTCTTCTTTGCTTCTTTGAAGAGGATCTTCTTTTGGCCATCCTCTTTTTCCTCCCTGATGATTTTAACTGAGAGGGTTGGTCTTCAGTTCCAGGTTGTTTAAGGGAATCCCTCTCAGTTGGGATCTCCTCTCTCCCAGTTTTAGAAGGAGAGGGAGGAGAACCCTGCTGTGGGTCAGAAAATGAAGTTGGCTGATATGCAGCTCCAGGTGCAGGTTGTGTTGTCTCTGTAGGTTCAACCTTCACCTCAACTTTAGGTTGAGCTTGACTTGGAGAATGCAAGTCCACCAGCTCTCCCTTCTTTATCTTCTGCTTGATCACCCTTATGTGCTCATCCATTGTAGATAGAGACATGGGACCAAGCCTCCTTTCGGAGAACCCATACAGCTTTAAGAAGTTCATTATCCTCTACCTATCAGCAGACTTTTTCTGATTTTTTTGGATGATGGCTCTTGCTTTTGTAGCTTCTTCCCTTTACCTTTTCCTAGCAGCTTGCCTATCCTTTTTGGCTTGCTCTTCTAGATACTTGTTGTATTCAAACAATATATACTCATGAGGCAGGGAAAGAAGTGCAGATGCATGATAGAGACCTGTGGCACTCAGATAGTTGATCATCTTTAATCTGTCTTCTTCATCAACTACATGAGGTTGTTCAGAGGCCACAGTCCCTGACTCAGGACTTTCTTGAACTGGGGAGAGGACAGGAAGTTTCTTGTAAAGTCTTTTCAGTCTCATTTCTTCCTTGTGTTTGAGGGTCAAAGCAGCATCCTTTGCTTCCTTCCTCTCCTTTGACAACTTAGTGTCAGCTAGTTTATTTAGCTTATCTAAGGGGAGAGAGATGAGTTCATCTATATTGTAATTTCTGGTTCCCAGGTATTTTAGCCTGGCTGCCCTTAACTCATCTTCCTGAGTGTTCAGCCTGGGGGTAGCCCTTATTGTAGCTTCCATAAATCCTGGGGAACCACTTGAACTCTCTCCCCTTAGTTTTCTCTTCCTCTCTCTCTCTCTTCTCTTCTTCAATCTCCTCATCAGTTAATTTCCTTTTACCTTTGTCAACCATAGGCCTTGGTGACTCAAGCTGAAGAGAGCTTTGGCCTTCATTGCTTGGTTCAGCTGTCAAGCTCTGGCCAGAGAGAGGCTGTGAAGCACCATCACCAGCTAGTGTTTCACTGAGGGTAATGGGTGTAGAGGGAGATCCTGTCTCAAGGGTCACAAGTTCAACATCTAGGCCTTAAGTCAAGGTTTTCCCTTCGAAGCTAATCCCCGGGTCCACCTCAACATCCAGTTGACCAAAGATCTCACTTGCTAGCCTCTATCTATATAATTTTGATCTCAGTCTGGACTCCTCTAACACCCTGTCTTGGATCCTTTCTGCCAATATTGATGCTTGTTTGTTGTTGCTTGGGTTGAAAAGGGGCAGATCCACCAAGTTTATATTCTCATAGAAACTCAGGGTGGAGATGTTGAGAATTTCTTTTTGACCCTGAGCTCTAGAGATCACAAGAGCTTTCCTATCACTGTCATACCCCCAACCCCAGATTGGGTTCTCAGATGGGGCAAACATTGCTCTTGGTACTCCCTCCTTAAACAATTATTGAATGAGCAGTTCCAGATCACTGTCTAGAGGAAGTTGCTGAGTATAAACAACTTGAAGAGAGGATGGTGAGTCCTCTATGTCCATACTCTAAGAAGAACTCCCAGGTTCTGTGATTGTCAGAATTTTCTCCCCCTTTTTGGTAGCATCACCCTCTTACATAGGTGAGCTGGGAGATTGATCCATGACATCCACAGGTTCTTGTGGACCTGGATGAGTTGGTATCATGGGTCTCTTAGCTAGCTTTCCCTTGAGATCGAGGATCTCAAGTTGCTGGTCATTGACCCTTTTCTGCAAGATAGTCACCTGAGGTTCCAGGTGAGCTATCTTTGACACAAAGTAGGTGCACAGATTTGACAGTTTGTGCACATGTTATTGCAGACTCCCCTCATCTTCAGATGAAGAACCATGAGGGGATGAGAGAATTAGACCTAAGTCTTCTTCCTCACCACCAGTATGGGTTTCTTGGCTGCTGGATTTCCCCTGCCCAATGACAGCTTCCAGAGAAGTGTTAAGAGGCTGGGTTGCCATGGTAGAGGTCCTAGTGATGTTATCATTTAAAAAATGATAGCCTCTGCCATATGGATCTCCTAAACAGTGTCAGAGGGATCCTCCTCAGTTAGGGGTAGCTGATGTGGGCTAGAAGTGGGTGATGTAGGAGTACTCATCTCTTCTTGAGTGTGGGAAGAAAGGAGAGATTCATGATACTCACTGAAGCCTAAATCTTCATTAGAGTAGAAGTCAAGGCTGGGTATGGGGCTGTTGAGATCAAGAGGATGGGGATGGTAGCTTTCCCTTGAAGGTTGATCACTAGAGTGTTGAGACTCAGAGCGATGGCTTAAGGCTGTTTGTGGAGTTATGAGCTCATCAGGCTGAGCATGAGGAACCACAGCACTGATTGTTTGAAAGATGGGAGTGGTTTGCTCCTTAGGGGAAGTGGGAGCTCTAGATTCCACTTCCTCCTGCATAAGTACTGATATGGGGTCCTGCACAGGCTTAATAGCAAGTGCAGGGGTTCGTTTGGGTTTTCTTTGGTAGGTGATTTTGATGGTAGGTTGTATTTGAGGTGGGTGAGAAGTAGAGGGTGTTGGTTCATCACTAGCTGGTGTTGCTAGGATGTCATCCTGAGCAATGAGCTCAAACAATTTTGGGACAAGGGCTATTTCTACCCCTGAAAAGCAGACAGTTGGCTTTTTCAAAGTCTTGAAAATGTCAGGCCTCATGTGTGCAAGTTTAAGAATATTACATGTTCCCCTCAACTGTGGTCCCATTTCACAATTAAGAATGTGTTGAACATACCGGGGGAACATGTAATACTCTAAGGAGTCCAAATTTGCAAGTAAGTTTGTAAATACAAATTGAGAGTACCTGAATTTGACCCCTTGTACCATCCCATGGACAATGAAGGAAAGATCTTCTGGAATCTGGTCCCATCCCCCATGCTTATTGGATAAGCTATGTATGACTACATGGAGGAGTTGGAATGAGACCTTCCCCTTCCTGAAGGTCTTGACTGAAAAGTCACCTTCGTAGCCCATCTGTGCAAAGGATTGGTTGACAGTAGCTTTTGGAAAGGACAGCTCACCTGCTTCATCATCCAGCTACAAATGGGTGTTTATAATGGCTGAAGTGATGAAAACCGTCCTCCCCTGCACTGTGGCAGACAGTGCCTTCTTCCCGTCCATGGTGACCTCTTAACAGGTCCCCCAGAACTCAAGCAAGTGATCCTCATAGAGAGGAGGATCGATTGTAAGGGAGGTGAAGTAGTGAGACAAAGAAAGATACCTACACACGTCTGAGAAGCTTGGATCCTTCTCAGACTTTAACAGGGCAACTTGATTGTGTTGCCTGTGTAGGTGCATGGTGAAATCTGGGTCATTACGATGATCAATATTAGCCATTTGAGGAAGCTTTTAGTGAAGAAAGGAAGAAGAAGATGAAATTTGGGGGTAATTTTAGGGTAAGAAACAATGAGAGAAGTAAGATGAAATAGAACCGTTTGGAAAGATATAGTCTGGATTTGAGACAAAGTTAATGCAAAAGATAAACTTTGAAATCCGTAAGTGGGTCCTACTTCTGAAAAAGGCACCCAAAAAGTTAGTTTTCTTGGAAGTTGTAAAACTACCGAAAGCAATTTTGGCTTCGAAAGCTTTGCAACAAAGCTTCCGAAGGTAAATTATTCTTCGGAAGATATCCCTAAGAATTTTGAAAATTTGGCCTTGGAAGAAATGATTAAGTCTTCCGAGACTAAATTGCTTTCGGAAGAGATTTGCTTTTAAAATGCATTAAATAGTTTATAATAAACTTAAGCTTCGGAAGATACTCCAAGAATTTCTTCCGAAGGTAAATCTCAAATAGACTATTAAATGATTTAGAGACATAAGTTTTTTTCAAAGGAAATTTTACTTCTTTCGAAGGTAAATTTTCATCATTCTAAGGAATATCAGTTAAAAATTTGTTTTCTTCCAAAGAGAACAGGGCTTATGAGGTGATCTAATAGACAACTTAGGACACACAATTTTAGGAGAAAAATTTGATTAAGTTATTAAAGAAAATCTATTCAAAGTTAATCATCCTAACAGCTGATACAAGATATTTAAATCTCTGTTCATCAAAAGCCTTTATGAACAGATCAACATATTGTTCATTTGTGTTAACTTTGATTAGTTTGATCAATCCCTTTTCAAAATTATCCCTAATCAGATGATACCTGATGTTGATGTGTTTGGTCCTTGAGTGCTGCACAGGATTCTTAGTAATAGAGATGGTACTGTTGTTGTCTATGTGGATGGGAGTCTCCTTGAAGTTGAATCCATAGTCTAGCATCTGATTCTGAATCCAAAGCACTTGAGCACAACAGCTTGTAGCAGCAATGTATTCAGCTTCAGCAGTTGATGCAGGCATAAAGGATTGCTTCTTGCACTGCTAAGAGACTATCCTTCCACCAAGGAATTGACCTCCCCCAGATGTAGACTTTGCAGTCATGTTGCAGACACCATAGTCACTATCTGTATAAGCGTACAGATTAAAGGCTGAATTCTTTGGATACCAAAGGCCTAGATTGGAGCACCTTTGAGATATCTAAGAATTCTTTTGATAGTGATTAGGTGTGACATCTTGGGGTTGGCTTGATATCTTGCACATATACATGTGCCAAACATGATATCAGGCCAGCTAGCAGTTAGATATATAAGAGACCCAATCATAGCCCTGTAGAGATGTTCATCAACACACTCCCCCTCAAGATCAGGACCAAGGGAGTGGTTTCTAGCTATGGGTGTCTTTGCAACCTTACTGTCAGTAATCTTGAATCTTGTAAGTATGTCCTGTACATACTTTGACTGACTAATGAAGATGCCATCTTCAACCTTTGTCACTTGAATTCCTAGAAAGAAATTGAGTTCCCCCATGGCACTCATTTTAAATCTATTCTTCATCAGCATCTCAAAGTCTTTGCAGAGCTTTGGATTAGTTGAACCAAAGATGATATCATCCTCATATATTTGAACTAGCAGTGTGTCATTTCCTGTTTCTTTGATGAAGAGAGTCCCATCAATAGTACCACTTTTGTATCCATGTTGACAGTGGTATGTTGATAGTGTCTCATACCATTTCTTGGAGCCTGATGCAGCCCATATAAAGCTTTATCAAGCTTGCAGACATAATCAGGATGACTCGGGTCTGCAAAGCCAGGTGGTTGTTTGATATAAACTTCTTCATCAATCACCCTATAAAGGAAAGCACATTTCACATCAAGCTGGTAGACTTTGAAATCCTTGGATGCAGCATAAGCCAGGAATTTCCTTACAGCTTCAAGTCTTGCTACATGAGCAAAAACATCAGTGTAATCAATCCCTTCTTCTTGAGTCTACCCTTGGACAACAAGTCTAGCCTTGTTCTTGATGATGATCCCTCTATCATCTTTCTTGTTCCTGAATACCCATTTGGTACCGATGACAGTCTTCCCTTGAGGAAGAGGGCATAAGTTCCAAACCTTCTGTCTTCTGATTTGAAGCAACTCATCTTGCATAGCTTCAATCTAGCTTCCATCCTTCAAAGCCTCATCAACTTTCTTCAGCTCAATTTGGGATAAGAAACAAGAAAGCAGAAACTTGCAGGCGAAGAGCTTATCTACTTTATCATAAAGTATGGAAGTTTCACCAACTAGTGATAGCAGGTGAACTACCAGAGCACGCAGCGAAAAGTAGGTTGCTTTATGATAAAGTTGATGGAAAAGGTATCTTTTCTCTCTCTTCAAAGGAAAATCAGTCTTGTCTTTAAACAGCTTCAGAAGACTTTGTCTTGAGAGCTTCGAAAGACTTCATCTTTTACCTTTGGAAGAGTTGAGTCTTTACCTTCGGAAGACTTTATACTTGGAATATTTTCCAAGTTCAATGTAAAGCTTCCGCAGTAGTTTCTTCTGAACTTTGGCTTCGGAAGATTTTATACTTGGAATATTTTCCAAGTTCAGTGTAAAGCTTCCGCAGCAGTTTCTTCTGAACTTTGGCTTTGGAAGATTTTACACTTAGCATTTTTCTTGAGTGTGTAAAACTTCCGAAGCTAGTTCACCTTTGTTCCAAAGTGCATGTTGGAAGACTTGGTTGTTTTGGTATCTTTTGGTTGCATCAGCCTCTTAACTTCAGAGGTTCCTACAACTTCATCTTTGGCTTCGGAAGATTTGGTCTTTGGCTTTGGAAAAGTTTACACTTAGAATAATTTCTGTGATGAGTGTAAAACTTTCGAAGTAACTTCTACCTTGTACATCAGTGCATGCATGCAGGAAGCTCCTTGGTTGTTTTGGCTTCTTTGGTTGCATCAGCCTTCTAATATAACCTTACATAACCACTCATGTATGCTTTGATTGATTGTTTTCATATGAATACTTCTATTCACACTCAAATATCTTCCATGAACTACCTATTTATTTTACATAACTTAATACCTATATTTTATTAACTTAAACCCAACCTATTTGTCCAAGGCATTCAACTTCCCAAACATAAATCTCAAATATATTTAGTATTAACCCATCTAAACATTGAATCTTAAATAGCCTAAGTGGCTTCTATTATTACAATTAACACCCAATTCGAAAAATAACATACCAATTGTCTTTTTTATCTTCATACAACCCACGAATTATTGACGAAGCAATATCATCAGTCATATTTTACCTTTATAATTATCCTTATTTCACACTCTAACTTTTTACCCATACGTGTATTAATCCAACATAAGAACCATTTTGTCAAATAATTCAACTTCACAAGATTAAATCCCCAATCTATTAACTAGTAAGTTATCAAAACATAGACTTTAAAAAACCCTAAATGCCTGCACTTTTTACAATCAAAACCCAATCTTAAAAATATTATACCAACTGCATTTTGAAACTCCATAAAACCCCCCAAATTAATTAAGAATTATATCACCAGTCTCTTGTTACCTTTCTAATTAACCCTAATTCGCACTTATTTAACACCACAATCAGTAATGCATGTATTAATAATCAACAATTGAAGTTCATACACACTCTTCTAATAAATAACAATGACTATGAATAAAAATTAACATACGTGGATAATAATAGTCTTCACCTTTCTTCGAAACTCCTACTTCCTCAACGCAAGGTTACACATTGGAAGTTTTGAAATGTCGGAAGTTTGGCCAATGTTGTCTATTGATCTTGTTCCTAAATTGTGGAGTATTACGTGGTAATTAATCCAAAATAAACCGCTTACCATATTGTAAATCCCTGATCCCAGAAAACCTCACAGTTGGTCATTCACAACAAAACATAGATTTAAAACATTCATTTAGATAAACATTTGCAGCGGAAAAATAAATTAAGTTTCAACCCATTACGATATAATTCCCATAAAATGTTAACATTGTCTTTAAACCATCCAATAGTCTTTTTAATAAAAGGTCTTCTCAATAATCTTCTTAATCAGGGATGTCAGCCTTCAAATGCCAAGTGGCTTCTAGAATCCATGCCCACATTCACTCAAGTCCAACAGCTCACCTATCAACTAATATGCATACAAAAGTCAGCTTCGTTGAGTGAACTCTAGGTTTACTTTATCAAATAACTTTTTAGTAAAACATATTAACTTTATCATTCGAAAGTAGTCGTCATATATATGAACATTACTATACACAGACTATCGCTTTATCGTCAATACTTTCATTTATTTGATATCTATGTCTCTTCATTATCCGTCAATTCCCAATCACTATCAGTGCCTATGATGAACACAGGACTTTACCGACATGCCAATCCAGGCTTTACTGTCGTACCCATACAGGCCAGTATTGTCATGCCAATCCAGGCCTTACTGACCTGCCTGTCCGGGCCTTTACTTTACTGACATGCCAATCCAGGCCTTACTGTCATGAGGGCACAACAAATGAAACCCTCTTCTATCATTTGCTTGCAAGGTTTTACTTTACAAAGGTACACGTTATGGGCCCAATAACATGTCTTTAGGTTTCACTTTCAGCTTTAGTTATAAATATACTTATACATGCTAAGAATCAACTCATAGTCCATATATTCACATTCATCACAAAAGAATACAAACAGTATAACCGACCCTCCGCGGGACAACGGTGGTTCGGGAGCGGTAGCTCCTGATAGCGGGGTTCTAGGGGCAACAGCCCCTAGTGGGGTCCAAGGGGAAACTCCCTTGGCTAGGGTTGGGCTGGATTTACCAAGATTCGTATATTTAGTATGCATATCGCCCCAAAACTTTGAAAGCCATGTAAATAAGGGGATCTAGAACTCACCTGGTCAGTAAGTAACTTCACGTCTAAGTTACTTAAGCTATGATCACGGCACACGGTCTACATATGAGTTAACACACAAACAGGTCATTTTCTACATAGTTTCGGCAGCAGTTTCACACATAGTTTTGCTACAAGTTTCGTATGTCAGTTTCGCTGCCAGTTTCGCATGGCAGTTTCGCTGCCAGTTTCGCCCAACTTTCGTTCGAATTACCTAGATTCGCTAAATCTACAGACATACCTATGCACTTGCTAAACTACCTGCAAAACTATAGTTTCGTAGGAAGGAGATTGCCTTAGTTTTGCAGGATGAACTCTCAGTTTCACAGGATGAACTGACAGTTTCGCTGGACATATAAAAATGATGAACCAGCTCATTTTTAACCCAAAATCTCAACTTTTTACATCCAAAACCTTAGTTTTCATCCATGAAACTATATCTAAGCTTTTTACATGATTTCATATGTAAAAATGTGACCTTTATGTGATTCTTTGTAACTTTTCAAAACCCAAAACCCTAGAATCCGGGTCTGACCTACAGAGGCGTTTAGAGGATGATTCTTACCTGGATTTCTTGCTCCTTTCTCGTGGTTTGATGTTCTAACACTCAGATCTTCAATCCCTTAACCAATGAAGCTCCAAATCATGAGTTTTCTTCACTTTCTCCCTCTACTCTCATTCTCTAGAAAGTTGGTGGCTAGGGTTGCAAATAAAGAAGATTATGGCTGGTTAGGTGGTTTAAGTGGCTGATTATGGGCCTTTAACCACTTAAATCTTTTTGCCCATAAGACTAATTTGGCCCATAACCCATTTCTTCCTTTTATTTTTATTAAATATCCCTTAACTAAGCCCATTATTATTAAATAGCTTGCTTCGACTTTCCGGGGCGTTACATGTCACACCCTCAAATTCCACATGCGGGGTTTTACCGCGAGGCGTGTGAAAAAACCAGGATCTCAATCATTAGTTACTCAGAACAACTCTATATGCAACATTTAAACAAATCAGAGTTTAAAACTTTAAAATATTTGCGGAAGCATTTTGTAAATAACCCAAAAACAAGGTACTAAAAGTAAACTGCGCAAAACACGCGCCCAAACCAAAATACGTAAGTAAATGATAAATTAAAAGTAAACAATGTTTGAACAAAGCATGCTTGACACATGCGTGCTCCTAAGGGCAGCTGCTAGAAACGACCTGAGAAAAGCATACTAAAAGTGTCAATACGATGGTTGGTGAGTTCAAGAGTTTGTAATCAATCATAAGTGGTAGCGTTAGTAAAAATATATAAATAAGTCCATTGAAATAGATAGCTAGTCTAATTTCATTAGTAAAGAGCAATAGTGATTTCACGATCGATGCTGACTATGTTTGTCTGTTTGCCTCTCGCCACGCATACCAGGTCATGACGATGTTAGTAGCTTAGGAAAAAATTGCACTTGTACTACCCAAAATTTCATGCTAGATTCCTTAGTTAATGATCTGAAAGTGTGAGGGCTTTCTATGGTATAACCCACTATGTCTTACCAAACACATGTTATAACAGTAACGCGTTTTAAAACCAAGTATGCTTTCTCCCCTAAAAAGAGAAGTAAGTAAAAGTGGGGCATTGAACTCACCTGGTGTGCAACGAACAATAACAAAGAGCTAACAAGGAGTGGGAAAGACAACCCTTCAAACGTTACCTAGAACACGCAAGTACATAAGTACGTGTACACAGAAAACTTAACAACCCTAAGTGCTCAATAACCACATTGAACCAAGGTTTTGGAAAACAAGGCTCATTTGACCAAGTTGACCCGTTTGACCCATTGGTGACATGTCAAGTTAAATTCTTGTTTAATCAAGTATAGCAACCCATCATACATGGTTATCACACAAGTTATTCACGTATGCCACATTACAAACCCTTAAGTGCTATAAAGCTCATCATACATCATCAATTATCATGTATAATCAATTAGAGCCTAAATTTTCTAAATGACCAATCAAGCATCCATACAACTCAATTAACACATTCCACCACATTAGACACCATCAACAAGCATTCAAACATGATCCTAACATCATGAACATGCCCAATTAACAATATCCAATGATCTACATAAATAAAGTTTCCCTTTCGGGAAAATAACACCCAAAATCAATCTAACACCTAATTCGTTCATGAATTCATCAACATCATGCCTAATCAAGTCCATAACTATCATCTAGCCATGACCAATATCATCAAATCATCATAATTCACAAGCCTCATATCCAAAAGTTTCTACTTATAGCAAAGTATGAACAACCACTAGATTTCATGATTTATCTTGCACAATCCATGTAAAATAACATCAAAGCAATACAACTAACATCATACAATCATCAAATCATGAATTCAAAGAAGAAAAAGTTTCTACTTTAGGCAATGTATGAACTACATGATCAATTCATGGATTTCTTGCATAATTATCATAATCCAACATTCATACAACATACCCAACAACATATCATCATCAAATAGTCATCAATTTCAACTTTCATTCACAATTTTCTAACTAGGGTTCATCAACATCAAAAACCATGAAAAACTAATTAAAATCTAACCTTTAATCACGTAGGGATCAAGAATTGATGCTTGCTACACGTTATAATGATCAAATCCAAGCAAAATCGAATGTTCTTGAAGTTTGAAACTTGAAATCGCAAAGGATGAGGCTTGGAATGCTCTCGACTACAATGGGGAGGATTGGGAGGGGATTAGGGTTTTATTTTTGTTAAGTTTGATAATTATAATTTTTACAATTAAACCCTCCTTGATTATATTTTGTAAAAACTTAATCTTTTAACATTTTTCACAACTTTTAACTACAAAGCAACAAGTATTTTTAACCAACAATATTAATCGTATATATCTTCCACTAGCTACAAAACACATGAAATAATATTTACACGTAATCACATTATAAAGTAAAATTCACAAATAATATTTAAAATTCATAAATCGCATAACCACAAACTAATAATTAACATTAGTAGTTAAATTATTATTTGTTCATCATAGATAATTGTTATTAAGTCATCAACGTTCCACGACAACTAGTGTGTGCTCACGACACGTGTATGCAAGACCTAACAGAACTAACGGAGTTTGGTAACGGAAAATTACCGGATGTCACATTATCCCCATGTTAAAAGAATTTTCGTCTCGAAAATTGCGTTACATAGTTGTGTTACATCACTGGTCTACTACATTGGCACAAAGAAATTGGGTGAGTTTCGAGTGGGTTGTCATATTATCCCCATGTTGAAAGAAATTTCATCCCGAAATTTAACCATTACCTCCGTTGGTTTACATCGTCGTTTCGAACAGATGAGAATACCTAAGCTTCATCTGATCCTCACGTTCCTACATGAATTCGGTCCACGTTTCGAGTTCCAAAGAACATTGACTATATGTATCTTGCTTTGCTTAAGAGTTTTGACCTCACGGTCCATCACCTCAACTGGTTCCTTAATGAACCGTAGTTGTTCATCTACTTGTACTTCCTCCAGTGGTACAACCATCGTCTCTTCCGATAAACACTTTTTCAAATTTGAGACGTGAAATACATTGTGAATTCCACTCAATGAATCAGGTTGGTCTATTCGATACGCCACTGGACCTATGTAGGACCATTAGGGAACTTAGAACTTTAAACTGAAGATACAATGCACAACCCAAGTAAAGTAAGAACAAGAACACAAGATATAGTTTTCAAGGAAATTGTATATTGCTTCTCTAGTTCTATTACAAGTGATGTACAAGTATATGTGATTACAAGAACCAGAGACAACTTATACTACATCCTACAACCGTCAATATGAAAAAAGACAGTTGGAAGTGACTAATCTAGACAACAAGATCAGCCTAAAGTCAAAAGGCAGATTGCCTTTTGACTAGTGACTATGACATGCCATAGCTCACTGACTTTCCTATTACAAAAAGCCAAAAAGTAACAAAAATAGAAACTTGCAGGCGAAGACCTTATCTACTTTATCATAAAGTATGGAAGTTTCACCAACTAGTTATAGCAGGTGAACTACCAGAGCATGCAGCGGAAAGTAGGTTGCTTTATGATAAAGTTGATGGAAAAGGTATCTTTTCTCTCTCTTCAGAAGAAAATCAGTCTTGTCCTTAAGCAGCTTCGGAAGACTTTGTCTTGTGAGCTTCGGAAGACTTCATCTTTTACATTCAGAAGAGTTGAGTCTTTGGCTTTGGAAGACTTTACACTTGGAATATTTTCCAAGTTGTGTAAAGCTTCCGCAGCAGTTTCTTCTGAACTTTGGATTCGGAAGATTTTACACTTAGCATTTTTTCTAGAGTGTGTAAAACTTCTGAAGCTAATTCACCTTTGTTCCGAAGTGCATGTTGGAAGACTTGGTTGTTTTGGTTGCATCAGCCTCTTAACCTCATAGGTTCCTACAAACTCCCCCTAGGCTGATGCTACCAAAACAGAGAGGTTCTTCAGACTGGAATAGTCCATATGAGGATCTTCAGAATTCCTTTCTTCATCAGTAGATCAGGATTCTTCAGACTCATGAAGTACATTCTCATGTCATAGAGATCATGCAGAGGGAGTTCAAGCATGTCACTTGTGAAGTAGACATGTTGTTCTCCCTGATCTCTAGTGACATACCATCTATCCGGGTTTTCAGCAAATGCCCAGGATATAATTGGTCTTCTAACAAAGAGAGGCTCTACTATTATAGGAGTTGATTGAGATCCCTCTTTATACACTTCCTCAGGATGTTCTGACTCATCCTAAGGTTGGGTGGAGGATGTCTTTCTTATTTTCTTCTTTGAAGATCTTCTTCTAGTCATCCTCTTTCTCCTCCCTGATGATTTTGACTGAGTGGGTTGGTCTTCAATACCAGGTTTTTTAGTGGATTCCCTCTCAGTTAGGATCTCCTCTCTCCTAGGTTCAGAAGGAGAAGGAGGAGAACCTTGCTGTGGGTCAGAAGATGAAGTTGGCTGTTGTGTAGCTTCAGGTACGGGTTGTATTGTCTCTGTAGGTTCAACCTTTACCTCAACTTCAGGTTGAGCTTGATCTGATGGTGAATGAAGATCTACAAGCTCTCCCCTTTTAATCTTATGCTTGATCACCCTTATATGCTCATCCATTATGGATAGAGACATGGGACCAAGCCTCCTTCCGGAGAACCCATACAGCTTCAAGAAGCTCATCATCCTCTGCCTATCTGCAGACTTTTTTGACTTTTCTGGATGATGGCTCTTGATTTTGCGCCTCTTCCTTTTGCCTCTTCCTAGCAGCTTGCCTTTCTCTTTTGGCTTTCTCTTCCAGCTGCTTGTTGTATTCAAACAATATGTATTCATAAGGCAAGGGAAGAAGTGCAAGTGCCTGATAGAGACCTGTGGTACTCAGGTAGTTGATCATCTTTAATCTTTCTTCTTCATCAACTACCTGAGGTTGTTCAGCAGCCACAGTCTCTTCCTTTGGACTTTCTTGAACTGGGAGAGGATAGGAATGTTCTTGTAGATTCTTTTTCTTCTCATTTCTTCCTTATACTTGAGGGTCAAGGCTGCATCCTCAGCTTCCTTCCTCTTCTTTGACAGCTCTGTGTCAGCCAGTTCATTTAGTTCCTCTAAGGGGAGAGAGATGAGTTCATCTATGTTGTAGTTCCTGGTCCCCGGACAGTTGAGTCTGGCTACCCTTAACTCATCTTCTTGAGTGTTTGGAACATGGGCAGTCAGAATTACAGCTTGCATGAATCCTGGGGAACCACTTGAACTCTCTCCCCTTAGCTTCCTCTTCCTTTCTCTTTTCTCTTCTTCAATCTCCTCAGCAGTTAGCTTTCTTTTGCCTTTGTCAATTGCTGATCTTGATGACTCAGCCTGGGGAGTGGTTTGGCCTTCATTGCTTGATTCAGCAGTCAAGCTCTAGCCAGAGAGAGGTTGTGAAGCACCATCACCAGCTGGTGCCTCACTAAGGGTATGGGGTGCTGGAGGTGATGTTGTCTCAAGGTTCACAGTCTCAGCCTCTAGGCCTTCAGTCAAGGCTTTCCCTTAGAAGCTAATCTTAGGGTCTACCTCAACATCCAATTGACCAAAGGCTTCAACTGCTAGCCTTTTTCTATATAGTACAGTTCTCCTTTTGAATTCTGCTAGTACCTAGTCTTGAATTTGACTGGCTAGTCTGGCAGCTTGTCTGTTATTGCTTGGGTTGACAAGTGCCAGATCTACCAGATTTATACCCTCATAGAAACTCAGGTTTGAAATGTTTAAGATTTCTAGTTGACCCTGAGCTCTAGAGATCACAAGAGCTTTCCTATCACTGTCATACCCCCAACCCTAGATTGGGTTCTCAGAAGGGGCAGACATTGCTCTTGGTACTCCCTCCTCAAACAGTTGTTGAATGAGCAGTTCCAGATCACTGTCTAGAGGAGGTTGCTGAGCATGGACAACTGCAAGATAGGATGGTGAGTCCTGTATGTCCACACTTGAGGAAGAACTCCCAGGTTCTGTGGCTGTTAGAACTTCCTCCCCCTTTTTGGTAGCATCACCTTCAAGCATAGGTGAGCTAGGGAAGTGATCCATAACATCCATAGGTTCTTGTGGACCTGGATGAGTTTGTCCTATTGGTCTCTCAGCTAACTTGCCCTTGAGATCGGTGATCTCCAGTTGCTGGTCATTAACCCTTTTTTACAGGATAGTCACCTGAGATTTCAGGTGAGCTATCTTTGATACAAAGTAGGTGCATAGATTTGATAGTGTGTGCACCTTTTGTTGCAGACTCCCCTCATCTTCAGATGAAGAATCATAGGGGGATGAGAGGATTGGACCTGAGTCTTCTCCCTTATCACCAGCATGGATTTCTTGGCTGCTGGATTTCCCTTGCTCCATGACAATTTCAAGAGGCTGGGTTGCCATGGGTGAGGTCTTAGAGATATAATCACTGCCAACAGTGAGAGCCTCAGCCACATGTATCTCCTGGACAATCTGAAGGAGATCCACCTCAGTTTGGGGTGTCTGATGTTGGCTAGAAGTGGGTGAAGCAGGAGTACTCATCTCACCTTGAGTGTGGGTAGAGAGGAGAAATTCATGCTACTCACTGAGACCCAATTCTTCATCAGAGTAGAAGTCAAGGCTGGGTATGGGGAGGTTGAGATCAAGAGACTGGGGATGGTAGCATTCCCCTGAAGGTTGATCACTAGATTGTTAAGACTCAGAGTGATGGCTTAAGGCTATTTGAGGATGTATGAGCTCATCAGGCTGTGCGTGAGGAACCTCAGCACTTATTTTGTCAAGAATGGGAGTGGTTTGCTCCTCAGGGGAAGTGGGATCTCTATTGTCCACTTCCTCCTGTGTGGGTTGTGATATGGGGGCCTGCACATGCTTAATAGCAAGGGGTTCGTTTAGATTTTCTAGAGTAGGTGAGGGTAATAGTTGGCCTTGATGATGGTTGAGAGGTGGAGGGTGTTGGTTCATCACTAGCTGGGGCTGCTAGGATGTCACCCTGAGCAATGAGCTCAAACATTTTTGGGACAAGGGTTGTTTCTACCTCTGAGAACCCAACAGTTGTCTTTTTCAAAATTTTGAAGTCTGGCCTCATATATGCAAGTTTAAGAAAATTACCTGTTCCCCTCAACTGTGGTCCCATTTCACAGTTGAGAATGTGTTGAACATACCGCAGGAACATGTGATATCTAAGGAATCCAAATTCACTAGTAAATTTGTAAAAACAAACTGAGAGTACCTGAATTTGATCCCTTGAACCATCCCATGGACAATGAAGGAGAGGTTTTCTGGAATCTGGTCCCATCCTCCATGTTTGTTGGATAAGCTATGTATGACGACATGGAGGAGGTATTTACATTTGAATGAGACCTTCCCCTTCCTGAAGGTCTTGACCGAAAAGTCACCTTCGTAGCTCATCTGCGCAAAGGATTGGTTGACAACAGCTTTGGGAAAGGACAGCTCACCTGCTTCATCATCAAGCTGCAAATGGGTGTTTATAATGGCTGGAGTGATGAACAGTGTCCTCCCCTGCACTGTGGCAGACAGTGCCTTCTCCCCGTCCATGGTGACCTCTTGACAGGTCTGCCAGAACTCAAGCAACTGATCCTCATAAAGAGGAGGATCGATTGTAAGGGAGGTGAAGTAGTGACACAAAGAAAGATACCTACACACGTCTAAGAAGCTTGAATCCTTCTCAGAGTTTAACAGAGCAACTTGATTGTGTTTCCTGTGTAGGTGCATGGTAAAATCAGGGTCGTTACAACGATCAAGATTGGCCATTTGAAGAAGCTTTGTAGTGAGGAAGGAAGAAGAAGATGAAATTTGGGGGTAATTTTAGGTTAAGGAACAATGAGGGAAGTGAGATGAAATAGAACTGTTTAGAAAGATATTGTCTAGATTTGAGACAAAGTTATAACAAAAGATAAACTTTGAAATCCGCAAGTGAGTCCTACTTCTAAAAAAGGTGCCCAAAAAGTTAGTTTTCTTGGAAGTAGTAAAAGCTTCCGAAGGTAATTTTGGTTTCGGAAGCTCTGCAATCAAAGCTTCCGAAAGCAATTTTGCTTCGGAAGATATTTCAAAGAGTTTTGAAAATTTTGGCTTCGGAAGAAATAAATGAGACTTCCGAGACTAAATTGCTTTTGGAAGAAATTTGTTCCTAAAATGCATTTAAGTACTTATACCAAAATTTAAGCTCGGAAGATACTTCAAGAATTTCTTCCGAAGGTAAATCTCAAATAAGCTTTTAAACGATTTAGACATGAATTTCTTCCGAATGCAACTTTTGCTTCTTCCGAAGGTAAATTTTCATCATTCTAAGAGATATCATGTTAAAATTTGTTTTTTCTTCCAAAGAGAACTGGGCTTATGAAGTGATCTCATAGACAACCTAGGACACACATTTTTAAGAAATAATATTGATTGAGTTATTAAGAAAAATCTACTCAAAGTTAATCATCCCAATAGCTTATACAAGATATTTAAATCTCTGTTCATCAAACGCTTTTGTGAACAGATCGGCATATTGTTCATTTGAGTTAACTTTGATTAGTTTTAGCAATCTCTTTTCAAAATTATCCCTAATCAGCTGATACTTGATGTTGATGTGTTTGGTCCTTAAGTGCTGCACAGGATTCTCTGTAATAGAGATGGCACTGTTGTTGTCTATGTGGATGGGAGCCTCTTTGAAATTGAACCCATAGTCTAGCATCTGATTCTGAATCCAAATCACTTGAGCACAGCAGCTGGCAGCTTGCAGCAGTGATGTATTCAGCTTCAGCAGTTGATGTAGACACACAGGATTGCTTCTTGCATTGCCAAAAGACTATCCTTCCACCCAAGAACTGACACCCCCCAGATGTGGACTTTGAGGTCATGTTCCAGCCACCAAAATCACTATCTGTATAAGCATACAGATTAAAGTCTAAATTCTTTGGATACCAAAGGCCTAGATTTGGAGCACCTTTGAGATATCTAAGGATCCTTTTGATAGTGAATAGGTGTGACATCTTGGGGTTGGCTTGATATCTTGCACATATGCATGTGGCAAACATGATATCAGGTCTGCTAGCAGTAAGATACATAAGTGACCTAATCTTGGCCCTGTAGAGATGTTCATCAACACACTCCCCCTCAAGATCAGGACCAAGGGAGTGGTTTCTGGCTATGGGTGTCTTTGCAACTTTACAGTCAGTCATCTTGAATCTTGTAAGTATGTCCTGTACATACTTTGACTGACTGATGAAGATACCATCTTCAACCTGCTTCACTTGAATTCCTAGAAAGAAATTGAGTTCTCCCATGGCACTCATTTCAAGTCTATTCTTCATCAGCATCTCAAAGTCTTTGCAGAGCTTTGGATTAGTTGCACCAAATATGATGTCATCTACATATATCTGAACTAGCAATGTGTCATTCCCTATATCTTTGATGAAGAGAGTCCTATCAATAGTACCTCTTTTGTATCCATGTTTACAGAGGTATGTTGATAGTGTCTCATACCACTTTCTTGGAGCTTGATACAGTCCATAAAGGGCTTTATCAAGCTTACAGACATAATCAAGATGATATGGGTCTACAAAGCCAGGTGGTTGTTTAATATAAACTTCTTCAACAATCACCGCATAGAGAAAAGCACACTTCACATCAAGCTGGTAGACCTTGAAATCCTTGGATGCAGCTTAAGCCAGAAAAATTCTTACAGCTTCAATTCTTGCAACTGGAGCAAAGACATCAGTGTAATCAATTCCTTCTTCTTGAGTGTATCCTTGGACAACTAGTCTAGCCTTGTTCTTGATGATGATCCCTCTATCATCTTTCTTGTTCCTGAATACCCACTTGGTACCTATGACAGTCTTCCCTTGAGGAAAAGGGCACAAGTTCCACACCTTCTGTCTTTTGATTTGAAGCAACTCTTCTTGCATTGCTTCAATCCATCTTCCATCCTTTAAAGCTTCAACAACTTTCTTAGGCTCAATTTGGGACAAGAAACAAGAATGTAGACAAACATGGCTGTCATGAGTTTGTCCTCTTGTTCTCACCCCTGAGTCAACATTTCCAATGATGTTTGTGGTGGGATGTGACTTGTGGATCTTGAGTTGAGGAATCATAGCAAGTTGATTAGATAGATCTAAATTAGAGAAATTTTGATCTGGAAAAGAAGAGTCCCCCATCACATCAACACACTTATCAAGAGAAACTTGATCAGTGAGTGTGTGACATCATATATGTTGTCTTCAATAGAGTGGTTTTCAGCATCAAGAAATTCTTGATCACTGTCACCACCTCTAGTTCCTCCTGCATTAGAGGTTCCTTCTCCTGAATTCTGAGCCTTTGAACTGGAATTTGAGGGTAATTCAGTTGAAACAGTAGTATTTGTCATGCTTGTGCTGATAGGAGCCTTAATGACAGGGTTAGTCACCACTGGAGCTGAAGTAGTCTTCTTGTTTGGTCTTCTCAGCTCAAATCTTGGGTCAGGATCTTCAGTTGACCTGTTATCTGTGGATCCTGAAACATTCTCACAAGATTTGTTAAAATAGTTGGTAACTAAATCAAGATCAAATAGCCAATCCGGACCAGAACCTTTTACACTGGGTGTGTGTTCATTGAAAGTCACATTGGCTGACTCCTCAATGATTCTAGTTCTGAGATTGTATACTTTATAAGCCTTAGCTTGAGAAGAGTACCCAACAAAGTGTCCATCATCTGATTTCTCAGCAAACTTGGCTATTTGATCTTTGGTATTTAAGATGGTGCAAGGACATCCAAATGTTCTGAGAAAACCAATGAATGGTCTTCTTTTGTGACACAGTTCATAAGGAGTCTTACCATGTGTCTTAACTACCAAAACTCTATTCTGCACATAGCAGGCTGTGTTGACAGCCTCTGCCCAGAAGGTGATGGGCAGCTTAGAGTCAGACAACATGGTTCTTGCAGGTTCAATAAGTGTCCTGTTTCTCCTCTCAGCAACACCATTTTGCTAAGGAGTCCTGGGAGCACTGTATTGTCTTGAAATACCCTTTTCATCACAAAATGTATCAAGGATTTGGTTTTTGAATTCGGTTCCTTGATCTCATCTTATGATTTTGACCTTTTTATCAGATTGATTCTCAATTTTCAGAATGAAATTCTTTAAGATTTTAGGAGTTTCATCCTTAGTTCTAAGGAAAAACACCCAAGTAAATCTTATGAAGTCATCTGTGATCACCAAACAGTATGAGGTCCTTCCTAAACTCATTACACTGGTGGGGCCAAATAGATCCATATGTAACAAGTGTAGGGGAGTAGTGATAGAGTTCATTTCCTTTGGCTTGTGAGACACTTTGTGTTGCTTCCCCTTCAGGCATGCAACACAGTGGTCATCACTTGTAAACTCTTTCTTTAGCATTCCAGTTGCCAAATCATTCTTAATCAGTTTAGTCATATTCTTAAAGTTTACATGGCACATTCTTTTATGCCAAAGGAAAGACTCATCACTATTTGCTTTAGATAGAAAGCAAGAAATCTCTCCAGAGGGAAATGTTTCCTACAAGTCCATCTTGTACATGTTCCCTTTCCTGGGGGCTTTGAGCAAAATATGCTCTTGAGGAATATCAACCCCAGGCTTGAGAACAATGCACTCATGCTCAGTAAAGAGAGTGTGATGTTTTTGGTCACAAAATTGAGACACACTCAAAAGATTATATCCAAGCTCTTTGACAAAGTTTACCTTTTCAATGCTGAGCTTACCATTTGTAACCTTGCCCCTGCCAGTAATATAACCTCCTGCATCTCCTCCAAAAGAAACTGGTCCTCCATCAATCCTTTCAAAGTTTTGAAGCAAGGACTCATTGCCAGTCATGTGCCTGGAGCAGCCACCGTCAACAATCCATATATTTCTGTTGGTCTTTAGCTGTCCCTGCACAAAAAGAGATGATTTAGTTACATTTGGGAACCCAATCCTCATTGGTCTTGGGCATATCAGAATGAGTTAAAGGCAATGAAATAGTAATGGATCCTATGTTCAGGCTTTGGGGATCATTTGTTGTTTCTGATGATGAATTTTCAGTCATGTGGTCTTCCTTCATCTTCCACACCACCTTTGGAAGATTGGGCTTGACCTTCAAAACTTAGAAGTTTTGGTAACTTTAGAAGATTTGATGACTGGGCCTTTGGAAGATTTTGCTTTCACTGCAGCAAACTTCAGTACTTCGGAAGCATTCTTTTCTTCCGAGACCAACTTTTCTTCCGAAGGTAATTTTTTATTTGCCCTTTTCTTCATTTTGGAGCTTCCGAAGGAAACAGGCTTTCCTTCCGAAGCTGTTTGTTTCTTCTTCCTCTCAGAAGATTTCTTTTTGATCATGTGGATAGTACCCTTTGGATTGTATTGACAATCCTTAGCCAGATGTGAGGTACTTCCACACATAACACAATTCAAATCTTTTCTTCTGAGATCCTTCTTTTTCAAAGAAGACTGACCTTGAACACTTTCCTTTTCCTTTTTCACCCTTTCAGATGATGCAGCAGGCTTCTTAGGGTGAAGCTTGCTTTTAGAAATGGATGGTTCAGGCTGTGTAACAGTGACACACATCTGATCAATCTTCTTGTTGTTGCTGGAGTGAGTTGAAGCTGAAGTAGAACTCTTGGTATTGGAGTTCTTGACAAGGTCTTCAGCTTTCATCACCTTGAACCCTGTAGAAATGAAAACTTGTTTCTGTTTGGGATCAAAGGTGGTCTTGATCTCTTGAGCTTTTTTGGATCTTCTCTTTTCTCTTCTGATCAAGTTTTTCTTTTGGTTTTGCTCAAACCAGCTGCTTTTTCCTCCTTAGAAGCATGGTGACCCTTTTTGGATTGACTCTCTTCACTTACCTCAGAGTCATCCCTCACCTTCTCCTCTTCATCTTCCTTATCACTGGGGTCTATGCATGGCAGCTCATCTTGACCAGTTCCACACCTTGGAGATCTAACTGATAGTAGAGAGTGTGGAGGAGCTATCTCACTAGATCCCAGTCCCTGCTTGTTCTGATAACACACTTTTGCATGCAGAGATGAGGATATCATGTTCTTGAAGGTTTCCTCTTCAAGAACACATTTTTCTGCCCTGGCTTTGCTGATCACAAGCTCAGCCTGGCATTCAGTCAACTTGGTAATGAGATCCTTAATTTGAGTCCTGTAATTTGTTTGCTCATGTTTAAGAGTTGAAACTGTTTTCTCTAGATCTTCTATCATAAGTTTATAATCATTTTTAGCTCTTTTAAAATCAGCTTGTAAAATATTCAAAGACTCAATGTCAGATCTCATTTCCAAGTTGTAGGACCTGTATCTGCTAACTTTAGCAATACACTCAGGAGAGCAAAGATGTTCAAGTACCTTAGCTTCATCATGGTCAGCCATGAGTGCTTGGTTTGGAGATGCATATTCAGCTTGAAAGCTCCAGTCAAAGCCTCCTTCTTCAACAGCAACTACAGCTTGCTGTCTTGGCTTCTCATTCTGGTGACCTCTTTCAGTGTAGTTTGGCCTGAATGAAGCTTGGCCACCATTGGATTTGGGTGCCTTGCATTCTCTAGCAAAGTGTCCCATCTGGTTACAGTTGTAACACTTGACTTTGCTCTTGTCCAGCCCAAACTTACCACTGGCAGCATTGCTGGGAAACTTCTCCCAGTCCTCTTGTAGAACTTTTGGGCTCTGTGAGTGAGAAGAGCCATCTGCTAGACTATCTCCATGTATTCTAGATTATCTGGATAGATACAGTCTAGGTCTTCAAGAATGAAGAGAAAGTTTCCTGAACTTTCATCAGTGGAAACAAAAGCTTGAGAGGAGCTTGTCTCTTGAAAGGGACTTCCTTGGATGTAGCTCTCTCTGGGTGTCTCCGGGAAGGTGATGAAAGGACCCTTTCGTAAAGTTTCGGGGTAGCAGATGAGATGATGCTATGGTTCTTTGCTATCCCTTTCAACTACATGAAGGGCTGAACTCTGGTGAGTGTTGGAGTTACCAGATGAATTTTGCATGTTCATCTCCATCTGGTATCCACTGAGTATCCCATACAGCTCAGTGAGAGTGAGGGTCTTGAGGTTTTTAGTCCTCTTAATGACCACACAATAGTGTGTCCATTGTCTTGGAAGAGACGACATGAACTTCCTAACAATATCCTTGTTCTTAATGGTTACCCCAACATCAGCCAGAGTATCCACAATCTCAACAAACCTGAAGTATTGTTGATTCATGGTTTCACCTGTTTTAAAGGTGAAATTTTCAAACAGCTGCTTCAGGAGATCCTTCTTGTTCTCCTTGGCTTCATTTGAACCCTCATACATAAGCTTCAGTGCATCCCATAGCTATTTGACGGTCTTGCACTTCTTGAAACCTCTGTAGATGGAGTTTGGAAGAGCAGTTTGGAGGGCTATCATGGCTTTCTGATCAATATCAATTCTTTTCCAATCTTCATCAGAAAAGTCAGCCTTCTCCTTTGGTATCATGCCACCACCACCAGCAGCTGAAGTGGTGGTTGGTACATGAGGTCCATTGACAACAGACTCCCACATCCTGGAATCTTGAGACTTGATGAAGCCTTCCATTCTTTGACACCAAGTATCAAAATCCTCAGGAGTGATCAGTGGGGACTTTGTCATAGTTCCAGTTTCCATATCAGCTTTGGAGATAGCTGCCATTTGAAGAGTTAAGTGATGTGTGTAACTAAGAGGATTTGAAGATGGTGAGATCTTACAAACAAGATCCTGGAATGCTCTGATACCAAATGCATGACCGTTAAAGGGGACTTTGCACTTAGTTAACACACTTAGGAGGATCTTTAGGATCACTTAACAATTCAAATAGGGAACTTAGAACTTTAAACTGAAGATACAATGCACAACCCAAGTAAAGTAAGAACAAGAACACAAGATATAGTTTTCAAGGAAATTGTATATTGCTTCTCTAGTTCTATTACAAGTGATGTACAAGTATATGTGATTACAAGAACCGGAGACTACTTATACTACATCCTACAACCGTCAATATGCAAAAAGATAGTTAGAAGTGACTAATCTAGACAACAAGATCAGCCTAAAGTCAAAAGGCAGATTGCCTTTTGACTAGTGACTATGACATGCCATAGCTCACTGACTTTCCTATTACAAAAAACCAAAAAGGAACAAAAACAGAAACTTACAGGCGAAGACCTTATCTACTTTGTCATAAAGTATGGAAGTTTCACCAACTAGTGATAGCAGGTGAACTACCAGAGCATGCAGCAGAAAGTAGGTTGCTTTATGATAAAGTTGATGGAAAAGGTATCTTTTCTATCTCTTTAGAAGAAAATCAGTCTTGTCCTTAAGCAGCTTCGGAAGACTTTGTCTTGTGAGCTTCGAAAGACTTCATCTTTTACATTCGGAAGAGTTGAGTCTTTGGCTTTAGAAGACTTTACACTTGGAATATTTTACAAGTTGTGTAAAGCTTCCGTAACAGTTTCTTCTGAACTTTGGCTTCGGAAGATTTTACACTTAGCATTTTTTCTAGAGTGTGTAAGACTTCCGAAGCTAATTCACCTTTGTTCCAAAGTGCATGTTGGAAGACTTGGTTGTTTTGGTTGCATCAGCCTCTTAACCTCAGAGTTTCCTACAACCTATTCTTTCCAGAATTTCAAATGATCCAACGTATCTCGGGTTAAGCTTGCCTCTTTTTCCGAATCGAATCACAGCTTTCCACGGTGAGACTTTCAGTAAAACTTTGTCGCCGACCTGAAACTCGAATGGTTTTCATCACTTGTCTGCATAGCTTTTCTGTCGGTCACGTGCTGTAGCCATACGATTCCTTATCTATACGATCTTCTCAGTATTCTCGTGCACCAACTCGGGGCCTGTTAGTTGACTGTCACCAATTTCAGCCCAGCAGACTGGTGATCTACACTTTCGCCCATACAAAGCCTCAAATAGTGCTGCCTTAATGCTGGTGTGATAACTATTGTTGTACGAAAATTCCACCAATGGTAGGTGAACTTCCCAGTTATTCCAGAAATCAATCACACAAGCACGTAACATGCCTTCTAAGGTTTGAATAGTACGCTCGCTTTGCCCATCCATCTGCGGATGATAAGCAGTGCTCATGTCCAAAAGTGTACCCAAAGATTTCTGTAATGACTGCCAGAAATATGATGTGAAACGAGCATCACAATCAGATATAATGGAGATTGGTACACCATGTCTCGAAACTATCTCCTTCAGATAAATTCAAGTTAACTTGACCATTTTATTTGTTTCCTTGATTGCCAAGAAATGAGCAGACTTAGTTAACCGATCTACAACAACCCATATCGTGTCACAACCAGTAGGAGTCCGGGGTAATTTGGTAATGAAATCCATAGAAATCTGTTCCCACTTCCATATAGGAATCTTAGGTTGTTGTAGTAACCCAGATGGCTTTTTGTATTCAACTTTAACCTTCGAACAGGTTAAGCACTTGCTCACATACGTAGCTACATCCGCCTTCATATTAGGCCACCAATAGTGCGCTTTCAAGTCATGATACATCTTATCTGAACTAGGATGTATAGAGTACTTAGACTTGTGAGCCTCACTCATAACCAAGTCCCTTAGGTTTCCATACAAAGGCACCCAGAGTCTATCCATGAAGTAACGAATTCCGTCCGCTTTCACTTCAAACTGTTTGTCCATTCCCCGTAAAGATTCAGACCTAATGTTTTCCGCTTTCAAGGCTTCTATCTGAGCTTCTTGGATTTGTTTAGGCAAGTGAGTGCTAATCGTAAGCTACAAAGCTCGCACTCGTTGGGGCTTAGCAGTTTCCTTTCTACTCAACGCATTCACGACTACATTTGACTTTCCTGGGTGATAGCGCAATCATAATCATTCAACAATTCCACCCAGCATTGCTGCCTCATATTCAACTCCTTCTGTTCAAAGATATGCTGAAGACTCTTGTGATCGGTGTAGATAGTGCACTTGGTACCGTACAAGTAATGTCTTAAAATTTTCAAGGCAAAAACTACCGCACCTAGTTCCAAGTCATGAGTGGTGTAGTTCTTCTCGTGTACTTTTAGTTGTCTCGAGGCATAGGCTATCACCTTATCACAACAAACCACGAAGTCATCACTTCCCTCTGGTAACGCAAATATTGGTACGCTACACAGTTTCTGTTTCAACAACTGAAAAGCAGACTCTTGACTATCACCCCATTTATATATTGTTCCTTTGTGAGTCAAGGTTGTGAGAGGTTGAGCGATCTTAGAGAATCCCTCAATGAATCGCCGATAATATCCTGCCAGTCCAAGAAATTGTCGTATCTTACTAGGCGTCTTGGGAACGGACCAATTCTTTATCGCCTCAATCTTTGCTGGATCGACATGTATTCCTTTCTCGTTAACAATGTGACCCAAAAACTGTACTTCACGTATCCAGAAATCACACTTGGAAAACTTGGTGTACAGTTGTTCCTTTTTAAGTACTTCCAAGATTAGACGTAGGTGCTCTTCATGTTCTTCCTTGGTCCTCAAATAGATCAATATGTCATCGATAAACACGATAACAAACTGATCGAGATAAGGTTTGCACATATGATTCATGAGATCCATGAATACTGCTGGTGCATTTGTCAACCCAAATGGCATGACCAAGAACTCATAATGACCATAACGTGTACGGAATGCGGTCTTCGAGATGTCTTCCTCTCGGACTCTTAGTTGATGATACTCAGACCTTAAATCAATCTTAGAGTAGTAGCTTGATCCTTCCAGTTGATCAAACAAATCATCTATACGAGGTAAGGGATATCAATTTTTTACTGTAACTTTGTTCAGCTCTCTGTAGTCGATACACATTAAAATGTGCCATCCTTTTTCTTGACGAAGAGAACAGGTGCTCCCCAAGGTGATGAGCTCGGTTCAATAAACCATTTATCCAACAGCTTCTGTAGTTGTGCAGATAGTTCCTGCAGTTCGTTCAGGGCTAACCGGTAAGGTGCTCTCGCAATTAGAGCGGTTCCAGGAGTCAAATCAATCTGGAACTCAACTTGACGATGAGGTGGTAGTCCAGGCAGATCCTCTGGAAACACCTCTGGAAAGTCACGAACTACTAGAATATTCTCTATCTTCTTTTCCTCCGGTTGCTTGTCAGTGAGAAGGGCTAATATGGCTAAGCGACCCTTACGCAGCCACTTCAGCGCTTTCAAAAATGATGTGATGCCTATCACAGCACCACATTTTTTTCCCTTAACTGAGAGAATTTCCCCGTCCAGGAGAGGAATGCGGATAACCTTCTCGTGGCAACTTACTTCCGCCTGCTTCTCGAAAAGCCAATCCATGCCCACGACTACATCAAAACTTCTAAGCGTAACAGGCATGGGGTCGATGTCAAAAGTATGACCAGCAAGTTCTATCTCGCAACCCTTAAGGATATGTGTCACGTGGATTTGCTTACCATCAGCTAATTCTACCGTATATTTAGATTCCAATGGGGAAGGCATATCACTTAAGAGACTACTAAACTTAGAAGAGATAAAACTTCTATTAGCTCCAGTGTCAAACAATACAGTAGCAAAACGACCATTAACAGGAAATTTACCAGTAACAGTAGTAGGGTCGTTTAGAGCCTCACCTGAACCCATGACGAAGGCTCTCCCTTTAGCTCCACCGTTATTGTCACCATTGCCATTATTGTCGTTGTTGTTTCCACGATTTCCAGCACCATCCGTTCTTCTTCAACTAAGGACAATTCCTCATGTAGTGTCCTTCCTTTCCACACTCAAAGCAACCTTTTAGTGTTTCTTAGGATTGCTGAGGCTTCTTCATCAATTCACCATGGCAATCCTTCGCCGCATGTCTAATCTTACCACAACGCTAGCATCAAAAGTTGTCACACCTGCCAGTGTGATGGGAGTTGCATCGATTACATTTGGGATACTTCCCCATGTATCCAACTTGTCCCTGAGATGAAGCAGATGACTAATTGAAACTACGGTTATTGTCAAACCTTCTTTGTTGCTGTTGATGCTAATGCTGCTGAATGTGTTGTTATTGCTGCTGATGTTGCTGAGATTGGCTGTTTGCCGAATATCCCTTATTGCCATAGTTATCCTACTTGCATTTATTGTCATGCACGCTTGCCACAGCACCCCATTTGGGTAGCTTTCCCTGCTCCACTGCTTGGTCAGTAAGCTTGTGAGCCAATCGAATAACCTGCTGAATAGTAGGGAGGTTCGCAACAGTCACCATACTTTGTATCTCTGTAACCAATCCACACAAATAAAGCTCAATTCGTTTGATCGGCGGGTCGAACATGCCGGGGCAAAGTGCCGCCAACTCGTGAGACCTCGTAGTGTAAGCCTCGATCTCAGATCCTTCCATTTTCAACTGCCAGAATTCAGCTTCCAACTTCTAGACTTCATTGCGAGGACAATATTTCTCCATCATCATCGCTTTAAACTCATCCCACGACAAAGCATTTGCCATCGCCTGGCCAAGCATCTGCACTTGTGCATTCCACCAAAAAAGCGTTGCACCCTCAAGTGTCCCCATGGCGTATTTCACCTGGTCCGCCGCCGGACAGTTGCACTTGGCGAAAACCGACTTGGTCTTCTCAAACCACCGCACAAGCCCTACGGCTCCCTCAGCTCCACTGTATGTGTGGGGCTTACAGTCTATGAACGCCTTATACGTGCATGCTGGCGGTCCTGTATTTAATGTTTTGGATTGTTTAGTCAAACAAAACAGATTAACCATCTAATAGCAAATTTACGTAAGTGATGACCAGGGTCATCGTTTACCTCCAAATTGGGCAGCTTGAGCGCCCAGCATTGCCTGTACATGTTGATTGATTTAGGCGGCTAACTCGGCTGGGGTCATGTTTACAGCACCGGCACCACGTCCACCGGCACCACGTCCACCGGCTCCAAGTCCACGACCACGACCACGTCCTCTACCTCGACCATCCATATTTCACTTTACGTTCAAAAATACAATAATGGGTAACATCCAACATATTAATCTCATTGAAGTATGGTAAATAATAAGAAATAATGAATTTGTCACAACCATAACATTTATAACCAAAATAATAACCAAAGACAAATAAATTGTAAATGAGTCACAAAATATTCCATCAATATCAAAATTTTCAGTTTGTCAGTTGGGTGGGAAACAACCTTTCCCAAATACGTTTCAAAAGAAAAGAAACACTACGTAGTCCAAGTCAAATGAATGTATAAATCAATCTAACACATCAGATCAATCACTGTCCTCTTCCATCTCTTCCGGTTCTTCTTCAGGTTCCTCTTCAGGGTTTTCCTCATTAGGGTCTTCCTTAGGTACAGGGGCATCTGGAATCTGAAGGGCCGCTAGCTGTGCCTCCAGCTCAGTCACTCTATCATCTGTCCCTACACTGTGAAGGTTTTGCGCAGACATGCGCTCAGTAAGTGCAAAAACGTTACCAGCCAAGGTATAATGTCCGCCAATAGACATAGAAAGTCGCTCCTGAAGTCCTCTGATACGCTGTCGCTCAGTGTCCAGTGTAGTAACCAAATCTACAACCGCCTGCTCGAGAGGAATACGCAGAGAAGGAAGGGTAGGTGTCGTAGAGGCAGTCGCCGACCTAGTCCTAGGGCCAGTAGTAGCTATAGCTGGAACACGCTCCCTGTAGACCATGCGATCAACATAGGTGGGGTAGTAACTCCAGTTCCGTGGAGAGTCACGCTCGGGTAGCGCAAAAGGCTGATCCCAGTCTATCTCTTCAGAAGGATAAGGATGTCGGCGCCAGTTAGGTCCTCTATCAGGTACAGAAGGAGGAGGAGGTGACTCAAAATGTATCGGCCTCTTACCAGAGCTCGTGAAGACGATGCCATGCTGCGAGGTACGTGACGTGTATGACAATGAGTATATAGTAAGGGATAAATAACGAGTAACTAACAAACTGTACGGTTATGGTCTAGTGTGTATGCAACTTAGTTCCCTATAACTAATGGCTTTGATACCAATCTGTCACACCCTCAAATTCCACGTGCGGGGTTTTACTGCGAGGCGTGTGAACAAACCAGGATCTCAGTCATTAGTTACTCAGAACGACTCTATATGCAACATTTAAACAAATCAGAGTTTAAAACTTTAAAAAATTTTCGGAAGCATTTTGTAAATAACCCAAACACATGGTACTAAAAGTAAACTGCGCAAAACACGCGCCCAAACCAAAATACGTATGTAAATGCTAATTAAAAGTAAACAATGTTTGAACAAAGCATGCTTGACACGTGCGTGTTCCTAAGGGCAGCTGCTAGAAACGACCTGAGAAAAGCATACTAAAAGTGTCAATACGATGGTTGGTGAGTTCAAGTGTTTGTAATCAATCATAAGCAGTAGCATTAGTAAAAATATATAAACAAGTGCATTGAAACAGATAGCTAGTCTAATTTCATTAGTAAAGAACAATAGTGATTTCGCGATCGAAGCTGACTATATTTGTCTGTTTGCCTCCCGCCACGACATACCGGTCGTGACTCTGTTAGTCGTTTAGGACAATATTGCACCCGTTGACTTCCGGTCACCTGGCTGGGGCTTGTCAGACCCAGTAGTACTACCCATAATTTCCCGCTAGATTTTGTAATTAACGATCTGAAAGTGTGAGGGCTTTCTATGGTATAACCTACTATGTCTTACCAAACACATGTTATAACAGTAAAGCATTTTAAAACCAAGTATGCTTTCTCCCCCAAAAAGAGAAATAAGTAAAAGTGGGGCATTGAACTCACCTGGTGCGCAACGAACAATAACAAAAAGCTAACAAGGAGTGGGAAAGACAACCCTTCAAAGGTTACCTAGAACATGCAAGTACATAAGTACGTGTACACAGAAAACTTAACAACCCTAAGTGCTCAATAACCACATTGACCCAAGGTTTTGGAAAACAAGACTCATTTGACCAAGTTGACCCATTTGACCCGTTGGTGACATGTCAAGTTAAATTCTTGTTTAATCAAGTATAGCAACACATAATGCATGGTTATCACATAAGTTATTCACGTATGCCACATTACAAACCCTTAAGTGCTATAAAGCTCATCATACATCATCCATTATCATGTATAATCAATAAGAGCCTAAATTTCCTAAATGACCAATCAAGCATCCACACAACTCAATTAACACATTCCACCACATTAGACATCATCAACAAACATTCTAACATGATCCTAACATCATGAACATGCCCAATTAACAATATCCAATGATTATATAAATAAAGTTTCCCTTTCAGGAAAGTAACACCCAAAATCAATCTAACACCCATTCATTTATGAATTCATCAACATCATGTCTAATGAAGTCCATAACTATCATCTAGCCATGACCAACATCATCAAATCATCATAATTCACAAGCCTCATATCCAAAAGTTTCTACTTATAGCAAGGTATGAACAACCACTAGATTTCATGATTTTTCTTGCAAAATCCATGTAAACTAACATCAAAGCAATACAACTAACATCATACAATTATCAAATCATGAATTCCAAGAAGAAAAAGTTTCTACTTTAGGCAATGTATGAACTACATGATCAATTCATGGATTTCTTGCATAATTATCATAACCCAACATTCATACAACATACCCAACAACATATCATCATCAAACAATCATCAATTTCAACTTTCATTCACAATTTTCAAACTAGGGTTCATCAACATCAAAAACCATGAAAAACTAAACAAAAACTAACCTTTAATCACGTAGGGATCAAGAATTGATGCTTGCTAAACGTTGAAATGATCAAATCCAAGCAAAATTGAATGTTCTTGAAGTTTGAAACTTGAAATCGCAAAGGATGAGGCTTGGAATGCTCTCGGCCGTAATGGGGAGGTTTGGGAAGGGATTAGGGTTTTATTTTTGTTAACTTTGATAATTATAATTTTTACAAATTAAACCCTCCTTGATTATATTTTGTAAAAACGTAATCTTTTAATATTCTTAACAACTTTTAACTACAAAGCAACAAGTATTTTTAACCAACAATATTAATCGTATATATCTTCCACTAGCTACAAACACATGAAATAATATTTACACGTAATCGTATTATCAAGTAAAATTCACAAATAATATTTAAAATTCATAAATCGCAAAACCACAAACTAATAATCAACACTATTAGTTAAATTATTATCTGTTCATCATAGATAATTGTTATTAAGTCACCAACGTTCAACGACAACTAGTGTGTGCTCATGACACGTGTATGGAAGACCTAACGGAACTAACGGAGTTTGGTAACGGAAATTACCGGATGTCACATTACAAATATGGAGATTCATGGTCAATTTACATTACTACCCTTATCATATAATATTCCCTATTTATTTGGGTTGAATATATATATATATATATATATATATATATATATATATATATATATATATATATATATATATATATATATATATATATATATATATATATATAAATATATATACAAACATATATATATGGGAGGGTTCCAATGAAAACCTTATTTTAGATGAAAACTAAAAAACCACTTTTTTACCCTTGAATTTTTTGATTTATGGTTAAGATGAATCAATGGCATCATTGTAATTACATGGTGTTTAAAGGATTTAATTAAAAACTTTGAAGGGTCTTTTAGGAATACAAAATCTAGTTTGACTTAAAAAAAAATAATAATTAGCAATCTTTTAAAAATATGCATTCTCTATCCCATCTCACCCTTATTTACGATTTTTCCACCATTATTCTTCGTAGAATCAATAAATCATAAGGAAAAATTCAAATAAGAAAAAAATCAATAAACAAACCTAATGACTGATCACCTGCTTGAAAATGTTTCAAAATATTTACATCCATTGAACATACATGCTTACGTATATGTAAGCATGGCTTTAACTAAGAAAAAATGTTAATCAAACTATTGAGATACATACATGTAACAACAAAAGCTATATATAAAAAGAACAAAATCATCGGTTGTTACAAAATATATCTTTACATATAAGTTGCTCTAGCAAGTTCTTAATGTTATTACTCTCTGTCTCTCTTATCCAAAATGTAAACATAGTATGAAAACCTTTGTCACATGCTTACATATACGTATCTCACATGCTTACGTATATAAAAATCCTTTGAGTTCACCATTCTCTCTTCAATATGCTTAAATAATTTAGGCCTCTTAAAATATAAACGTAACCTGTTACGTATATGTTGCCCGTAGCTTATATATGCAATTATGGTTACGATCTGTAACCCATCATTTACATCATCTTGTTGTCCAAAATTGTAAACATAGTATGAGAATATTTGTTACATGATATATGTATCTCACATGCTTACGTATATGTAAATCCATTCAATTCACCATTGTCTCTTCAATTTGCTTAGATATATCTTCGGCCACTTCAAATCTAAAAGAATCCTGTTACGTATACGACCCATAGATTATATATGTAATTATGGTTACGTATATGTAAGGAGTTTTTTTTACCATCTTGTTATTGGTATTTTCTTCATTCCTTTTCTTTACAGCAAATCCCTTTTATTTGCACCACACAAACATCAACTAAAAGATCTCTCTTTCTTTACTTCTTTTTTCTTCCAGGCCCTAACAAACTTATGAGATAATCCTTGTTTTTGTATTTTATATATATCAAAATTATATCAACACAACTATATTAAGAACCAAACGTTGCTGATGTTCCTCTGAGGGAGAAAGAGAGATAGAGGAGTGTTCTTTATTGAATGGAGATAGAGAGATGCAGAGATTGATGATGGAGAGTGAGAGAGAGAGAGAATAAATGAAAATTACTTGAATAAATAAGAGATTTAAGGGATTTAAAAAAATTAAATCACTATTAAAATTGACAGATGTTATAAACCTAAGCACCCTTTTAATTAAATAAAAATATTGATTTTTTAAAATTCAATGATTGGTTGATGTTGGTTTTCTTAGATACCTTGGTTTTCATTTGATTCCTTTTCTCTCTCTATATGTATGTATGTATGTATGTATGTATGTATAGAAGAGGGTTCAATGGTGAACACAAAGAAAGAGAACTAAAAAATCAATCCTAGTTACACATTTAATTCCAAAAAAATTCAAAGAAAAAGATAAAAAAATACCCATATTTAACGTAGTTAGAAAAAAGAAAAAACAAACATCACCATTAATTTCACTTGTGAAATAGATTTTTTTTTTGTGAAACACATCGATTTTACTTGTGAAATGTGATTTTGTTAACTTTTCTTTCTCTTTTTACGTTAAAATCGTATGCTATAGTTTTTCTTTTTTTTTGCCTTTTTCTTTGAACTTTTTGAAATTATAATGTTTGACTAAGATTGGTTCCTAGTTTTTTTTTTATGTTCTCTTTTAAACCTCTCTCTTTCTCTGTATATATAGAAAAATGAACATGTATAAAGTGAGATTTTGTAAAAAGTGTAGGAAGTAATCTTAACATTTAATGAAACTAATTCAATGGTTTAGATTGACACATGATAATTTCGTAATTAATTAAAATATAAATACGGTTACAAGGGGTAAAAGTGAGAATTAACTATTTTTGTTGACTTTTTATAATTAAATACTAGTTTCACCCATTTTTTAAAACCCCAACAATTTTTATATACTTTATTAATTTTTCAAAAAAAAATATACCATAAAATTAAGCATCATTTTTTCTTTAAAACGTATATAATATTGGTTATTTTCTAGAAAAAAACCCAATGTTTTTTTGAAGTTTATAACACTATGTAAAAACAATTTTGATATCATACTAACACATGGTTCTTGAACTGTGCAAAAACGGTGTTACATGGTGTTGGTATCGTTTTTAACGTGTTTTAACGCTATATATTAAATTTAGATGGTATTATTATTATTTTCTTAAAATGTTGTTATGTGTATCATTAATATATTTGGTGTTGTGTATTCGTTTAATGCTAAAAACTATTAATGTGTTGTTATGTTTCTTGTTTAAAAAAGTGTGTTGATATGGGTGGCCTAGAATCTAATTTATAAATGGACCTAAATACACTCCCCTATAAAACACATGCATGTATACATGCCACCCTCTTATTGCATTCTACATTTTTTATAAAAATAACACTTTATACAGGAATTGCACCACACACATACACACACACACACACACACACACACACACACATATATATATATATATATATATATGAATGGGTTCTAGTGTTAACCCTTATTATTTATGATAACCCTTTAACTCAACCATAGCCTTTGATTTAATATAAATTATTTTAGATTCATTTGGAGGGCTTAGATGAGATTAAGGATAATATGATCATTTTATTACTTGTACTTTACCTGAATCATGTCAGTTTTATATTCATTTCTTTATCTTTTCTATATTGATAAACATCTCAAAATGAACTTAAGAAACCCACATGCTAGGTAGTGCATATGTTCTTGGTTTACATAGGTTTACAAATTGGTTTACATTGATTTACATTGAAAAAGCATAAGTATTAAAACGGTTTAGTTTTGTTATGGTGGTATAACATGTAGTTTTAAATGTTTTAAAATGTTTTTTAGGTGTTGCACATGCTAGTTATAGTGATATAACTGCAGGCGTCCGAACTGAACCACAAAAATACGTCAAGACTATATGTGAATTAAAGAGAAAAATGATACGAGTTTAACGGTGTAATTTTTATAAAAATACAATATAGTATAAAAAGGTTATGAATATATAAAAAAGTTGGATATACATTTTTTGTTATATAAAAGAAAAATATATATAAGGAAAGAGAAAGTTAGATAGTGACACTTGTTACCATCATATTCAACCTGCATTTTCTTGGGTTGGTTAAATAACAACTTTACCATTTTCTATTAAAAACAACTAATGGACACATGGCATGATCTCTTCTCTTCCAATGTAAATCAATGGACCAAATAGGGTTAATGCGTTTTTACAAAAACTAAAGGTTCTTATTAGAACCAAACCCTATATATATATATATATATATATATATATATATATATATATATATATATATATATATAGGATGGAGAATGAATGTTAAACATTTTTTATTACGATAACCCATTAACCTAACTACTAGTCCATAATAAACCATGTCGACGCTGTAAAATGGAGCTACGGTGGTAAAAATAGTGGTACACAATGAACGCGAAGTTTTTTTTTTAAATAGCAAGGCTATAATTGAACTAAAGATATTAAAACGATCTATTTAAGAGTATAAATTTGTATTAGAAATAATATCATACAAAAAAGTTAAAAATGTTAGGAAGGGTGAACTTTTATTAAAAGGAAGGGAAATTTTTAAAATTGGTAGAAAATTGTTACATCAGTGTGTAACGCGATGTAAAAGTTAGTTACATTGCATAATTATGATGTAAGTGTTCGTTACATTAGTGTTAACTGGTTATCATAATAAAGGTGGTTAACAATCGTTTCTTCCTATATATATATATATATATCCATATTATAAATAAAAACCATGAAAACTAGGGGTTACGTATATGTAAGTACGTGCTACCAAGTATACAACTATGAGTTGTGTATATGTAACTTGTTTCGTCATCACTGCTGTTCATTGGGGTTAAAATTAAAAAATATATAATGATCTCAAAAAATAAAGTTTAAGTTTACTTAAATACATTTAAACAATTAAAAAAATAAATAATTACTTATCTCTTTTCTATATAAAAACACACACATACACATCTATACATACTAATAAAAGAAGTTTTTGGAAGGACATATGGCACAATCGTAGACATCCTAAATCTTATTTTCCCGTTTAACTTTTTTAATAAATATTTATCTCAATTACTAATGATATTATTTATATCTTTTTAAAATGAATTTTTCTTTGTAATAAATTAAAAAAATCCTTCTACAAATGTAATTTTTAAAAATCGATCTTTTTATAAAATAAGAAATTTTTGTAAAACATTAAATGTTTTGTAAAAATAAACTTTTTATAAAATAAAATATATTAAAATTTAAACTTATAATAAAGATATTTTCAAAGATTCACTTTTTCAAAATGGTTTGTTTTAAAAAAATATTAATAAAACTACCTTCTAAAAAAATCAAAAACAAAAGTTTCAAAAACTATATCGTTTGCTTAATGATTGAAATAATCATAAGTAATTTTAATAATATCTTATCTCTAAATATCTTTTTATAATTCATAATTTTTTGTTACTAGCTATTTAATATTTTATTCATTCAACCTATATAATACGAAGGATAATAACCTAGTATATAATAAAAAAAATGGATTTTGTATTTTTGAATGACATGTGTCATCATTTTACCAATTAAAAAATAATTTCTTCATAAAACAATTAATTTGACTTTTTTAACACAAATATTTTAAATATATATATTTCTATAAATTTAATTATTCATTGTTTCAACTTTTTTTAAGATTTAATAATTTTACATATTTATGTTTAAAATTGATTTTATAAGTTACTTAGTGTTTAAATATTAGTAAAGAATATAATTATCAACCATCTTATTTGAATGATTAATTTTTTTTTTGTATTTTAACTTTTAATTTCTTTACATTTTTTATTAAAAGTGTAAACGAGTCATCCGTTCACCAAACAAAAACCCTTACAAGATGTCTGAAATAAAAGCAGTTGAATACACTAAATTATATGTCCGGAAAAAATCACTAAAATATATGCATAAAACTTTCGTCATAACATGGGAATATCCTTAAATCCAATAAAACAAATATCTATCCTTAATCTAATAAAACTTCACAAATACTTTGTCACACCTTCAAAATCCACCGGGCAGAGTTCTACCGAGAGGCGCGTGACAAACCAAGATCTTAGACACAGTCATATCAAATGATATTATATGAGTTTTAAAATAAGCGTTTGACCTTAAATCAGAGTAAAACATAGTTTTTAATGTAATCAATGCGGAAGCATAAACGTTTATAAAACCATGAGTAATAAATGCGCAAAACAAGGCTCCCATTGAAAAGTAGTAAATTTAAATGAGCTTGCTTTCAAATAATAAAGATGATGCATGTGCCTCAGATATACAACCCTAGCCTTAGGCATGCCAGCGACCTGAGAAGACATGCTAAAGTGTGTCAACACAAGGTTGGTGAGTTCATAGGTTTAAATCAGTAAATATGCTTGAGCGTTTGCCTTGTAAAACTAAACAAAGGTATACCATAGGTAGCTAGCCTATATATCGAGTTACTTAGTGTTTTGAACTGAAGCTGACTGTTTGTGAGTTGTTTTTCCTTCCGCCATGTCTTATCACAGAACAATGTAAAGTGTCTAGCTCGATTAAACACCCGTTCGACCTCCAGTCGAGTTAGCACGACTAACGCGGGTGGGGTTCGTCAAACCAATAGTACTACCCAAAATTACCTTGCTATCCCGTTATTAATGGTTCGAGTGTGTAAGGACTTGCGTGATAATGTTTGCGCTACAGTAACAAGCTATATACCAATAATACCAAAACTCGATAAAAATAGTCTGCATGCTTCTCCCCCAAAAAGGAAAGTAAGTAAAAGTGGGGCCATGAATACTCACCTTAGATGCATAGGAAAACATGAAGCGTAAAATCCAAAAGCTAATAATTATCTAACAAATGTATATCCATGTGTGCATGTACGTAATGGTCAATATGAACCCCTTTGTATCCAAACAACGTAATTGTTAGCATGTTCAAGAGATGTTTGACAAGTTTAACCAAGTTGAATTTTTGGCCAATGTTTACCGGACTGACCCGACGACCCGTTGGTGACTCAAATAAGTAAAAACATGTTTAGTCATGCTCAAATAGCTCAAATAATGATTCACATAGAGTTTAATGTTAAAAATCTATTTTTGGAAAGTTTCTATTTTTTTAAAGTAGGACATCGTTACACATGTGAAATTCATTTTCAAAATCATCAAGCTTATCGCAACCAACATGTCAATATGCACGTAATACATCCCACAATCATCCACGACATGTTAACATAACCTAGAAACTTCATCATGCCCAAAGTTTCCTAAATTAAAATGTAAGAACACAAGTTGCACAAATTTCATCCAAATCTTCTAACATGTTCCTATGATCATTTCAACATCAAACACATCGCCATAACATGTTCTATACATATCATATTAATCATATAACACATTGTGTCTCAAAAGTTTCCACAAATGGTAAGAATGTTCATACGAAGCGTTTTTCACAATTCAAATATTCTCAATCCTTTCTTATGCGCTAAACATCATATAACAATCATCACATCTCATCAAACATGCATAAATAATCATTTATAAACCAACCTACCCAAAAGTTTCCTTAAATGGAAAGTACTCGAAAACCGAGTCAAAATCAAAAGTTCAAAACATAACTTTTCATCTATTAGAATCAACTAACATACTAGAACCATCAATTCAATTTAATTTCATCAAAATTATACACTTTCTACAAAAGCCCCAAATTAAAGTTTCCATTATAAGTAAGTCTCGGGTTTTGATCTAAACAACACAATTTCACAAACCCAACCCGTACAAACATCATTATATTGAATACTAACACATAATCAATCATCAATTTCAAACAATTTCAAGTTTTGATTCGAGTTTGGATATCTAGGGTTCATGTTCAACATGATAATCAAAGGATATGAAATCTAACATAAAACTTACTTGTAATGATGCATAGATGCAAGCTAACATGTTTTTGATGCAAATACAATCCAAAATCATTATCAATTGCAAGAACGAATCAAGTGTGTGTGTGTGTGTGTTTTCATATGTGTGTTTTAAAATGGTGAGGGGGGAGGGGATGTTTTCGGCTGAAATGAGGATTAGGGTTGGGAGTTGGGCTTTTATACATTTTTTTTTACAAGAAAGGCGCCTGTCTTTTATAAAATCATTTTAACGTTACACGATTGAATGTTTTCTACACCAAAACCACCAAATGATCACATAATATCAAATAAAAATTAATAACATGAAATGATATTAATTTTTCTAGTTTAAGGCATTTTTATTATAATTAGGCGTTAAAAGCCGAAAATGAGGGAAAACGCTTAAATGCTAGAAAATTCCCAATTTTCACAGCAAGGCTACATAATTTATCACATAATGATATAACACATAATTTCACACCAATTATGATTATTTGAAAACCATTTTGACAAATCACCAACGTTCGGGGACAGACTCGTGTACGATTCAGCAATTCTTCGAATTACTATTACGTGAAAGGTTTGTGAACGTTTGTGCAATAAATGACGCTGTCACACCCTCAAATTCCACGTGTGGGGTTTTACCGCGAGGCATGTGAACAAACCAGGATCTCAGTCATTAGTTACTCAGAACGACACTATATGCAACATTTAAAATAATTCAGAGTTTGAATCTTTGAAACATTTGCGGAAGCGAAACATTTGTAGAAGCATTTTGTAAAAATTTCAAGCACATAGTAACAAATGAAACTGCGCAAAACACACGCCCAAACAAAAGTGTAAAAGTATTCAATAAGACAAAAACAGACGAATGTTTGCTCAATGTATGTGTGACTCGTGCATGCTCCTACGGCAAGCTGCTAGTAACGACCTGAGAAAAGCATACTAAAAGAGTTAACACAACGGTTGGTGAGTTCAAGAGTTTGCGTTTAACATAATCAGTGACAGTTGTAAAACATAAGAAGTGCATTGAAATAGATAGCTATTCTATATTCATAAGTAATAACCATAGTTATTTGGCGATCGAAGCTGACTGCGTTTCGTTTGTTTGCCTCCTGCCACGACATACCAGGTCGTGACAATGTTTGTGTTAGGACAATATTGCACCCGTTTGACCTCAAGTCGCACAGGTGGGGCTTGTCAGACCCAGTAGTACCGCCTAAAATTTCCCGCTAATTACCATTATTAATGATCCGAAAGTGTGAGGACCTTCAAGGTATAACGCACTATGTTACACTATACACAACTTACAATAATAAAGCGTTAGTAAAGAGTATGCTATCTCCCCCAAAAAGAGAGTGTTTAAAAGTGGGACATGAACTCACCTGGTGCGCCAACAAACAGAATAATTCAAAGCTACGGTGAATGGAAAGTCAACCCGTCAAAGGTTACCTAGAACACGTTAGTACATAAATACGTATAACCAAAAAGTTTAACAACCCTAAGTGCCCAATAAACATGTTGACCCAAGGGTTTTGCAAAACAAAGACTCATTTGGCCTAGTTGACCCGTTTGACCCGTTGGTGACATGTAAAGTTAAATTCTTGCTTGATCACGTATAGTAATTCAGCATACATGGTTATCATACAAGTTATTCATGTATATCACAATCATAGGTTCTATCATGATCATCATCCTAACATAGTTTATCATACAACACATATATCATCATACAACACATACGAAACTCAAACAATCAATAGGCCCAACACAATAATAATTACATCACAAGTAATAAATTATACATGAAGTCTAATCATGCACTACATGCCATGTGAAGCCACTCACGACTTCACATCCTAAACCCTACCAATCCTACTAAGTAGGGGCCTCAGATTTGTACGCGTGTATAACAATCATTATCACACTTCCCAACAAGATTCATACCAACTAATATACACAACCTGATCTATTATAATCCTAATCATGATTCCATAATCTCCTAACATATTCCTTCATCATGTAGTATTCCATAAGAACCTAAATTTCCCGAGTAGTGCATCAAGCATCCATATAACTCAATCAACACAATCTACCATATTAGACATCATCAAAAAGCATTCTAACATGATCCTAACATCATGAACATGCCCATATCACAATATCTAATGATCTACATGAATAAAGTTTCACTTTCGGGAAAGTAACACCCAAAATCCATCTGACACTCAATTCATTCATAAATTCATAAACTTTATACCTAATCAAGTTCATAAAAATCATCTAAACATGATAAACATCATCAATTCATCATAATTCCCAAATCTCATACATAAAAGTTTCTACTTATAGCAAGGTATGAACAAACCATCAAATCCATGAATTTCTTGCATAATCCATATAAACTAACATCAATGCAATACAACTAACATCAAAACGTCATCAAACAACATCAATTTCATCATTCATCATGTTAATTGAACTAGGGTTTGATCATTGATGGAAATCATGAAAATTAGTTGAGAAACTCACCTTAAACGTGATATAGATCAACAATTCCACTTGGTACTACTTGAAATTGATCAAAATAGATTGTGTTGAGATGCTTGAAGACTGAAATCGCAAGGGGAAGGGGTTGTGAGAGGTGTTTCAGCCGATTAGGGGGATTTGGGGGGATTAGGGTTTGTTTGGTGGTTTAAATATGGTAAGGATTTCTCTAATTTCCCCCTATTGTCTTATAAATTATAAAAGTAGTCTTTTTTTATACTCTTAAATAATTTTAGTCACATAATTCATGAATCATTATCAACTAACAATAATCATATATTCCTACTTGTAAACGCCACACATGAATCAAAAATCACACGTAGTCACGTTATAATGCGAAAACCGTAAATAACATTTAACATTCATGAATCACATAACCACATGTTAATAATCAACATTATTAATTAAGTTTTTATATCTAATAACCACTGTTAATTATTATTAGGTCACCAATGTTCAACGACAACTAGTGTGTGCTCATGACACGTGTATGCAAGACCTAACGGAACTAACGAAGTTTGGTAGCGAAAAATTATCGGATGTCACATTATCCCCATGTTGAAAGAATTTCCGTCCCGAAAATTGCATTACATGGTTGTGTTACATCACTGGTTTACTGTATTGGCATAAAAAAATCGGGTGAGTTTCGGGTGGGTTGTCACATTATCCCCATGTTGAAAGAAATTTTGTCCCGAAATTTAATCATTACCTTCGCCGGCTTTCGTTGTTGTTTCGAACAGATAAGGATACTTAAGCTTCATCTGATCCTCACGTTCCCACATGAATTCCCGTCCACGTTTCGAGTTCCAATGAACTTTGACTATGGGTATCTTGCTTTGCTTAAGAGTCTTGACTTCACGGTCCATCACCTCAACTGGTTCCTCAATGAACCGTAGTTGTTCATCTACTTGCACTTCCTCCAGTGGTACAACCATCGTCTCGTCCGATAAACACTTTTTCAAATTTAAGACATGAAATACATTGTAAATTCCACTCAACGAATCAGGTAAGTCTAATCGATACGCCACTGGACCTATTCTTTCTAGAATCTCAAATGGTCCAACGTATCTCAGATTAAGCTTGCCACTTTTGCTAAATCGAATCACACCTTTCCACGGTAAGACTTTCAGCAAAACTTTGTCGCAGACCTGAAACTCCAAAGGTTTCAGCCACTTGTCTGCATAGCTTTTCTGCCGGTCACGTGATGCAGCCATAAGGTTCCTTATCTGTACGATATTCTAGGTAGTCTCGTGCACCAACTCGGGGCCCATTAGCTGACTATCACCAATTTCCGCCCAACAAACTGGTGATCTACACTTTCGCCCATACAAAGCCTCAAATGGTGCCGCCTTAATGCTGGTGTGATAACTATTGTTGTAAGAAAATTCCACCAATGGTAGGTGAACTTCCTAGTTATTCCTAAAATCAATCACATAAGCACATAACATATCCACCAATGTTTGAATGGTAAGTTCACTTTGTCCATCTGTTTGTGGATGATAAGTAGTACTCATATCCAGACGCGTACCTAGAGATTTCTGTAGCGACTGCCAGAAATATGATGTGAAAAAAGCATCACGGTCAGAGATAATTGAGATCGGTACACCATGTCTCGAAACTACCTCTTTCAGTTAAATACGAGTTAACTTATCCATCTTATCAGTTTCCTTGATTGCCAAGAAATGAGCAGACTTAGTCAAGCGATCTATGATCACCCATATCGTGTCACAACCAGTAGGAGTCTGGGGTAATTTAGTTATGAAATCCATAGAAATCTGTTCCCACTTCCACAAAAGAATCTCAGGTTGTTATAGTAATCTAGATGGTTTTTGGTATTCAAATTTAGCCTTCAAATAGGTTAAGCACTTGCTCATATACGTAGCTATATCCGCCTTCATATTAGGCCACTAATAGGGCGCCTTCAGGTCATGATACATCTTGTCTGAACTAGGATGTATAGAGTACTTACACTTGTGAGCCTCACTCATAACCAAGTCCTTTAGGTTTCCATACAAAGGCACCCGGAGTCTGTCCATGAAGTAACAAATTCCATCCGCTTTCACTTCAAACTGTATGTCCATTCTACGTAAAGATTCAGATGCAATGTTTTCCGCTTTCAAAGCTTCTGTCTGCGCTTCCCTGACTTCTTCAGGCAAGTGAGTGCTAATTGTAAGCTGCAAAGCTCGTACTCATTGGGGCTTAGCGGTTACCTTTCTACTCAACGCATTAGCGACTACATTTGCCTTTCCCGGGTGGTATTTGATAGCACAATCATAGTCGTTCAGCAATTCCACCCAGCGTCGTTGCCTCATGTTCAGCTCCTTCTGCTCAAAGATATGCTGAAGAATCTAGTGATCGGTGAAGATAGTTCACTTGGTACCGTATAAGTAATGTCTCCAGATCTTCAAGGCAAAAACTACCGCACCCAGCTCAAAGTCATGGTTGGTATAGTTCTTCTCGTGTACTATTAGTTGTCTTGAAGCATAGGCTATCACTTTGTCATGTTGCATCAAGACACAACCAAATCCTTGGATAGAAGCGTCACAGTAGACCACAAAGTCATCACTTCCCTCCGGTAATGCCAATATCGGTGCCCATTTATATGTTGTTCCTCTATGAGTCAAGGCTGTGAGAGGTTGAGCGATCTTAGAAAATTCCTCAATAAAACGCCGATAATATCGTGCCAGTCCAAGAAATTGCCATATCTCACTAGGCGTCTTGGGAACCGAACCGACCAATTCTTTATCGCCTCAATCTTTGCTGGATCAACATGTATTACTTTCTCGTTAACTACGTGACCCGGAAATTGTACTTCGCGTATCCAGAAATCACACTTGGAAAACTTGGCGTATATTTGTTCCTTTCTAATTAATTCCAAGTTTAGACATAGGTTCTCTTCATGTTCTTTCTTGATCCTCAAATACATCAATATGTCATCAATAAACACGATAACAAACTGATCGAGATAGGGTTTGTCCACACGGTTCATGAGATCCATGAACACTGATGGTGCATTTTTCAACCCAAATGGCATGACCAAGAATTCATAATGACCGTAGGGGGTTCTAAATGCTATCTTCAAGATGTCTTACTCTCAAACCCTCAACTGATGGTAACCAGACCTCAAATCAATCTTGGAGTAATAGTTGGATCCCTGAAGTTGATCGAACGGGTCATCAAAACGAGGTAAAGGGTAACGGTTCTTGACTGTAACCTTGTTCAATTCTCTGTAATCAATGCACGTTTGAAGTGTGCCATCCTTCTTCTTGACAAAGAGAACAGGTGCTCCCCATGGTGATGAACTAGGCCGAATAAACCCTTTATCCAACAGCTCTTGAAGTTGTGCAGATAGTTTCTGTAGTTCATTTGGGGCTAACCGGTAAGGTGCTCTCGCAATCGGAGGGTCTCTGAGAGTCAGATCAATCTGGAACACAACTTGATGATGAGGTGGTAGTCCAGGCAGATCCTCTGGAAACACCTCCGGAAAGTCACGAACTACCGGAATATCCTCTATCTTTTTTTCCTCCGGTTGCATGTCAGTCACAAGGGCTAATATAGCTAAGCGACCCTTACGTAGCCACTTCTGTGCTTTCATAAAGGATATGATGCCTATTATAGCACCACCTTTCTCGCCCTTAACCGAGAGAATTTCCCCATCCAGGAGAGGAATGTGTATAACCTTCTCGTGGCAAATGACTTCCGCCTGCTTCTCTGACAGCCAATCCATGCCCACGACCACATTGAAACTCCCAAGCGTAACAGGCATGAGGTCGATGTCGAAAGTATGACCAGCAAGTTCTATCTTGCAACCCTTAAGGATGTGTGTAACATGGATTTTCTTACCATCAGCTAATTCTACCGTATATTTAGATTCCAACGGAGAAGGCATATCACTTAAGAGACTACTAAACTTAGTAGAGATAAAACTCCTGTCGGCTCCGGTGTTAAGCAATACAGTAGCAAAATGACCATTAACAGGGAATTTACCAGTAACAGTAGTAGGCTCGTTTAGAGCCTCACCTGAACCCATGACAAAGGCTCTCCCCTTAGCTCCTCTGTTGTTGCCACCATTATTGTCACCACTGTCATTGTTGTTGTTGTTTCCACCATTTCCAGCACCATTCCCCTTTTTCTTCAATTGAGGACAATTCCTCTTGTAGTGTCCTTCCTTTCAACATTCAAAGCAACCTTTTGGTGTTTCTTGGGATCGCTGAGGCTTCTTTATCAACTCACCACGGCAATCCTTTGCCGCGTGTCCAGCCTTACCACAACGCTGGCATCAAAAATTGTCACACCTACCAGTGTGGTTGTAGTTGCATCGTTTACATTTAGGATACTTCCCCACGTATCCACGTTGTCCCTGAGAAGAAGAAGATGACTGATTGAAACTACGATTGTTGTCAAATCTCATTTGCTACTGTGGATGCTGATGCTGTTGTTGTTGTTGATGTTGCTGAGGTTGGCTGTTTGACGAAGATCCCTTGCTGCCAGAGTTGTCCCACTTGCGTTTATTGTCAGGCACGCTTGCCACAGCGCCCCGTTTGTGTTAGAACTCTTAATAGATTAACATTTTTCTTTTGCGTTTTGTCATAGTATAGGGACTTATTTTGTAAATATATGTTCTTTGTTTTTCTGTGATAGGATAGCTTATGTATTGTGTAAGATAGTCAAAGAAGATAGTACCACAAAGAGATAACAAAATAGTTAGAACAGACTGAACAATTGTAACTCTCCCTTACACTTTGCATCCTAAGCATTTGCTATCAATGAAATCTATGAATTTTTAAAGTAATTGCTTGTGTTTGTTTACTTAGTGTTTGAATTGATCATTTCATTACGATATCATCACAGATCGATCCATTTTGAACCTATCAAATGGTATCGGAGCTTTTGGTTCAGTGATCAGAGCTTATCAGCATTATTGAGCTCTTTGAATCACTTGAAATATGTGTTGATTGCAATTTGATCGATTAATTGTTGTTTTCAGTTGTGTTTCATCCATAGAAACATGATTTGAACCACAATTTGGTGTTTAATTCATTCAGATCTAAGTATTGATCAGATTTGTGTTCGAACTGTGTTCTTCATTTTTGGACTGTAATTCAATCAGCAAACAGATTTGTTGTTGTTTTTTGATCAAAATGTTGATTGAAGATTGTTATCGATCTATTTACTACCTAATTTGAAGTTTTTAGATCAATTGAACAAGTTTTGAAGAATTTCATAAGATCTTAGTTTGTTGAAGAAGATGAATTAGGCGCTTGAGTTGTTTAAACTGCTGAAATTTGCTAAGTGATCAGACGCTTTGCAACTGTTTAGGCACTTCATCACTGTTAAGGCGCTTTCGGAACAAGCGTTTTTCAACTATTGGGACACATTGAGACTGTTTGGTCGCATTGAGACTTTGTTGATTCTAGACGTTTGATAACTGTTTGGGCGTTTTTACATCAGGCGTTTCTACACTGTCTGGGCGTTTGAGAACTGTTCGGACGCATCATCAGTCAGGCGTTTCAGAATTCATCCAAGGCATGCCCTTAGACGTTTCTTGTTCAAAGTCAGGCGTTTCAGAAGTTTCAGGCGCATCAATATTCAGACTTATCAGTAAACACTTAGAATTTTTTTTCAAAAACTAAAATCCAAAAATATTTTCATTTCATAGTTTCTTTTTAAAAAAAATTTAAAAAACAACAAAAACAAGTATTTCTTTAATTCAAAATACAAAATGGTTAAGCCTAAAGATTCTGAGAATAGAGTTCCTAGGCTCAAAAATAGAGCTGATTTCAAAAATTGGTTTCTTAGATTGAAGCATCATCTAAACTCCATTGACACTTATTTGTGGAAGTCAATAGAGAAAGGACCATATATCCCAATTACATCCAATGGTCCTGACAGAGGATTTGTTTATACAAAAGACTCTCCAGAACCTTATCCAGAGGATGTTCTACAAGGTGATGACTTAAGGAAGGTTAAGAATGACATCAAAGCTCATTAAATGATGTGCAAGGGGTTACCATTAGAAGTCTTGACTAGACTTGAAGGTTATCAAACTGGTTACACCATGTACAGAGCTTTGAAGATTATTTGAGAAGGTGGTAAAGAGATACAAGATCTCAAAAAGCAGAAACTCAAGAGACAATTGGAGTTATTTGAGCATCTTTCTGGGGATACAATCAATCAAATGATGAATAGATTTGTGCAATTAACTACTGAAATGTCAACTGCTGGTATCAAAAATGATCTCAAAGATCTAAATTACAGACTTCTAAATGCTCTTCCATCTTCATGGAAACAGACAGTCACTCAGTTGAAGCATACAGAAAAGTTTCCGATGGATCTGGATCTTTTGATTGCCAAAATTGAATCGGTTAAAATTGATAAGAGCTCTAGAAACAATGATAGAGCTCCATCAATGTCTCAGTATAAGTACGTTGCTTCTCCAGCTAACACAGTGGAGAATGCTTTTCTGGCAAAAGATGATAATTCTCCAAAAGATGAGGGTGATTTGTTCGTTGGAGCTGGTTTCTTCACAGACTCTTCTTACACAAGTGCTCCTGTTTGTACAACTCAAAACCAACCACAGTCAAAGATACCAACAGTAGTCTCAAAAAACTTTTCGAAAGCCTTATCAAAGTCTTCCTATGCCAGAACTTAAAGATGAATCAAAATCATCTGAAGAGCCAAAGAAAGCTCTTGTTGTTAGCATCAAAGATGGCTATGACTGGAGTGCTTATGCTGAAAAATTCACAGTTGATCTAACATCTAGTTTAGCTCTTGTTGCTGAAGTTCAAAATAAAGACTAGTCTGAAGAAAATGATCCTAAGGTAGATAGTGATTCTGAAAATGATGATGAAGATTATGATTGGAGTGACAAATCTGACCCAAAAGAGGATTCAGAAGAAACTGCACTCAATGCTCAGTCTGAACAACCAAAGGTTGAGCATCCATCATTTGACTCTAAGACTTCTTCTTCAAGTCATCCTGAAATTCATGTTGAAGTCAGAGAGAAAATGTGCACAAAAGCATGTTTTGATCAAGTTGAGCATTACAGAACATATTCATTCAAAATCTGTGATAAACTTAAACAAGAAGAAGTAATGCACAACAAACTGAAAAACGATCACAAAGTCTCTGATGAAAAGATCTTATCTCTACAAACCTCATGGAATAAAACTCTAAAAGAACTTGAACTTGTTAAAAAACAATTTGAGGAGATGACAAAATTTAGAAGAAGAAAAAATAGCTCATGTTACAACACAGGTGGATCTAGCTAAAGTTAAAAGTTCTAAAACAATTATAGAATAGTTGGTAAGTGAGAGGAAAGATTAAACAAAACAGGTCTAGGTTTCACACATGAACCCATGCCTGAATCTATCATAAACACTTTACCAGAAAACTTTAGCACACATGATCACTCACCTAAAAACAAAGCTATGCTAAAAGCCTTTCAAAATAAGAAAAAGAATTCTGAAAGTGATGAAGAGAAAACTAATGTTAAGATATTTGAGGAACAAGATTCTGAAAAGATTAAAAATGGCCATCCAGTGAAAGTTAAATCTTACGAACCACGACCAAAGAATAAGAAAATATTTGTTCCCAAAGAGTATGTTGTAGAAGAAGTCATTGTAAAGAATGATAAACAAAACCCAAAGAATAAACAGAAAGCAAAACAAGACGAAGTAACATCTGAAGATTTATTTTCTTACGGATTAAACAATCCAGACTTCATCAAATGGCAGAAAGAACAAAAAGATAAAAAAAATGCAAAAGAGTCTTCTACTGAAGATGTTCAATCACAAAGCAAGCAAAGATCATCAAGATCAAGAAACCAGAGAAGGAGAAGGAAAAATGCTAAATCTAAATCCTCTCAGAATAAAAATCAAAACAATCAAACTCAAAGAACAAATCAATCTAATCAGTTTAAACCAGTGAAGTTTATGTCTGTGGGTACTTTTGATATGAACACAATTCCAGAAATAAAATCAAATTCAAAGAACAAATCTAACTCTAATCTGAAAACAAGTTCAGGTCCAAAGTCTTTCGCTGTCAACAAAAGATTTGTATCTAAGGTGTCTAGGAATGGTGTTAATGAACAAAAGTCAAAACCTAAATTTCAAAAGAACAAACTCTTAAATCCAAAATAACAGATTAACTTTGCAACTCCTAAATCAAAACAAGGATCAAATGTGGCTTCCACATCTATGGTTAATCAACAGTTGTTTAAATTTCAACAAAGGTACTGTGAAATATGTGATATGTACAATCATAATACTGATGAATGTTTCTTTAACAGGTACTATCACATTTGTGATATGAAAAACCATTCAACAGCTGATTGTTATTTCAACAAGTATTGTACCATTTGTGATGAAAGAAATCACAAAACAGAGAATTACTACTTCCGAAGGAACTCGCCAAGGAATGGATATGTCAATCCATAATTTCAAAGAAATCAACGTGTTGGTTTTCAAAGATTAACAAAACAACCTTCCTTAGGCTTGAGATCTTTTCGAAGGATTGATTCTGACTGTGATGATTATTATGCTGTGAAAACAAAGCATTATAATCAAGGAAAATTCGTTCCACGATATGTGAGAATGAACAATGCAAAGTTTGGTAATCAAAATTTTTCTAAAAATGTTTCTTCTGATGGTTTGAATTGTCTTGACGATGATCTTGAAAAATGTTATCATGCTTTACAGACTATGCAAATCAAAGATAATCAAAAATTTGTCAGAAACGGTATTGGTAAATTTAAACAACAAAAGAAGACTGATTTGAATAATCTTCATTTTACCATTGTTGATAAATTTGGCAAGCCCAAGACCATATCGGCTTGGGTTGATAACTCAACTTAAATCTCTTTGAAATGCAGGTACGCCCAAGAAGACCTATTAACATGTGGTATGTTGATAGTGGGTGTAGCCAACATATGACAGACAACCATGCATTGCTTCAAGATTTTAAGTTAAAAGATGGTACTCATGTTGCATTCAGAGGTGATACAGGTGGTAAGATAACAGGCGAAGGAACAGTGTCCAATAGGATTATTAGCTTTGAAAAAGTCAACTATTGTTCATAGTTGAACTTTAATCTTTTAGCTACCTGGGAAGACATGCTAATGTCTAGGTCAATTAAACACTCATTCGACCTCCAGTCGAGTTACCGCAACTAACATGGGTGGGGTTTGTCAAACCCAGTAGTACTACTCAAAATTACCTCACTAGCTCGTTATTAATGGTTCTAGTGTGTAAGGACTTGCGTGATAATGTTTGCACTACAGTAATAAGCAATATACCAATAATTCCAAAACCATATAAAAATAGTTTGCATGCTTCTCCAACAAAAAGGAAAGTAAGTAAAAGTGGGGCCGTGAAGACTCACCTTATATGCGTATGAATACATAAAGTGTAAAAGCTGGAAGCTAATCATTGCCTAACAAATTTAGGTCCATGAGTGTATGTATATAATGGTCAAGATGAACCCCGTTGTATCCAAACAACATAATTTTTAGCATGTTTGAGAAATGTTTGACAAGTTTAACTTTTTAACAAAAGTTGACTTTTGTTTACCAAAGTTGACTGGACTGACCTGATAACCCGTTGGTGACTCAAATAAATGAAACCATGTTTAGTCATGCTCAAATAGCTCAAATAATGATTCATATAAAGTTTCATGTTGGAAATATTTTTGGAAAGTTTCTATTTTAGGAAAGTATGACATCGTTACACATGTGCAACCCGTGTAAAGATTATGAATAATACCATAACAACCATCACAATTATATATGCAACACATCCAACAATCATCCATAGCATGTTAATATAACCTAGATTCTTCATCATGCCCAAAGTTTCATAATTTAAAACATAAGAAAACAAGTTGCACAAACTTCATCCAAATCTCCTAACATGTTCCTATGATTATTTCAACATCAATCACATCACCATAACATGTTCTACATATATCATACTCATCATTCATCACATCAAGTCACAAAAGTTTCCATAAATAGCAAGCATGTTCATACGATATGTTTTTCACCATTTGGATATTCCCAATCCTTTCTTATGCTCTAAACATCATATAACAATTATCACATCTCATCACACATGCATAAATCATCATCTATAAATCAACTTACCCAAAAAGTATCCTATAATGGAAAGTACTCGAAAACTAAGCCAAAATCAAAAGTTCGAAACATGAATTTTCATCCACTAGCATCAACTAACATCCTTGAACCATCAATTCAATCCAATTTCATCAAAATCAAATGATTTCTACAAAAGCCCCTAAGTAAGCCTCGGGTTTTGATCAAAACAACATAATTTCACAAAACCAATCTATACAAACATCATTATATAGAATACTAACACATAATCCATCATCAATTTCAAGTTATGACTTGTTTGGATCATATAGGGTTCATGTTCATCATGAAGATCAAAGAACATGAAATCAAACATAAAAACTTACTTGAAATGCTTAGATGATGATCCCTAATACATGTTTGATGCAAGAAACATTGAAAATCACCACCAATATGCAAGAACAAGATCAAAGAAGGTGTGCTTTGTGTGTGTGTTTGATTTGTTGTGAAAAATCTGAAGGAAAAGGGGAAGGGGACGGCCAAATGGTGATTAGGTTTGGGGGTTGCGTTTTATATGTTTTTTTACAAGAAAGGCCCTCGTCTTTTATAAAAATCGTTTTAACGCTACACGATTGAACTTTTTCTAAACCGAAACCTCCAAATGCTCATATAATATCAAACAAACATCAAACATCAAGATGAAATAATATTAATTTTTCTAGTTCAAAGGCATTTTTATAATAATTAGGCATTAAAAGCTGAAAACGTGGGAAAATGCATAAATGCTAGAAAATCTCCAATTTTCACAACCAAGCTACACATTTAATCACATAATCATATAACACATAATTTCACACTAATTATGATTGTTTGAAAACTATTTTGACAAGTCACCAAGGTTCGAAGACTGACGTGCATGCGATCCGGCAATTCTTCGAATTACTGTTACATAAAAGGTTTGTGAATGTTTGTGCAATAAATGACGTATTTAAGTAAACAATATTAAATGCATGAATGTATGATTGGAAAACCATGATTGTGATGTTCAAAAATTGACCGAAAAATGTCGGATGTCATATCATCCTCTTGTTTAAAAAAGTTTCGTCCCCGAATTTAACTAACTCTGGTAAAAGACTGATGAAAATTTCCCTGTTGTCACATCATTCCTTTATTGAAGGAATTTCTCCCCTAAATTCTGAACAGGTAAACTGGGGTATTTCACCTTTATATGATTCTTGTGTTCCAAGGTAAACTCTGGTCTACACTTAGAGTTCAAACTAACTTTAACAGTATAGGTACAATTATGCTTGAGTGTTTTTGACCACTTGGTCCATGATTTTAACTAGTACCTCGACGAATCGCAGTTGCGCGTTCATTTGTTACTCATTTAACAAAATGATGACTGTTTCATCAGACAGACATTTCTTCATGTCTGAAACGTGTAACACGTTATGTACTTCACTGAGTTCTCTATGCAAATTGAGTTGTGAATCTGCTAGTCCAACCCTTTTGACAATCTCAAAAGATCCAACGTAGTGCGGGTTTAACTTTTCTTGTTTTTCCAAAACAAATTGCACATTTCCAAGGTGACACTTTTAGAAGTACCTTGTTGGGGATTTGGTATTCAATGAATTTTGTTGGCGTTACCCCACGTAAATCCTTTCTTAGTCACGTGCTACTGCCCTGGGGTTACGAATTTGTACAATTTTCTTAGTCGTCTAGTGCATAAGCTCAGGACCTGTAAGTTGACTTTCCTTTAACTTCTGCCTAATAGATAGGTGATCGAAACTTGCTTCCATAGAGTGTCTCAAACAGTACACCCTTGATCTTCATGTGGTAGCAGTTATCGTTAGAAACATTAATAAAGGGTGAGTGGGTTTCCACACTACTGCCGAATCCAATAACACATGCTCGCAGCATGTCTTCTAGAGTCTGATTCGTATGTTCATTCTGACTATCAATCAGCGGATGATACGCTGTGCTCCTATCCAACCATGTTTCTAATGAAGTTTGCAATGACCTTCAAAAATAAGGAATGAATTGAGTGTCACAATCAAAGATGATGCAAAACTAGCACCTCGTGTCTAGAGACTTTTTCTCTTAGATAGGTGCGAATTAACTTCTCAATTCAATTAGTCTCTCTAATATCCAGGAAGTGTGCGGATTTTGCCAAGCAATCTACTATTACCCAAATGGTATTGCATCCACTAAGAGTTTGATGTAACTTCACAATGAAATCTATTGAGATCTACTCCCACTTCCATTCTAGAATTTATGGTTGTTAGAGTAACCAGATGATCCTTAATATTCCACCTTAACTTTAGAACAAGTTAAAGACTTGCTTACATGCGTGGAAATATCTCCTTTCACATTCTGCCACTGATAAAGAACTCTCAAATCATGGTACATCTTACCTGAACCTCGATGAATGGGATATCGAGTCGTATGAGTTTCATTCATTATCAGCTCTCGTAAATTCATGTACAGAAAAATCCATATTCGTTCTATGAAATAATGAATTCCTTCAGATTTTGTCACTAATTGCTTTTCCATGTCTCGCATGGACTTTATCTTTATATTCTCATCCTTCAAATCCTCAATTTGTGTATTACGGATTTGATCAGGTACTCTTGTGTGAATGGTAAGCTTTAGTGCTCGCACTCACTTTGGTTTAGGTGTTTACTTTCGACTTATGGCATAGGCTACCATATTAGGCTTACCTGGATGGTACTTCATCACATTGTTATAGTCGTTCAACAGGTTGACCTAAAAACATTATCTCATGTTCAGCTCCTTCTGTTCAAATATATACTAAAGGCTCTTGTGATCTGTGTAATGATGCATTTGCTAACGTACAAGTATAACCTCTATATCTTACGTGCAAATCAATGACTCTCAACTTTGAGTCGTGTTTCATGTAGTTCTTCTTATGAACTTTCAAATGAAAGGAAGCATATTCGGTAACCTCCACGCATTGCGTCAACACACAACCGAGACCTTGGATGGAAGAATCGCAATATACCACGAAATCATATGTTTTCCTCTAGTAGGGATAGTATCGGTAGAGTCAGACCTTCTGTTCCATAACTTGAAATGCAGACTTTTTTTTGTCACCCTAACTTTTTGCAGTGCCCTTATGAGTTATGTTGGAAGAGGTTGTGCGATCTTCAAAAACCCTTTGATGACTCGTCGGTAATAACCAGCCAACGCAAGGAACTACCATACCTTAGTTGGAGTCTTAGATGTAGCCCAATTCTTTATAGCTTCTATTTTTCTTGTCGGGTCAATAGGCATTCCTTTCTCGTTGACCACATGACCTAAACTTTGGAGTTCATCCAGAAGTCACACTTCAAAAACTTAGCATACAATTATCCTTATTTTAGTAGTCCTAAACTCATGTTCCTTATGATCTCCCTTATTCTTTGATAATATTCCAACCTCAAGTGTATCTTGGGATATAAACTTGCCCCATAAAGCTGGTGAAGTAGATCGTCATTGCATGGAAGAAGATAACGGTTCTTAATTGCTACTTTGATAAGCTCATGGTAATTACTACCCATATGAAAAGATCCATCCTTTTTCATGACAAGCAGGACTGGAGCCCTCCATGGTGATGGTTCGGATGAATCCTTTATTCGACAGCTCCTACAGTAACATAGATAGTTTTGGTAGTTCATTTGAAGCTGATCTGTAAGGTTCTCTAGCAGTAGGTGCAACTCCATGTGTCAAATTGATCTAAAACTCGACATGTCTATGTGGGAAAAAACCAGGTAAATCTTTCGGTAAAGAACGATAGGGATCTCTTCGATCATCTTTTCCTCAATTGCTTTCTTGGTGATCGTAGCTAAAATGGCGGTATGACCCTTGCTTAAAAGACTTCACCACTATGAAGTGGTATGCGAACGACCTTTCATGACAGATAAATTCAGCTTGGTTCTTGGGCAACCAATCTATGCCGACAACCACATTGAACTATCAAGCGAAATAGACATAAGATCTATACCTGTCTTTTATTAGGACAATCCCAATACACATCCTTTCAGAATGTGAGTTGCTTCAATTAGTTTACCATCAGCTAATTAGTTGGTGTAACTAGGTTCCATTCCAGTTAAAGCTACATCTAGAAGTTTGCTTAACGGTAACCACATTCCGGTCATTTCTTGCCTTACCAGACCTAATCACGAAGGCTTGACCCTTGGCACTCTATCCATCGTTCCTTTCCACTGTTATGGTCCTTATTGCCAATTTTTAGTTGAGGGTAATCTCTCTTGTTTACTTATCTTTGTTCCATTCAAAGCAACCCTATGATGCTTCAGCTTGTCGTTGCTACTAGCGTTTGTTGTCGCTTGATCGTGGACTCTCCCTTAAAGTCTTTGGCTACATGGTACGCCCTATCACATCTTTAGGAATAATAATGATCATAGTAGCCACGATGGTGAATGACTTACTCTACATGTCATCCTATTCCTCTTCACTATCAGATGAGCCATCAATAATATCATGCTTAGTCAGAGTGCTCTACATGAAAACCAAGGTAGTAAGCTTATAAGATAACCTCATAGCGTGCTGAATGGTTATAGGATCAACGGCGATGAGCCTTGCTTAAATCTGAGGTGTTATCCCGTCAATTGACTTCCCATTACGCTTGTGGGTTGGAGTTAAATTATATAAAGCAACCAATTCATGGAAATAGGTCAAATATTCTTCAATATCTGGCCCTACCATCTTAATGTTCCAGAATTTATTTTTCTATTCTTCTTTCAAAGTATAGTATTCCTTCTCCCTATATTCCTTAGATGCAGTAGCAACTATAGCTTAGGCTTCTAGCCCAGCTACTCTCAATTTTGATAATACTAGTCTCTACTACATATACTGCAGTGTAGCCTTGATGGTTTTTATCTTATCCAATGCTCCCTCGACAATGTCATCTAGTGATTTGTGCTTGTTCATGTTTTCCTTGAACAAATCAACAAAGTTATTGTGTTTCTTACCAAACTCTACCAGGCCTTCCCTGAGTGTTTCCACATATTCACTAATGGTGGTCTAATGCTTTGGTATCTTGATGATCTCACATGGTGCTTCACGTACATTACGAATCTTTTGATCTAACCTTACTACAAGGGCGGAGGATAACTGCTTAGTCAGATGAAGTATAAGTGATGATGCAGGAGTACAATCAATTATGTCAGCAATATAGGGAAGGGGTATGCATTCCTCCTGAATTCAGCTGGCAATCATATCGGGTAAACACCTCCAGTGTTATGTATCCCCTGTGACTCGAATATTGAATGACACTCCATGTTGTTTGAAGTTATCAGAAGGCTCCAGCTGATGCTTATTTGGCTTCGATGGTGAGGCGATTAGTGTAGATGAAGAAGGTATGAGAGCGAGATCCTCAGTCTCCTCATTGATTGGGGGTGATGCTAGTGACATGGGTGGTGTAGATGATTACATGGTCATCCAATATCGTTAGGCGTGCATGAAATGATATGTATGCTTGAAAAACAATAAACAGATAAGAGTATGTGCAATGGTAGTATGTGTCTAAGGCTATAGTCTAGATGTAAATGCAATCCTAACTCTCTATAACTAGTGGCTCTGATACCAATCTGTCACACCCTCAAAATCCATCGGCTGGGTTCTACTACGAGGCGCGTGACAAAATAGGATCTCAGACACAGTCATATCAAACGACACTATATGCATTTTAAAATAAGCATTTGAACATAAATCAGAGCAAAACACAGTTCTTAATGTAAACAATATGGAAGCATAAACATTTATAAAACCATGAGTAATAAATGCGCAAGACAAGGCGCCTAATGAAAAGTAGTAAATGTAAATGAACTTGCTTTCAAATAATAAAGATGATGCATGAGCCTCAGATATGCAACCCTATCCTTAGCCGTGCTAGCAACCTGAGAAGAGATGCTAAAGTGTGTCAACACAATGTTGGTGAGTTCACAGGTTTAAATCAGTAAATATGCTTGAGCATTTTCCTGGTAAAAGTAAACAAAGGTATACAATAGGTAGCTAGCCTATAAATCGAGTTACTTAGTGTTTCGAACTGAAGCCGACTGTTTGTGAGTTGTTTTGCCTTCCGCTATGTCTTATCATAGAACAATAGCAAGTGTCTAGGACAATTAAACACCCGTTCGACCTCTAGTCGAGTTAGCACGACTAACGTGGGTGGGGTTCGTCAAACCCAGTAGTATTACACAAAATTACCTCGCTATCCCATTATTAACGGTTCGAGTGTGTAAGGACTTGCGTGATAATGTTTGCACTAAAATAACAAGCAATATACCAATAATACCAAAACTAGAAAAAAACAGTTTGCATGCTTCTCCCCTAAAAAGGAAAGTAAGTAAAAGTGGGGTCGTGAATACTCACCTTAGATGCGTAGGAAAACATTAAGCACAAAAGCCAAAAGCTAATCGTTGCCTAACAAATGTATGCCCATGTCCATGAATGTGTGTACATAATGGTCAAGATGAACCCCCGTTGTATCCAAATAACGTAATTGTTAACGTGTTCGAGAGATGTTGACAAGTATAACCAAGTTGACTTTTTGGCCAATATTGACCGGACTAACCCGACGACCCGTTGGTGACTCAAATAAGTAAAAACATGTTTAGTCATGCTCAAATAGCTTAAATAGTGATTCACATAGAGTTTCATGTTGAAAATCTATTTTTGAAAAGTTTTTATTTTTTGAAAGTAGGACATTGTTACACATGTGAAATCCATTTTCAAAATCATCGAGCTTATCACAACCAACATGTCAATACACACGTAATACATCCCACAATCATCCACGATATGTTAACACAACCTAGAAATTTCATCATGCCCAAAGTTTCCTAAATTATAATGTAAGAAAACAAGTTGCACAAATTTCGTCCGAATCTTCTAACATGTTCCTATAATCATTTCAACCTCAAACACATCGCCATAACATGTTCTATATATATCATACTCATCCTATAACACATCGTGTCTCAAAAGTTTCCATGTAACACCTTGAATTTTTGAATGAAGGTGAAGTTCTCGCGCGAAGTGTTGAGTTCTCGCGCGAGTCATAAAGTTCTCGCGTGGAGGGAAGTTCTCGCACGACTGGAGGTTCTTGCACGAGAATAGTTGCGAGGAGAGAGAGACACTATAAAGAGGCCTGGACACCCAATCTTCTCCACTTCATGTGAAAAGTCCTGCTGTTGTGCTTAAGAAGAGAGAAGTCGGAGCTAGGTGGTGGCTAAGGTATGTATTCATCGATATTCGATGTATTTATGCATGTATGAACCATATGTAATGATATTGCACATGATTATGTAGCTTCTGCTTGAAACACTCTCTGTTTAAGTGTTGTTCGGGTGCAAAGATATCATAAGGTGAGTTCTACACCCCTCTTTTACATATTTTCCATGTTTTGGGGCTACTATGCATACCTAAATGAATGTTTTAATATAGTATGATGATATAAACTGTTACAGTACGTTTTGGGCATTAAAGTGGTTAAAGAAGCGATAACTTGTGGATAAAGTTTTGGGCAACAGAAAAGTTATCACGTGGGGAGCGAGTTCTCGCACGAATAGTGAGTTCTCGTGGCAAATGGTTACTTTTCAAAAGTACTCGCGTGACTGAGGATGATCTCGGACGAAGGATGAGTTTTCGCGCGAAGAGTGGAGTTTTTGTGCGAGTGTCGATGTTCTCGCGTGAAACCTTGGACTGTTACGTGTAATGTAACCCCCGTATAACATGCGCTAATGATGGTTTAATGATGTACTTAATGCTAAAGAATTATAGTACGTATATATGTATATATATATACATATTATATATATCATTACAGTTAAAGGCTAAGGAATGATAGTAAAGTCACATGTGAAACGTTAAAGAACTTGAATAATAATTCAATAACAGTTACCCGATAAAGCACAGCTGTGAAAACATTAAAGCGCGCTAAAGAAGTCTTGCAAGCACTGCTAAAGGAGAATTGTATTCGTTGATTCTCACATAGGAGCTACACATTGGTGTGCTCAAACCGCTAAAGGAGTTATGCTTGGTGCATTCTCACATAGGAGCTACACATTGGTGTGCTCAAACCGCTAAATGAGTTATGCTTGGTGCATTCTCAAATAGGAGCTACACATTGGTGTGCTCAAACCGCTAAAGGAGTTATGCTTGGTGCATTCTCACAAAGGAGCTACACATTGGTGTGCTCAAACCGCTAAAGGAGTTATCCCTGGTGCATTCTCACATAGGAGCTATACATTGGTGTGCTCAAACCGCTAAAAGAGTTTTGCCCGGTGCATTCTCACATAAGAGCTACATATCGGTGTGCTCAACTGCTATAGGAGGATGGTATTCATTACATTCTCACATAGGGTCTATACTTTGGGTATGCCCACCTGCTAAAGGAGAATGGCGTTTGTTGCATTCTCACATGATAAAGGAGCGAAGCTTTGTGCTAAGTTCAAAGATAAAGTAACCGAATAAAGCTAAAGTACATATAAAGTAAAGATACAGTATGGGTAACACGACGGTAAAGTAAACGATAAAGTAAATATTAAAGTAAAAGCGAAAGTATAGTTATCGAACTAGTTCAATAAAGATGATTAATAAAGTTAAATTTTATGCGATATTAAAGTATGATAAAGTGTATGTTCATGATAAAGTTTCGTTTAAGTAAACCTAGAGCTCACTCAGCGTCGCTGACTTTTGTATGCATATTAGATTTACAGGTATGCTATACATTTTGGGGTGAGCTTGGCATGGATGGGGGAGCTACCTAGCACATGGTCGAGACTGGCATCCTGGCATAGAACTTTTGATAGATAGCTAAAGTGATCTTTTGATGTAAATGTTTAAACAAATAGAATTTTTCTATGTTTCGCTGCGAATATTAATGAAATTTGATGTTCGAGAACTCATGTTTATGATGTCCAAATCCAACTGTGAGGTTTCCTGGAATAGGGCGTTACAAGTTGGTATCAGAGCCATAGTTTGAGAGATTTAGACACTCTGATGTCTACACTCGAACTGAGAATGGGATCAATTAAGGGATGCCAATACTAGTAGCTCCATGCCAGGAGGGTTATGACTGATAAAGATTCCTTGAGGTTATAGTGCTTATAGTGAGATTGAGAGCTGATATGACTCAGGATAGGAAACATTTAGTACATGAAGAGTAAAGTAAGTAGTTAATTACAACTGGCCATTGTCATTAGAAACTTACATTACTTGACATGATCTGAACTATTACCTAGAATGATAATGTTAGCCTTTCATATCTTATAGCAAGCTATGGCTGGAAGAAAAGCTACTCGAGGAGGTGGTTGCGGTGGTAGGGGTAGACCACCAGTCACCAGAAATCATAGGCAGACGACTGAGAAGGTGCATGTGGACTCTGTTCATAATGCTAGCGAGGAAAAATTTCATCATTCTGAAGAGAGGATTACCTTGGAGCCTGTTGTTAGGGAGGCTATCACCAAAGAGGTCCATAAGATCCTTCAGGACATCATGCCTTCGATCATAACTGAGGCCATGAAGGAAGTAACTAAGGAGTGGACGTCGGAGGCAAAGAATAAAGCTAGCAAGAAAGCCAGTGAAGGTACCGGGGAAGGCTCGAGGAAGGATGGGAAGGATGAGGGGGATGAAACTGATGGGGATTTAGTCAAAGGTTGTTCATACCGCATCTTTAAGGGATACAACCCTCCATCCCTGGATGGCAAGGGTGGTGTATTGCCACTCTCCAATGGGTGTCTGAAATGAGGTGGTAATTGAGATTAGTAAGTGCAAGGCTAACCAAGCTGTGAAGTTCGCAGCTCACTCATTTGTGGATGAAGCTATTCATTGATGGAACACCATCAAGCAGACTAAAGACCCTCTTGAGTTCAGGAACTTCAAGTGGAATGATCTAAAGGAGATGGTAATGAGGAAGTTCTGCCCTCAGAATGAGATCGATAGGGTGGAAAGGTAATTCTTGGGATTTAAAGCTGGGAGTATGACCCACAGGTAGTACACATCTAGCTTCAACAAGATGGCCAGGTTGGTGCCTCACCTAGTAAGTACTGAGGAGAGAAGGATGAAGCGTTATGTGTAGGGTTTGCCTTCGAAGTTTAGGACGTATGTGAAGGTAGGTGGGCCGAAGACCTTTGAATCTTTGGTGGAGCGGAGTAGGATAGTGTATGATGATATGGTGGCTGATGAGCCCATTGAGGAGGCGAAGAAGAAGAGTTGGTCGGGGAATATGAAGTGAGACAGAAATGAGAGGTCTGCTGTTCAGGCCAAAAAGATGAAGGTGGAGTCGTTCGGTGATTGCCGAAAATGCAGGAGAAAGCATGTTATTGAATGCAGTCTCGATTCAAGCCTGTGTTTCAGATGTGGGAAGATGGGGCACTTCTCCAAGGATTGCCCTAATCTGGTAAAGCGCTACAACTGTGGTAAGTTGGGGCACTATAGTCGAAAGTGCAAAGAGGCGAAAGTGGTTGACTCGGCTAGAGGAAAGGAGGCTGAGAAAGAAAAGAACCCTGGTGACAAGCCAAGGGCCAAGGCTAGGGCTTTTTCAATGACAAGAGAGGAGGCCAGAGCGGAACCTGATGTTGTGTCAGGTATGTTCTGGTTAACAACATACTTGCTTCTGTTCTTTTTTATTCTGGTGCAACTAAGAGTTTCATAGCTGCTACCTTCTATGATGTGATGAATGTTAAGGCCAAGGAAATAAATCATGTTAAGGCAATTGGAAAGACTACTAAGATAACTAAGGCCTTAGAGGATTGTAGCATAGAGATGGAAGGTCATAGATTCCCCGCTAGGTTGTTTGTTATGACCCTAGGAGGATTTGACATTATGTTGGGTATGGACTGGTTAGCAGCCTACGAGTCTAATATAGTTTGCCAGAGGAAGATGATTCAAATGAAAGTTCCTGATGGTAGCATAGTCACGATTTACGGTGATAAAGTCTATAAAGTTCCAAGGATGATATCCATGATAAAGGCAGAGAAGTTTATGAGACGAGGGTGTGGTGCGTTCTTGGCATACGTTAAAGATGCTAAAGCTGAAACTGTAAAGTTGACAGATGTGCCCGCGGTGTGTGCCTTCCCTGATGTGTTCCCTGAGGACTTGACAAAGGTACCACCCGATCAGGAGATAGAGTTTCATATACACCTCGTGCCAGGAGCTCAGCCCATTGCTAAACTGCCGTATCGTCTGGCTCCGTTAGAGTTGAATGAGTTGCTAGCACAATTACAGGACCTTCTTGATAAAGGATTTATCAGACCGAGCATTTCTCCTTGGGGTGCTTCGGTGTTGTTCACGAAGAAGAAGGATGGTAGCATGCGAATGTGTACAGACTACAGGGAGCAGAATAAACTCACGGTGAAGAATAGATACATGTTACCTTGGATAGATGATCTGTTTGACTAGTTGCAAGGTGCAAGTTGGTTCTCGAGGATCGACCTTCAGTCGAGTTATCACCAACTAAAGGTTAAGGAACAGGATATCCCAAAGACTGCGTTTCGGACGCGATATGGGCATTATGAATTTCTCATGATGTCCTTTGGTCTAACCAATGCTCCTACAGCATTCATGGACTTGATGAATAGGGTTTGTTGACCAATTCTCGACAAATCAGTGATAGTGTTCATAGACGATATCCTGATCTACTCAAAGAATGAGGGAGACCATGCCTGTCATATCCGTGAGGTGCTAAAAACTCTAAGAAGGGAGAAGTTGCATCCGAAATTCTCCAAATGCGCATTTTGGTTATGCGAGGTGCAGTTTTGGGGTCATGTGATTAACCCAGAAGGAATCATGGTTGATCCTAATAAAGTGGAGGCGGTGATGAAGTGGAATTCGCTGAAAATGCCATCTAAAATCCGAAGCTTCCTCGGATTGGTGAGTTATTACAGGAGGTTCATTCAGGACTTTTCCAAGATTGCCTCACAGCTGACCAAGTTGATGAGGAAGGAGGTGAAGTTTGAATGGGGTGATAGTTAAGAGAATGCGTTCATGGAATTAAAGAGAAGATTGACACAAGCACCAGTGTTAACGCTACTAGAAGGGAATGAAGACTTGGTTGTCTATTCCGATGCTTTTTATCAAGGGTTAGGGTGCGTACGAATGCAATGAGGCAAAGTCATCGAGTACGCATCTTGATAGTTAAAGATTCATGAAGTGAACTACCCTACCCACGATCTGGACCTGGCTGCTGTGGTATTCGCGTTAAAAATATAGAGAAACTACATATATGGTGTCAAATGTATGATTTTTATGGACCACAAAAGCTTAAAGTATTTCTTCAAGCAGAAGGATCTTAATACGAGACAGAGACTATGGTTGGAGCTCACAAAAGACTATGACTTTGAGATTCATTATCACAAGGATAAAGCTAACGTGGTAGCTGATGCCTTAAGTCGTAAGGAAAACCGTGAACCAATTCAGGTGAGATCTTACCTGTTGATTGTGACTCCAGATGTGATAAAGCAAATCTATGAGGCTCAAAAAGAAGCTTTGGAACCTGGACATGTTAATGAGGAGAGGATGAAAGGGCAGGTCACAAATCTGGAAGAAAACATCAATGGTGTCAAAACTAGATTTAGGCGTATATGGATCTCTAGTCGTGGAGGTCTATGAGCGAAAGTGTTAGACGAGGCCCACAAGACCCGCTACTCCACTCATCCGAGAACCAACAAAATGTACCAAGACCTGAAGAGGAATTATTGGTGGTCGGGAATGAAAGCCAACGTAGCAAGGTATGTAGAAAGGTGCTTGACTTGTCTCAAGGTTAAGGCCGAGCATTAGAAGCCATATTGGAAAATCCAACCCTTGGAAATTCCTAAATGGAAGTGGGAGCATATTACTATGGATTTCATAATGAAGCTACCTCGTACAGCTAAAGGTTATGATGCCATATGGGTCATAGTAGACAGACAGACGAAAAGTGCACTTTCTACCCATCTGAGAGACGTATAACTTGGAACGGCTTGCCGAATTGTTCATCAATGAGATAGTTACCCGTCATGGTGTGCCGGTGTCGATCTTCTCTGGCAGGGATATGCGGTTTTGCATCCAAATTTTAGAAAAAGTTCAATGATGCGATGGGAACCATACTGCACATCAGTACAGCGTACCACCCACAGATGGATGACCAATCCAAAAGGACTATACAGACATTTAAGGACATGCTTTGAGGCATGTATTATAGACTTTGGTGGGAGCTGGGATAGTTACCTACCATTGGCAGAGTTCTCATACAATAACAGCTACCACGCTAGTATTGGTATGCCCCCATATGAGATGCTCTATGGCCGGAAGTGTAGAACCCCTGTTTGTTGGGGGTAAATCGGACAGAAGGAGTTGGGGAGTATCAAGGTTATTGAGACGACCAATAAGAAGTTTGGTAAAATTAAAGCCTACATGAAAGCTGCTAAAGATAGGTAGAAATCCTATGCCGACAAACGTCAAAGACCGATTGAGTTTAACGTCGGTGATAGAGTGATGCTAAAGGTGTCACCCTGGAGAAGAATTATTCGATTCAGAAAGAGAGGAAAGTTAAGCCCTCGATTTATTAAGCCTTTGAAGATAGTAGCCCGTGTGGGGGAAATGGCATATAGGCTGGAACTACCAGATGAGTTGAGTGGAATTCATCCTTCCTTCAACATATCACATCTACGAAAGTGTCTAGCAGACGAAGATGCTCATGTTCCACTGGAAGATGTGGAGATTGATGACAGACTGAACTACGTGGAACAGCCCATAGCAATAATAGATAGGAAGGAGAAACGATTGAGGAATAAAGTCATCCGAGTACAGTTGAAGCATACAAAGGGGTCGGAGTCCACTTAGGAATCCGAAGATGAGATGAGACAGCATTACCCTCAGTTGTTTGGTGAATAACGGGTTTCAGGGATGAAACCCAAATAAAGGGGGTGGACTTGTAACACCCCAAATTTTTGAATGAAGGTGAAGTTCTTGTGCGAAGGGTTGAGTTCTCGCGCGAGTCATAAAGTTCTCGCGTGGAGGGTAGTTCTCGTGTGACTAAAGGTTCTCGTACGAGAACAGCTGTGAGAAGAGAGAGACACTATGAATAGGCCTAGAAACCCAATCTTCTTCACTTTATGTGAAAAGTCTTGTTGTTGTGCTTGAGAAGAGAGAAGTCGGTGCTAGGTGGTGTCTAAGGTATGTATTCGTTGATATTCGATTTATTTATGCTATATGAACCATATGTAATGATATTGCGCATAATTATGTAGCTTCTGCTCGAAACACTCTTGGTTTAAGTGTTGTTCGTGTGCAAATATATCATAAGGTGAGTTCTAGACCCCTCTTTTACATGTTTTCGATGTTTTGGGGCAAATATGCATATCTAAATGAATGTTTTGATATAGCATGATGATATGAACTGTTATAGCATGTTTTGGGAATTAAAGTGGTTAAAGAAGCGATAACTTGGGGATAAAGTTTTGTGTTGCAGAAAAGTTATCGCACGGAGAGCGAGTTCTCGCTTGAATAGTAGGTTCTCACGCAAATGGTTACTTTTCAAAAGTACTCGCGCGACTAAGGATGTTCTCGCGCGAAGAATAATTTTTCGCGCGAAGGGTGGAGTTTTCGAGTGAGTGTCGATGTTCTCGCGCGAAACCTTGGACTGTTACTTGTAATGTTACCCCCGTATAACGTGCGCTGATGATGGTTTAATGATGAACTTAATGCTAAAGAATTAAAGTACATATATATATATATATATATATATATATATATATATATATATATATATATATATATCATTATACTAAAAGGCTAATGAACGATGGTAAAGTTACATATGAAACGTTAAAGAACTTGAATAATAATTCAAGACCAGTTTCCCGATAAAGCACAGCTGTGAAAACGTTAAAGCGCGCTAAAGAAGTCTTGCAAGCACAGCTAAAGGAGAATTGTTCGTTGCATTCTCACATAGGAGCTACACATTGGTGTGTTCAAATCGGTAAAGGAGTTATGCTTGGTACATTCTGACATAGGAGCTACACATTGGTGTGCTCAAACCGCTAAAGGAGTTATGCTTGGTGCATTCTCACATTGGAGCTACACATTGGTGTGCTCAAACCGCTAAAGGAGTTATGCTTGGTGCATTCGCACATAGGAGCTACACATTGTTGTGGTCAAACTGCTAAAGGAGTTATGCCTGGTGCATTCTCACATAGGAGCTACACATTTGTGTGCTCAAACCGCTAAAGGAGTTATGCCTAGTGCATTCACACATAGGAGCTACACATCGGTGTGCTCAACTGCTATAGGAGGATGGTATTCGTTAAATTCTTACATAGGGGCTATACTTTGGGTATGCCCGCCTGCTAAAGGAGAATGGCATTTGTTGCATTCTCACCTGGTAAAGGAGAGAAGCTTTGTGCTAAGTTCAAAGATAAAGTAAACGAATAAAGTTAAGGTACAGATAAAGTAAAGATAAAGTATGGGTAACGTGATGATAAAGTAAACGATAAAGTAAACGTTAAAGTAAAAGTTAAAGTATAGTTATCGAACGAGTTTGATAAAGATGATGAATAAAGTTAAAGTTTATGAGATGTTAAAGTGATAAAGTGTATGTTCATGATAAAGTTTTGTTAAAGTAAACCTAGAGCTCACTTAGCATCGCTGACTTTTGTATGCATATTAGATTGACTGGTATGCTATACATTTTGGGGTAAGCTTGGCATGGATGGGAGAGCTACCTGGCACATGGTCGAGACTGGCATCCTGGCATAAAACGTTTGATAGATAGCTAAAGTCATCTTTTGATGTAAATGTTTAAACAAAAAGAAATTTTCTATGTTTCGTTGTGAATATTAATGAAATTTGATGTTCGAGAACTCGTGTTTCTGATGTCCAAATCCAACTATGAGGTTTCCTGGAATAGGGTCTTACATTCCATAAATAGCAAGCATGTTCATACAAAGCGTTTTTCACAATTCGAATATTCAATCCTTTCTTATGCGCTAAACATCATATAACAATCATCACATCTCATCAAACATGCATAAATAATCATTTATAGACAAACCTACACTAAAAATTTCCTTAAATGGAAAGTACCCGAAAACAGAGTCAAAATCAAAAGTTCAAAACATGACTTTACATCCATTAGCATAAACTAACATCCTAGAACCTTCAATTCACTCCAATTTCATCAAAATCATACAATTTCTACAAAATCCCCAAATTAAAGTTTCCATTATAAGTAAGTCTCTGGTTTTTATCTAAACAACACAATTTCACAAAACCAATCCATACAAACATCATTATATTGAATACTAACATATAATCAATCATCAATTTCAACCAATTTCAAGTTTTGATTCGAGTTTGGATATCTAGGGTTCATATTCATCATGATAATCAAAGGATATGAAATCTTATATAAAACTTACTTGTAATGATACATAGATGCAAGCTAACAAGTTTTTTATTTAAGAACAATCCAAAATCATCATCAATTGCAAGAACGTGTGTGTGTGTTCGAAAATGATGAAGGGGTGTGGAAGGGGATGTTCGCGGCTTAAATGGGGATTAGGGTTGCGGGTTGGGCTTTTATATTTATATACATATATATATATATATATATATATATATATATATATATATATATATATATATATATATATATATTTACAAGAAAGGCCCCTGTCTTTTTAAAATCATTTTAACGTTACGCGATTGAATGTTTTCTACATCGAAACCACCAAATGATCACATAATATCAAATAAAAATTAATAACATGAAATAATATTCATTTTTCTAGTTTAAAGGCATTTTTATTATAATTAGGCGTTAAAAGCCGAAAATACGCGAAAACGCGTAAATGCTAGAAAATTTCCAATTTTCACAGCCAGGCTACATAATTAATCACATAGTCATATAATACATAATTTCACACCAATTATGATTGTTTTAAAACCATTTTGACAAATCACCAACGTTCGGAGACAGAAGCGTGTGCGATTCGTCAGTTCTTCGAATTACCGTTACGTGAAAGGTTCGTGAATGTTTGGGCAATAAATGATGCATTTAAATAAACAACATTAAATACATGAATGTATGATCGGAAAACCATGCTCATGTTGATCGAAAAATAACCTGAAAATACCGGATGTCACATACTTTTTTGCAAGTTATAAACTAATTAACCCAAAATCAATATATCTATAATCTATCATATATAATAAAAGAAGGTTTTGAGGGACACGTGTCTATTCTTAAATTAACTTGAATATCATTTAATTATTAACTATTTAATTTATTGTTTATTTTTTTAATCCATATGACGCACGAGTTTCAAACCTAGTGTCTAGTAAGAAACATGTTTATGATTTGTTATATATATATATATATATATATATATATATATATATATATATATATATATATATATATATATATATATATATATATATATTTACTTTTGTTATTTATTTATTTATAAATTTGGACTTATTTGATTACATTATTTTTTTCAACACATATTACTATAAAATCACATGTATGACTATTTGCCTAAGAATTTATTAGATTTATAATGTGGCTACTTTCTATAGAGAGAATATGGTATGTGCTTTTTGTTCATCATCTGCTTTCATTTTTCAATAAACATTTTAACAGAATTACCCAACATATGAAAAAACAAACTTAATGAACAGTAATGCATCAGAGACGATGCGTATTATACTATAGATATTACATTAGTGACCAAGCTTTCCTCGATTAAGACACGTCTGTGTACGTGACGGTCTTGAGGAGCAGCACACTTAACCAGGCTTTTTGTAAGACCGGTTAAAGGGATGGTCAATACAATCAATCTCCTAATGAGGAGAGTGTTAGAAAACTTAAAGATCAAATGGGCAACCGGGTTTTGATAATTGATACTAAGAACACAAGTAAACAGTTGAGACAGAACTAAGAACAAGAACAAGCAAGTATGGTTTTCAAGAATGCTGTATATTGCTCTCAAGTTCTTTTACAAGTGTTACAAAGCATTAAAATGAAATACAAGGACCTAATATACTTTATACTACATTCTACAAGCGACTATAATTTGAAGGACAGCTGGAAACACTAATCTAGACAACAAGATCAATGTAAGTCAAAAGGCAGATTGCCTTTTGACTAATGACTATGACATGCCATAGCTCACATCCTAATATATTATAAAAGGATAAAAGGTACACAGTAGGAAGTTATAGACCGAAGACCATAATCTACAGTTTATAAAAGCATGGACCTTTTCACTAACTCATGCAAGTTGGTGAGTCTTCAGAGTTGCAGCGGAAACTAAGTCAGCTTTATGAAAAAGTAGATCAGAGAAATTATGTTCTCTCTATCTTCAAAAGAAGTCAGTCTTCTTTCATTGGCTTCGGAAGACTTTTTCTTTGAAGCTTCAAAAGACTTCATCTTTGGCTTCGGAAGATTTGGTCTTTGGCTTCAAAAGATTTTACACGTAGAATAGTTTCTGTTGAGGAGTGTCAAACTTCCGAAGTAACTTCTACCTTATACATCAGTGCATGCATGCAGGAAGCTCCTTGATTATTTTGGTTTCTTTGGTTGCATCAGCATAGACAAATTATTCAGAAGTTGACAGTCCTTATTAGGATCAAGACCATTCCTTTCTTTATCATCTGGTCAGGAACCCTCAGACTCTCATAATACCTTCTTATGTCATAGAGATCATACAGAGGAAAATCAATCATGTCTTGCCAAAAATAGACATCTTGACCTCCTTGATCTCTAATGACATACCATCTGTCTGGATTAGCAGCAAAGGTTTAGGACAAGATGGGTCTTCTAGTTGCAAAAGGCTCTACTTGAATTAGAGTTGGTTGAGCAGCCTCTTCATGCACTACCTCAGGATGCTCTGACTCATCTTGAGGTTTGGAGGTGGATGCCTTTGACTTCTTCTTGGGAATACTGTTCATGGCCATCCTTTTCCTCCTCTTTGAGGTCTTTAACTGAGAGGACTGGCCTTCAGTACCAGGTTGTTCTGTTGTGTCTCTCTTAGTTGGGTTCTCTTCTCTCAAAGGTTCAGAAGGAGAAGGAAGAGGACCCTGCTGTGGATCAGAAGATGAAGTTGGCTAAGATGCAGCTCTAGGTCCAGGTTGTGTTGTCTTAGGGGGTTCAACCTTAACCTCAACTTCAGGTTGAGCTGGACTTGGTGGACAATGCAAGTCAACAAGCTCTCCCTTCTTAATTTGCTGCTTGATCTCCCTTATGTGCTTATCCATAGTGGATAGAGACATTGGACCAAGCCTTCTTCCGGAGAATCCATACAACTTCAAGAAGCTCATCATCCTTTATCTGTCAGCAGACTTCTTTTGGCTTTTTTGGACGATGGCTCTTGAATTTGCAGCTTCTTCCCTTAGCTTTCTCTTAGCATCCTTTTGCTCTTTAATGACTAGTTGCTCCAGCTACTTGAGATATTCAAATTCAACATATTCATATGGTAAGGGAAGAAGTGCAGATGCTTGATAGAGTCCTGTGGCACTCAGGTAGTTGATCATGTTTAGTCTTTCAGCTTCCTTGTCTACCTGAGGTTGTACAGTTACCACAACCTCTGTCTCAGGACTTTCTTGAACCGGGGAGAGGGTAGGAGCATGTTTGTAGAGCCTTTTTAGTCTCCTTTCTTCTTTGATTTTGAGGAGCAATGTTGCATCCTTTGCCTCCTTCCTCTCCTTTAATAGTTCTGTGTCTGCCAGCTCATTTAGTTGCTCTATGGGAAGAGATATGAGTTCATCAACGTTGTAGTTCCTGATCCCCAGATAGTTTCGCCTGGCTACCCTCAACTCATCATTCTGAGTATTTGGCCTGGGGGCAGCCCTGATGGCAGCTTCCATAAAGCTTGGAGATCCTATTGAACTCTCTCCCCTTAGCTTCCTCTTCCTCTCTCTCCTCCTCCTCAATCTCTTCAGGAGTCATTTTCCTTTTTCCTTTGTCACTCACAGGCCTTGGTGACTCAGGGTGGAGAGAGCTTTGTCCTTTATTGCTTGGTTCGACAGTCAACCTCTGGCCAGAGAGAGGTTGTGAAGCACCTTCACCAGCCAGTGCCTCATTGAGGGTACTAGGTGCAGAAGAAGTTTCTATCTCAAGGTTCACAGGTTCAACTTCTGGGCCTTTAGTCAAGGCTTCCCCTTCGAAGCTAATATTGGGGTCCACCTCAACATCCAGTTGACCAAAATTCTCACCTGCTAGCCTCTATCTATATAATCTTGACTTTAGCTTAAATTCTTCTAGCACACTTTCTTGAATCCTATCTACTAATCTTGCAGCTTGACTATTTTGACTTGGATTGACAAGTGGAATATCAATCAGATGGATGCTCTCATAGAAACTCAGGTTGGAGAAGTTGAAGATTTCTTGTTGCCCCTGAGATCTAGAGATAAACAGAGCTCTTCTATCAGTGTCATACCTCCATCCCATGATTGGATTCTCTGAGTGAGGAGATCGAATAGACATAGCTCTGGGGATACCCTCCTCAAACAGACTTTGTATGAGTGAGTCTATATCCATGTAGACTTGAGGAGGTTGCTGAGTATGGATCATTGCAAGTGAGGGTGGTTAGTCCTCAAAGTTCATACTCTGAGAAGAACTCCCAGGTTCTATTATTGCTTGGACTTTCTCCCCTTTTTTAGTAGCATCACCTTCTTGCATAGGTGAGCTTGGGGTTGGGTTTATCATATCCACAGGTTCTTGTGGACCAGGTTGAGTTCTCCTGAGTGGTCTCTCAGCTAACTTGCCCTTAAGATTGGTGACCTCAAGTTGCTGGTCATTGACCCTCCTTTGTAAGACAGTCACCTGAGATTCCAGGTGACTTATCTTTGAGACTAAATAGGTGCATGTTTTTGTCAGTTTTTGCACCTTTAGTTTCATATTCCCTAATCTTCATCAGAAGAATCATGGGAGATAAGAGAATAGGACCAAGGTCTTCTTCCTCGTCACCAGCACTTTGTTCTTGGCTGTTGGATTTCCCCTGCACCATGACAGCTTTAAGTGAAGTGTTAATGGGCTGGATTGCCATGGTTGAGGTCTTAATGATGTAGTCACTTGCTGAAGTGAGAGCCTCTTCCATATGGACCTCCTGAACAGGTTCAGGGAGATCCACCTCAGTAGTAGGTGGATGATGTGGGCGAGATATGGGAGAAGCAGGAGTACTCATCTCTCCTTGAGCAGGGGTGGAGAAGAGAGACTCGTGATACTCACTGAATCCCATATCTTCATCATCATAGAATTCAAGGTTAGGGATTGGTTGATTTAAATCAAGAGGCTGGGGATGGTAACTGTCCCCTGAAGGTTGTTCATTAGAGTTTTGAGACTCTGAGTGAATGCTTAAGGCTGTGGGGGTTGTGAGCTTATCAGGCTGAGCATGAGGAACCTCAGCATTGATCATTTGTGAAATGGGAGTGGTTTGCTCCTCAGGAGAAGTGGGAGCTCCAATATCCACTTCCTCCTGTATGGGTGATGATATAGGAGCCTGCACAAGCTGAATAGCATATGCAAGGGTTTGTTTGGATTTTCTCTGGTAAGTTATGGTGATTTGTGGGTTTGTTGGTGGTTGGGAAGTAGAAGATGTGGGTTCAACACTAGCTGGTGCTGCTAGGTTGTCACCTTGAGCAATGAGCTCTAACATTTTTGGGACAAGGGCTGTTTCTATCCTTGAGAAGCCAACAGTTGGCTTCCTCAAAGTTTTGAAGATGGCGGGCTTCATCTATCCTAATTTTAGAACATTACCTGTTCCCCTCAACTGTGAGCCTAGTTCATAGTTGAGAATGTGCTGGACATATCTAGGGAACATGTAATATTCTAAGGAGTCTAAGTTTCCAAGTAAATTGGTATAAACAAAAAGTGAATACCTGAACTTGACCCCTTGAACCATTCCATGGACTATAAAGGAAAGGTCTTTAGGAATCTAGTCCCATCCTCCATGTTTGTTGGATAAATTGTGGATAACCACATGAAGGAGGTACTTCCACTGAGATAAGACCTTCCCCTTTCTGAAGGTTCTAATTGAGAAGTCACCTTCATAGCCCATCTGCTCAAAGGAGTGGTTAACAGCAACTGAAGGTGGGTATTTATGGAGGCTGGAGTGATGAAGATTGTCCTCCCCTACACTGTGCAGACAGTGCCTTCTCCCCATCCATGGTGACCTCTTGGTAGGTCCTCCAGAATTCCAATAGCTGATCCTCATAGAGAGGAGGATCTATGGTGAGGGAGGTGAAGTAGTTTGTTAAAGAAAGGTAACGGCAAACCTTTAAGAAACCAGGATCTTTCTCAGAGTCTAACAGAGAAACTTGATTATGTTACCTATGAAGATGCATGGAGAAATCGGGTTGGTTTCTGCGGTCAGGGTTGGCCATTTGAGGAAGCTTTGCAGTGAAAGAAGATTCGAACAAAGGCGGTTTGTGAGTAAAATTAGGTTACAGAAGATGCAGATGAAGAAGATAGTTTAAAGAGGGAGAACCGTTGAGAGAATATATATGAAATGGATTTGAGACAAAGTTAATACAAAAGAATAAACTTTGAAATCCGAAAGTCGGTCCCACCTCTGAAAAATGCCCAAAAAGGTAGTTTTCTTGGAAGTTGAAAATCTTCCGAAGATAATTTTGTCTTCAGAAGTTTTGAGAAAAAGCTTCTGAAGCCAATTTTGGCTTCGGAAGGTATTCCTAAGATTTGTCAAAATTTTGCTTCAGAAGAAAAAATACTTAGAGAATTTTTTTACTTCTGAGACATGTTTGGTTTCTGAAGAGATTAAGACTCGGGAGATTTATCTTCCGAAGAGACTAAATCTTTAGAGACTTAATTGCTTTTGGAAGAAACCTATCCTTCAAATACATGAAGTACTTAAAAGCATATTTAAGCTTCGGAAGATATTACAGAATTTCTTCCGAAGGTAAATTTCTTATAAGTGGTTAGTTGATTTGAAGACATAATTTTCTTCCGAAGACAATTTGAAATCTTTCGAAAGAAAATATGTTTGAAAAATTTTAAAAAATTTAAGGAATATCTTTTAAAATATTTTCTTCCAAAATAACTGGGCTTATGAAGGTGATAAAATAGACAACTTAGGACACACAGGTTTTAGAAATAAAGTTGATTTAAGTTTTAAGAAAATCTACTTAAAGTTAATCATCCCAATAGCTAATACAATATATTTTAATCTCTGTTCATCAAAAGCCAGATCAGCATATTGTTCATTTGCATTAACTTTGACTAGTTTGATTAATCCTTTCTCAAAATTATCTCTAATCAAATGATATCTAATGTTGATGTGTTTAGTCCTTGAGTGCTGCATAGGATTCTCTATAATAGAGTTAGCACTGTTGTTGTCTGTGTGGATGGGAGTCTCTTTGAAGTTGAATCCATAGTCCAGCATCTGATTTTGAATCCAAAGCACCTGAGCATAGAAGCTTGCAGCAGTAATGAATTCAGCTTCAGCAGTTGATACAGACACACAGGATTGTTCCTTGTATTGCCAAGAGACTATCCTTCCACCAAAGAATTAACATCCCCTAGATGTCGACTTTGCAGTCATGTTACAGCCACCATAGTCACTATCTGTATAGGCATACAGATTGAAGTCAGAATTCTTTGGATACCATAGGCGATGTTTGGGAGCACCTTTGAGATATCTAACAATCCTCTTGACAGTAACCAGGTGTGACATCTTAGGGTTGGCTTGATATCTTGCACAAATGCATATGGCAAACATGATATCAGGCCTGCTGGCTGTGAGATACATAAGAGACCCAATCATAGCCCAGTAGAGATGTTCATCCACACACTCCCCCTTAAGATCACGTCCAAGGGAGTGGTTTCTGGCTATGGGTGTCTTTGCAACCTTACAATCAGTCATGTTGAATCTTGTAAGTTGTCTAGTACATAGTTTGACTGACTTATTAAGATGCCATTGCCAATTTGCTTCACTTGAATACCTAGAAAGAAATTGAGTTCCCCTATGGCACTCATTTCAAATCTATTCTTCATCAGCCTCTCAAAGTCTTTGCAGAGCTTTGGATTAGTTGACCCAAAGATAATGTCATCTACATATACTTGAACCAGTATTAAGTCATTTCCTATTCCTTTGATAAAGAGAGTTCCATCTATAGTACCCCTTTTGTAGCCATGCTGACAGAGATACTGAGATAGTGTCTCATACCACTTTCTTGGAGCCTGGTGCAGCCCATAAAGAGCTTTATCAAGCTTGCATACATAATTAGGATGATCTGGATCTACAAAGCCAGGTTGTTGCTTGACATACACATCTTCATCAATCACCCTATATAGAAAAGCACACTTTACATCAAGTTGGTAGACCTTGAAATCCTTGGATGTGGCAAACGCCAGGAATATTCTTACAGCGTCAAGTCTTGCCACCGGATCAAAGACATCCGTGTAGTCAATTCCCTCTTCTTATGTGTGTCCTTAAATAACTAGTCTGGCCTTATTCTTGATGACAAGTCCTCTATCATCCTTCTTGTTCCTAAAATCCCACTTGGTTCCTATGGTAGTCTTCCCTTGAGGAAGAGGACATAGGTTCCAAACCTTTTGTCTTTTGAATTGAAGCAGTTCCTCTTGCATTGCTTCAACCCAACTTCCATCTTTTAAAGCCTCATCAACCTTCTTTGGCACTTTCTGGGACAAGAAGCAAAAGTATAGACAAATATTTTTGTCATGGGTTTGTCCTCTTGTTCTCACCCCTGTATCAACATCTCCAATGATGTTTGTAGTAGGGTGTGACTTGTGGATCCTAAGTTGAGGGATCACAGTAAGTTGATTGGAGAGATCTAAATTTAAGAAATTCAGATCTGGCAATGGAGTACCACCCACCACATCAGCACACTTATCAAGAGAGACCTGATCTAATAAGTGTGTGACATCATTTATGTTGTCTTCTATGGAGTGGTTGTCAGCATCAAGAAATTTTTATCACTGTCACCACCTCCACTTCCTCCTACATTTAAAGCTCCTTCACCTGAGTTGTGAGCCTCTAAGCTGGAATGTGTAGGCATCTCAGATGTATCAGCTGAATTTGTCATGTTGGTGCTGATAGGATCTTCACTTATAGGGTTAGTTACCATTGGAGCTGAGGTAGAATGCTTGCTTGGTTTTCTCAGCTCAATTCTTGGATCAGGATCTCCTGTTGATAAATTACTTATAGATCCTGAAACATTCTCACAAGATTTGTTAAAACAGTTAGTTACTAAATCAACATCAAACAGCCAATCAGGACCAGAACCTTTCACACTGGGAGTGTGCTCATTAAAGATCACATTGGGTGACTCCTCAACTACTCTAGTTCTGAGATTGTATACTCTTTAAGCCTTAGCATGGGAAGAGTATCCAATAAAGTGTCCATCATCTGATTTCTCATCAAATTTGGCTACTTGATCTTTGGTATTCAAGATGGTGTAGGGACATCCAAATGATCTGAGGAAACCAATGAATGGTCTCCTTTTGTGCCACAGCTCATAAGAAGTCTTACCATGAGTCTTAACCACTAAAACTCTGTTCTGCACATAGCAGGCTGTGTTGACTGCCTCTGCCTAGAAGGTAATGGGTAGTTTAGAGTCAAACAGCATGGTTCTTGCAGCCTTAATAAGTGTCTTGTTTCTTATCTCAGCAACACCATTTTGCTGAGGAGTCCTGGAGCACTATATTGTCTTGAAATACCCTTTTCATCACAAAATGTATCAAGGATTTGGATCTTAAATTATGTTCCTTGATCATATCTAATGGTTTTGACCTTGTGATCACATTGATTCTCAATTTTCAGAATGAAGTTCTTGAAGATCTCAGGAGTCTCATCCTTAGTTCTAAGTAAAAAGACCTAAGTGAATCTTATGAAGTCATTTATGATCTCCAAACAGTAGGAGGTCCTTCCTAAACTCATTACACTAGTGGGGCCAAAGAGATCCATATGTAATAAGTGTAGGAGAGTAGTGATAGAGTTCCTTTCCTTTGGCTTGTGAGACACTTTGTGTTGCTTCCCTTTCAGGCATGCAACATAGTGGTCATCACTTAAAACTCTTTCTTTGGCATTCCAGTTACCAAATCATTCTTAATTAGTTTATTCATGTTTTTATAGTTTACATGGCACATTCTTTTATGCCAGACGAAAGACTCATCACTATTCGCCTTAGAGAGAAAGCAAGAAATTTCTCCTGAGAGAGATGTCTCCTGCAAGTCCATCTTGTACATGTTCCCTTTCCTGGGGGCTCTGAGCAGGATATGCTCTTGAGGAATGACCACCCCGGGCTTAAGAACAATGCACTCATGCTCAGTAAAGAGCATGTTATGTCTCTGATCACAAAATTAGGATACACTTAATAGATTGTACCCAAGCTTCTTGACAAATTTACCTTCTTAATGCTGAGCTTACCATTTATGACCCTACCCCTTCCAGTAATGTAACCTCTAGCATCTCCTCCAAAAGCAACTAGCCCTCCATCAATTTTCTCAAAATTTTGAAGCAAAGAGCCATTGCCTGTCATGTGCCTGGAACAACCACTATCAATGATCCATACATTCCTATTGGTCTTTAGCTATTCCTGCACACAAAAAAGATGTATACTTACATTTTAAAACCCAAGCCTCATTGGCCTTAGGCTTTTCAAAATGATCTGAAGATAATGTAACAGTAAGTGATCCTATGTTCAAGCTTTGAGGATCATTTGTTGTTGATGAAGAACTTTCAGCCACTTGGAAGTCCTTCATCTTCCACACCATCTTTGGAAGAGTAGACTTGACCTTTAACACTTCGGAAGTTTTGATAACTTCGGAAGTTTTATAGACTGGACCTTCAGAAGATCTTGCTTTCACTACAGCAGGCTTTAGTACTTCGGAAGCATTCCTTTTTCCGAGACCAAAATTTCTTCCAAAGGCAAGTTTTCACTTGTCTTCTTATTCACCTTGGAGCTTCTAAAAGGAAAGATTTTCCTTCTGAAGCTAGTTTTTCCTTCTTCTTCTCAAAAGTTTTCCATTTGATCATGTGGACAGTACTTTTAGGATTGTAGATGCAATCCTTTACAAGATGAGAAGTACTACCACACATGATGCAGTCCATTTGCTTCCTTCTGAGAGTCTTCTTTTTAGAAAAAGACTGATCTTGATCACTTTCCATTTCTATCTTCATCTTCACAGATGATGTAACAAGCTTCTTAGGGAGAGGCTTGCTATTGGAGCTAGATGGTTCATGCTGTGTAGTAGTGGTACACAGCTGATCAGCCTTCTTCTCTTTGCTGGAATGAGTTGGACTTGAACTAGAACTCCTGGTACTAGAGTTCATAGTTTAGTCTTCAGCCTTTATCACTTCAAATCTTGCAGAGATGAACACTTGTTTTTTCTTAGAGTTGAAAGTGGCCTTGATCTCTTGAGCCATCTTTAAACTTCTCTTGGTTTTCTGATCAAGTTCTTCCTCTTGGACTTGGTCATCCCAGACTCTTTTCTCTCCTCATGAGAATAGTGACCCTTCTTAGGATGCTCTTCTTCACTCTTCTTAGAATCACCCTTCATTATCTCCTCTTCATCCTCTTCATCTATGGGGTCTATGAGGGGAAGCACATCTTCACAAGTTCCATACCTTGGAGATCTTACAAACAATATAGTGTGTGGAGGAGCAAACTTAGTAGATCCTAATCCCTGCTTATTCTGATAACAAACTTTTGTATGCAATGATGAGGATATAATGTTCTTGAAGATCTCTTCTTCAAGAACACATTTTTCTGCCCTGGCTTTACTAATCACAAGCTCAGCCTTGCATTCAGTTAACTTAGTGATGAGATCTTTGATCTGAGTCCTGTAGTTGGTATGTTCATGCTTAAGAGTTGAAATGGTTTTCTCTAAGTCTTCTATTTTAAGTTTATAGTCATTTTCAACTCTTTTAAAATAAGCTTTTAAGATGTTTAAGGACTCAAGATCAAATCTCATCTCTAAGTTATAGGACCTGTATCTGTTAACTTTAATAATACATTCAGGTGTATAAAGATGTTCCAATACCTTTGCTTCTTCATGATCTGCCATCGGTGCTTGGTTTGGAGATGCATCCTCAACCTGAAAGCTCCAGTCAAAGCCTCCTTCTTCAACAGCAACTGCAGCTTGCTTTTAGGCTTCTTATTCTGGGGGGCTCCATTGGTGTAGTTTGGTCTCATTGGTGCTTGGCCACCATTTGCTCTTGGTGTCTTGCACTCTCTAGCAAAGTGTCCTATTTGGTTACGGTTGTAACACTTCACTTTGCTTTTATCCAACCCAAAGTTTCCACTGGTTATATTGCTAGGAAACTTCCTCCCTGTTCTCTTGTAGAACTTCTTGGCTTTGTGAGTGAGAAGAGCCATCTGCTGGACTATTTCCATGTACTCTAGATCATTTGGATGGATATGGTCCAGGTCTTCAAGGGTGAAGAGAAAGTTGCATGTGTGTTCATCAGTAGACATAAAGGCTTGTGAAGAGCTTATCTCTTAGAATGGGCTTTCTTGAGTGTAGCTCTCTCTTGGTGTCTCCGGGAAGGTGATGAAAGAACCCTTTTGTGAGTTGTCAGGGTAGCAGATGAGATGATGCTGTGGTTCTCTATAGTCCCTTTCAACCACATGAAGGGCTGAACTTTGTTGATTGTTGGAGTTACAAGATGGATTTTGCATGTTCATCTCCATCTGGTAGCCACTGAGGATACCATACAACTTAGTGAGAGTAAGGGTCTTGAGGTTTTCAATCCTCTTAATGACCATATAGTAGTGTGTCCATTGTCTGGGAAGAGAGGACATGAACTTCCTCACACTGTCCCTGTTCTCAAGAGTTACTCCAACATCCATTAGAGTATCCACAATCTCAACATACCTAGAGCATTGTTGAGTCATGGTTTCACCAGTATTGAAGGTGAAATTCTCAAACTGCTACTTCAAGAGGTCTTTCTTGTTCTCTTTTGCTTCATTAGACCCCTTATACATCAGCTTCAGTGCATCCCAGAGTTGCTTGGCAATCTTGCACTTCTTGAAGCCTCTGTAGATAGAGTTTGGAAGAGCAGTTTGGAGAGCGGTCATGGCCTTCTGATCTATGTCAATCTTCTTCTAGTCTTCTTCAAAATAGTCAGCCACTTCCTTTGGTATCATACCACCACCGGTAGCAGCCGAAGAGGTGGATGGTACATGAGGTCCATAAACAACAGATCCCCACATCCTGGACTCTTGAGACTTGATGAAGCCTTCCATTCTTTGGAACCAAGTATCAAAGTCACCAGGATTGATCAGTGGAGACTTTGTCATAGTACCAGTTTTCATATTGGCCTTTGTGATAGCTGTCATTTGAATTGTTAAGTGTTTCGTGAAACTAAAGGGATTTAAGATGGTAAGATCTTACAATCAAGAGCCTGGAAGGCTCTGATACCAATTGCAGGACCGGTTAAAATCGAGTATTTAGAAAAATAAAACTTATTGGGTCTGATAAGGATAGTCTATATTATCAACACAGTCAAAGTCAACAAAGGTCAACGTCACTGTCAAAGTCATCGGAAAAGGCAAACAGACGCGTTCGAGACGAAGAACAGAGACAAGATGTTGAAGATAAATGACTAGGAGTTTATTGTTAATAAATATATTTTGTGTCAACAAAATATATTTATTTATGTTTAAGTCAGTTTTATTTTTTATATGTAATTTCTCTAATTGTCTAAGTCTAGGGGCTTGATATGTCATTAGTGAATATTATCACTATATATAGATTAGTGACAATTAGGTTTGGGGTGCTTGAATGAGCTATTGATTGAGGGACTTTCACTTTGTAATATCTTCAACAATCAAGTCAGATCAAACAAGGGTTTTATTGAATGTTCTTGAGGTGTTCATCATTGTTCATCCATATTTATAGTGTTTGATCTATATTTTACACAAATATCATTGATATCTGTATTATCAGTGAGATTTGCTTGTGTTTATCAATCAAGTGCACTGTTATATCGATCAGAAGGACCTATAATATGGTATCAAAGCCATTGTGCTCTTGATGATTTGAGTTTTTTTATTTGGTTCAAGTTCTAAGTCACTGTTCCATTCATTTTTGATCTGATTTGAGTGTTTTGGATATGAAAATTGATTGAGGATTGCTCGATTTTTATGTGGGAAGCTATAGGAATCATCAGATCTCAAATCCATTGAGATTTGGATGAGTTTGAGCTGATTTCGTGCTGAAAAAGGTTGTCCAGATACGTCGGGCAAATTTACAGCTCGTCCAGCGAAATTACAGCATCTTTCAGCGAAACTATATAGTTTCACCTGGCGAAACTAGGGTTCCTTCGGCGAAACTAAGCTGTTCTTGGTTTTTGGATCTGGTTTCCTTGTTCCAGCGAAAGTACATGTGTTGAACGAAAGTTCATAGTGTTTGTGTGACAATCCCAGCTTAATTGCTGCAAAACTGATTTCTAAACGAAAGTTCAACTAGTTTCGGGCGAAATTACCCTGCGAAACTAGCATCAGCGTGCCACTGCTGGGTGAAACTACTGTCGAAATTACTGGCAAAACTACTAGCGAAATTGCCAGCGAATTTAATGAAATTTTAGCAAAATTAATTTTTGATCATGCCAAAAATGGCTATTCAGAAGTCCCTAATTCCTTCAAATCTGATAATCTAATATCGGCACAAAGTCGGTTTGATTCTTTTGCAGCCATGAAAGATGAAAAGATATCTGGTTTTGTTGATCAATTTCTGATGGTGGCAAGCAACCTTAAGAAGTATGATGACCAGCTGGGGAACCATGAACAAGTCACAAAACTTTTGGAATCTCTTCCTCCAAAGTGGAGTCCACAAGTTAGATTGTTAAAGCAGGAAACAAATTTTGCCAACTAAAAATTCATTGAAGTTATCAACAAGCTGAAGTCATTTGATTTGGATATGAAAAGAGGAGAATATAATCAATTCATGTATGGTGGTGTATCTTTAAGTGTTGAGATCAAAGAAACTAAAGAAGAAGTCAACCATGCACTGATGGCTGAGGTAGTAAACAGTGATGAGGATTCTATTAAGGATTTTGATCTTTTCAAAGAACTCAGGTGTGACACTCAAGGTGAGAGTGTTGGTGATGTTGGTGATTGTGCAAGTCGGTGTAAAGTTCAGGATGAAGGAAAGCAAGAGGAAGTTGAAGCTACAGAAGCTAAGAAGAGAGTTGCTGAGGAGGAAGAATACAAAAAGAACACTCATGTCTGTCAATGTGAAAAAGCCTGAAAAGATAGTTATGGGGCTTCCTTATGAGGTTGTTCAAGACATGTGTTCTCCTCCCTGCAAAATTCATTTATTTGGAGTTTATAAAGCTAACAGATTATTGTTAGAAAATGAAAAAGAATTAAAACCAATAAACAAAGAACTTAAAATCAATGAGTCCAAATATTTTATCAAACTAAAAGAAGCTTTAAAAGAAAATGATCTTTTAAAAATAAATCTTTTAGAAAAGAATGTCGAGATTAATGTTTTGAGCGAACGTGTCACATTAGCAGAATTTGAGACTAGTAAGCTTAAAACTAAACTTGATAAATGGACGATATCAGGGATGAAGCAGGAAGAACTATTCTGTAAGCAAAGGGGAGCTAGAATCAAAACGGGTGTGGGATGTAGTGAAACTTCATATGTTTATCCTCCTCCTAGCACTCATTGTTACACTCCAATGCCTCAACCTCATCCATCTAATGATTTAATTGAAGCTGCAAATACTAACAGTTTACATGCAGGTTTAAGCAGCATTAATCACAAAGAGGTTCTAGATGAATATGATTTTCCTGCAGGTTTGGGGCTCATCAAGTAAGGATCTGATCTGCAAAATGATAATTCCACCTCTGATGCTTCAAAACCAGTATCAGTTGTTTCCAGTAACTTCTTTAACAAATTCAAGACTGGTAACATCCCTTTGTTTGTTCCTGTCAAGTTTGTCAAAGAAGAAATAGTTGTGGAATCATCAAGCAATCAGAACTCAACAACACAAACCAACACAACAAGAGTTATCAACCAAGATCCATTGGAAGCTGACTTGTGTATACAAGACTGGACAAGCTCTGATGATGAATCAGAGATCATCAAGTCACCTGATGTTATCAAGTGTCAAATGCTTCCAAAAGTCAAATCAAGACCTATACAGATCTCATCTCCAACTGCTAAGCAAATTAGTAGTTCCTCCAAAGCTCAGCAGAAGCACTCACCATCTTCATCTACTATCCATCATGATCTTCACAAATCTGCCTCCAAGTCTACCAAATCACCAGTCATATAAAAGTGTACTCAGAATAATGTTCAGATCTCATCTCCTTGAACATCACACATCAAATCACAACCCAGTTCGAAATCCACATCGACAAAGCCTCAAAAAGTTCAATCTTTTGATATCCGAAAGAAGAAGCTTCAAGGTTGTCGACAAGTAGCAACAACCTCCAAGCAGGCTCCACCCTCTCCTATTCTCCACGGGACTACAAAGAACCAAAAGCCTTTCAAGGCTTGCTTTAGATGTGAAAAGGAAGGTCATGTGCTAAAGATGTGCCCTCAGGTTCAAAGGTAGGCTTCGGATGGTAAGATAACACATGTTGCTTCTTTGGTTCAAAAGGTAAAAAGCACATATCTTTGAATGGTTGGATGAAGAACAATATATCCAAACCTTCTCATATGAAGCCAGTTTCACATGATTCAAAGATGAAAAGGACCAATGTTTCAAAATCAAAATCTCAACCTTCGGGTCTTAAAAAAATGATTTCCAAATTCAATTCTTTTAAATCAAAAGTAATTGAATAGAAACAAATTTGGAAAGTAAAACAAAATGAAAAGGATAAAGAAATAAATGATTTTTCAAAAGAGTGTGTTCTTAAACAGGTTACATACACTGATGAAAAAGGAACTCCCAGGACTACGTTGGCCTGGGTCCCCCTCTCTAATTAATCTGTTGATGAGTGCAGGAACAATTCAGGAGGCCTATCAGTAATCCGGTTTACTGACTGAGATTGTTCCTAATTCTAATTTGAGGCGGAACAAACAGGTTATGGTTATGGTATCTCATCCACATTTTGGATTCTTATCTACCATTCACAATCACTGCATTTTTCTTGGTACTTCATTTCTCATATTTTTGCTAGTATAATTTGGAATACTTTCTTTAGTAAAATTCTATTTTCATTTCCGTTTATTATATACTTAAAAAAATTCTGTTTCATGGCGGTTAAAAAGAAATTTCGAGGGAGAATAAAGATTTCACGGGAACTTGATTTGGGATGACTGAGAAATGATAGTATGTCTTCTTGGTATGCTTATTTGCATGACTTGTACTTTATGAGAAGTGATAGTAACTGATGTAGATGTCTGTATCACTTAAAATTCTAAAATCTGAAAAAGACAGTTGATTATATGATATGCTTGGTAGGCTCAGCCTGAATACAAAGTAAACAGTGATTCTGTAGCCTAACTAAAGCTTTAGAACTCGGTGATAAGGATCATTTCCATGACATCTTGGCTTGCATAAAGTTACAAGTCTCATCAAAAACGGGTTAAGAGTATCTGACTTCTGCCTTGATTCCTTCCATTCCCAAAATCTCCCTATCCCCAAGTCCTGAATGTAGCTTCTCGTTAGCTCTTCTGATGTATATTTTGTGCTTATCTCCTCGCTATGCAGAAGCATTGACCTGGAGCGATGATCTTCTCTGTTATACGTGAGTATAGACCTGAAGCTCTCATCAGCATGCTTAGATGATCATCTCCTCTGTTATACGTAAGTATAGACCTGGAGCTCTCATCATCTGTTCCCTATAATAAAAGCACGGTGATTCTTAAACTAAGATCATTGTTGAACCTTAAAAGAAAATCAAGCAGAGTTAATCATATTACTCCATAAGCCCTGATAACAGGATAAGTTCTTTGCCGGATGTATGTGGGAACCAAGTTACCTGAGCTTCTCTAATTGAACCTAAAACATGATAAAATCAGTTGCAGGTCACTCGTTGAAAGAATAAGGCATGGGTTTAAATTTGACAAATATACAAACAACCATTCTTGAACTGTTTTGGCTATCAAAATTTTAAAATCGTGATCAGACTCTGCTTCAATGTGATCTCACTAACTTGTCGATGTTTAAATACATCCTTGTTCTTAAGTATATCTTGAGGATGTGATCTCATGATCGAATTAGTTCTTGGTGTAAGGTGATTAAATATATATATATATATATATATATATATATATATATATATATATATATATATATATATATATATATATATATATAAAAGGGTTTTTCATTTAAAATTATTTCAAGTCTTCTACATTATGCTATTAAAATGTTATTATTTTCACATGCATTTCACCGGAAATTGCACACACAAATAAACATGGGTTTATTTGTTAACTGAAATGATCTGATAGGAAGTTGCAAGATTGTGGTTGTGATTGTGTTACAGATTTTTGCTCCAAATGATGGCCGATTATCAGCTGAGCAAAGTACCTGACCAGAGAACCTGCTCCTCAAATTTGCAGAAGATACCAAGCTAGGATTCCTCCTCCTACATCTTCTAAAGCACTTAAGATAGAGAGTTGGAAAAGTTGTTCCTGATCATTCACAAAGAATGCACACGAAGAGGGGGAGCATACAAAAAGGGGGAGCCTGAAAGATGAAAAATCTTCGATACCAGATCATCGATCTAGGGGAAGATTGAAGATCATAATATGGTTGACTTATCGGTGCTGATCTCGATACAAGACGTTGATAATGATAGACTAAGGGGGAGTATTGTTGGGTCCGATAAGGATAGTCAGTCAAAGTCAACAAAGGTCAACATCACTGTCAAAGTCATCGGAAAAGGCAAACAGACGCATTTGAGACGAAGAACAGAGATAAGATGTTGAAGATAAATGACTAGGAGTTTATTGTTAATAAATAAATTTTGTGTCAACAAAATATATTTATTTATGTTTAAGTCATTTTTATGTTTTATATGTAATTTCTCTAATTGTCTAAGTCTAGGGGCTTAATATGTCATTATTGAATATTATCACTAAATATAGATTAGTGACAATTAGGTTTGGAGAGCTTGAATGAGCCATTGATTGAGGGACTTTCACTTTGTAATATCTTCAACAATCAATTCAGATCAAACAAGGGTTTTGTTGAATGTTCTTGAGGTGTTCATCATTGTTCATCCATATTTTATAGCGTTTGATCTATATTTTACACAAATATCATTGATATCTGTGTTATCAGTGAGATTTTCTTGTGTTTATCAATCAAGTGCACTGTTATATCGATCAGAGAACCTACAAAACTAAAAAAATTATTATGTGCGAAAAAACTTACTCAAAATATATTTTAGGCAAATTGAATTTTAAGAATCCAAATTATGACCTATTGGCCGATAATAATCCATACTATCAAACTGGCCAATAATAATCCCAACTTTTCATTTTGTTACCAATGACAATCCTAGTAGCATAATTTTTATTAGTTTACACTTAAGTTTCATTCATTTTTCATTCCATTTCATTGTGTGTATCCTTATTTCATTCACAATCACCATTGTGAGCAAAATCAAATGGAAATCAAGGGTAAAAAATAAATAATTATGCTAGTAGGATTGCTACTAACAACAAAAATTAAAGTTAGGATTATTATTGGTCAAACTGATAGTATGAATTATTAACGGCCAATAAGTGATAGTTTAGATTATTAAAATCCAATTTGCCTATATTTTATAAATAAACTATTACTGTTTTCCAAATATATCACCATTTTCCAAAAATACCACCCACTTAAGAGAACATACCGTATTTTTTGAAAGTATGTAGTCATTTTTCTTAAAAAATATTCAAAAAGTTTGAGAAAAACTTTTTTAGAAGAATTATACTAAGTCAATAGTTGTTTTACGAATTTTGCATGTGAAATGACTATTTTTATAATTTTCAACTTTTTAAATGAGTTTAGGCAAGAAAATTTTTGTAAGGTGAAATATGGTGATAACACATGTCCATAAGTGTAATCTTTTATTAGGATTATATATATAAAGACAAGTCTATTACCCCGTATATTACACGGGTTGTAATAAATAAAATATTAAATAGTTTGTAATACAACTTTAAAAACTAAAAAAATAATATTTTTGTTCTAACGAAATATTTAGAACCCATGCTAATTTGGCTACAGCATTAGCCAAGGCTTTATACTCCGCCTCTCTTGAGTAACACGATACAGAATTTTGCCTGTTTAATCGCTAAGATATAATATTTGATCTAAGATAAAGAATGTATGTCAGACCGTCCATGGTTCCACCCATGTTCCCTTGATATACCATAATACTCTTTTTCACACTTGCCAGTGAGTTTGTGTTAGGGAATGCATAAATTAGGACAACTTTTGATAGCAATGGAAACATCCCGTCGAGTAAATTCCAAATATTGTAAGGAGCCAACTAGCTTTTGATACGGTGTGGGAGTGGAAACTTTCTTCGCGCCTTCCATTTTATACTAAAGAAGTAGATCTTGTATGTGCCTATATTGGATAGAAAAATCCTATCTTTGGTGTGAATAACCTCTAAGCCAAGAAACTGATGAAGCAATCCAAGGTCTTTGATAGAAAATTTCTAGACAAGTGATTTGGTAAAATGGTTGAGAAACTCAATGTTGTTCCCAGTTAGAACTATATCATCAACATAGACAATGAAATAACATGTAATAGCATCTCGTTTATATATGAACAAGGACGGGACTTCCATAGACTTTTTAAATCCAAACTCGAGAAGAAATGTGGTGAGTTCAATATACCATGCTTGAGGGGCTTGTTTGAGCCTATAAAGTGACTTCCTCAATAGACAAACATGTTGTGGGTATTCTGGATGTACATAGCCTCAAGGTTGGACCATATATACTTCTTCATGCAAGGTGTCATGCAAGATGGCATTGTTAACGTCTAATCGTCTTAAGGGCCAGTTTTGTGATAATGCAATAGAGAGAATTACATGGATAGTGATAGGTTTTGTAACCGGACTAAATGTCTCAAAATAATCTTTCCTATATTGTTGATGAAATCCTTTCGCTACAAGTCATGCTTTAAATTTTTCAATGGTCCCATCTGAGTTGCGTTTGACTTTAAAAATCCAACGGCATCCTATCGGATTTTGTGACGTCTTAAGGACAAGTTCCCACGTCTCTTTTTTAAGTAAAGCATTGAATTCACTATCTATTGCCTCTCGCCACAAAGTGTGCATGAAGAGAATGATAAATTTTTCGACTATGAGGGTCAAAACATTTATAGGCTGGTTTTTTATGACGGGTAACCTAGAAAAATGCAACATGAAGAACGTGGTAGAAGTTTAGATGTGGTGTATGGGCATAGCCATGGTAGGATAAACATCCAAAAGGTTTCAATTTAGAGTAAGTCAGAGAGGTGTTGTAAAGAACTTGGAACGGTGAGCGAGATTCAAGGATTGGGGTGGGGAGTCTATTTATGATATAGACTACGGTTTGAAACTCATGTGACCAAAAATAAAGTGGTAATCTACTGGCATAGAGAAAGCAAGGCTAGGCCGGTTTTGACAATGTGGCGATGACACAATTCCGCCACACCATTTTATTCCGGGGTATGGGGTGTAGTGAAATGGGAGATGCCATGGATTTTAAAATAATCTAAAAGACCGATGTATTCATCACCATTGTCACTAAAGAGTGAAATTAAAGTTGTTTGAAAAAATTTCTCAACTAATGTATGAAATTGGGGAAAACGGATCGAGACATCCGATTTCTTTTTCGTGGGATATAACCACATACATTTAGAATAATAATCAACAAAAACAACATAGTATGTATAGCCATCAATGGGTTTTTCAATGGGTCCCCACACATCGAAATACACAAGTTGTAAAGGTTTAATGGCATGAAAATAGTTAAACCAAAAGGTTGTTTATGACTTTTATTAATAAGACATGAATCACAATTTAAATGAGAACTAGACAATGCTTGTGAGCTAATGTCTATGGTCTTGAAAATATACTTAAAAACTTTAACGGATGGATGTGTTAGGTTAATCGGGTTCATTCACGGGTCACATCTCAACTGGTCACGGATTATTTGATGGGATATTAGTGGTTTTCACATGGAAGAAGACTTGGTCATGGGTTTAATCGACTTTATGGGACTTGATCGAGTTGTAGACTCTAATGAAGTAGTCAAAAGGAGTTGTTGCATAAAACCAGGAATATGTGGCCTATTATGCATATGGCTTTGTTTGTTTCTTTAATCATAAATAGAGTGTAGTAGTAGTTATTTTAATTGTACCTTTTGAGCATTGAGAGAGTTTTTTTCATTTGTTTACGTTGTTCACTTACTACATATTTGAGTTATATATTACCCAAATCAGTGTGTGTTTGTGTGTAAATCAAAGGGGCTGAACCAATATTTGGTATCTGAGCCTAGGGCTCGAGAGGCAAAGAAGGCCGGTTTGAGAGTCGGTTTCGAAAAGGCAAGTAGCCCTTCGCTGCGGGGCAAATGCAGCAGGTTACCAGGGTGTTTCGGGATGGCAGGTAGCTGCTTCAGGATTGTTTTTTCAAGCAGCAAACAAAGATGCGAAGGTGGTTCGGGTCAAGCATTATTGTGGAGAAAAAGGACGGTGGTAACAGGTGAACATAGGTGTTTCCATAGTATTAGTAGTGATAAAAGGAAGTAGAATCAGGCTTTTCGGTTGTTAGTTGTGGTTTTTTGCATCGGGTATACAGCTGGTGAAAACAAATGAAGAATTTTGCGGGTGCCTTGATCGGCTTGTTTCGTGATAAGAGGAGACCGGCGTACGAGAGTGAAAAGCGAAAAGAACGGATCCGTCAAACCAGCTAGCTTTGGAATCAGTTCGTATGGGGGTGAAAGAAAATGGTAAAGGCAGTGGCTTTGTTTTCTTGGTCGGTGGAGAGGCCCTTTTGAACAAGGTTGATTACAAAATACAAGGTTGTAAACATTATGGTGTTGGAGTTCAAATCGGGTGGCTTTGGATGTGACCGGGAAAAAGGTCGTTGATCTGTAAAAAGTCAAGATGTTAATGAACGGTTCCGACGGGTTACCATGTGAGATGTTACAACATATAAATGTTGTAAACTTGATTCGGTTTGAATCGACAAGACTTGGAGGTGAGTACATGATCGAGGTGAAAGATGGGTGTCCGGGAAAGGTCAAGATGGTTCGAGGTAATGAGATTGTTGTAGTGAAGAATTACATGAATAAACACCAATTAAGGGGGTGATTGCTGAGTTAATTAGGTTCATTCACATGTCATGCCTTAGCTGGTCAAATAGGTCACGGGTTACTTGATGGGTCATTAGTGGTTTTCACATGGAAAGCCAGCTAGACACTAATCTAGACAACAAGATCAATGTAAAGTCAAAAGGCAGATTGCCTTTTGACATGTGACTATGACATGCCATAACGCACATCCTATTGTATTATAATAAAGATAAAAGTACTAAAGTAGGAAGTTACAGACAAAAGACTATGATGTACAGTTGATAAAAGTTAAAAGGTAATCACCAACTTATATAAGTTGGTGAGTCATTAGAGCTGACAGCAGAAAGGTCTTCTACTTTTGTCAAAAGTATGTCAGACACACATGTCTTCTTAGCCTTTGGAAGAGTTCTGTCTTCAAGCTTCGAAAGACTTTATCTTTAAGCTTCAGAAGACTTCACTTTTGGTTTTGGAAGATTTCTATCTTTGCTTCGGAAGATTTGACACTTAGTTATTTTTCTTTGTACATTGTCAAATTTTTCGAAGTACTTCCTTCTACCTCGGTGCATGCTGAGAGATCTTTGGTTAGCATCAGCCTCTAAGATAAACATCTTGATCTTACAAACTCCCCCTAGGTTGATACTACTAAATCTTAAAGAGTACTATGAAGTTTGAACTTCTACTTGGTTGAAGCCATCAGAATCAGAGCCATTCCTCTCTTCATCAGCTGGTTTGGATTCTTTAGGCTTTCATGGTATCTCTTCATGTCCAAAAGATAGTGCTTAGCCAGGTCAAGTATTTTCTACCAGAAGAAAACTTTTTAATCTCCTTGATCTCTTATGATATACCATCTATCTGGGTTTGCAGAATACACCTAAGACATGATGGGTCTCTCAGCATCAAGAGGCTCTACATGTAAGGGAGTCGGTTGAGCAACCTCTTTTGGTTGACCTTAGGATGTTTTGACTCGTCTTGAGTGTAGAGGTGGATGCCTTAGACTTCTTCTTCTTCTTCTTCTTTGTCTTCAAGTCTCTTCTAATGGACATCATTTTCCTCTTTTTATACTTTAAATTAGAAGGTCTGTCTTGATCACCTTTTCTTTCTTTTTCCTTCTTAGTTTGTTCCTTTCCCTTTACATGTTCAGAAGAAGAATTAGGACCTTGCTAGGGTTCAAAATATGAAGCTGGCTGTGGATCAACTGTAGGTCTTGGTTATGTTATCTAGTTGGGTTCAACCTTGACCTCAGCTTCAAGTACAGCTTGACTTGATGGAAAATGCAAGTCTTGAAGCTCACCCTTCTTGATCTTCTGCTTGATCACCCTAATGTGCTCATCCATTGTGGACAGAGACATGGGACCAAGCCTCCTTCCAGAGAACCCATACAGCTTCAAGAAGCTCATCATCTTTTGTCTGTCTTCAGACTTCTTCTTGTTAGCTTTGATGGTGGCCCTTGATTTTTGAGCTTCCTCTATCATCTTTCTCTTAGTAGCTTTTCTTTATTTAATGGCTTCTTGTTCTAACTACTTAGGATACTCAAACACTATATAATCATAAGATAGAGGGAGTAAAGCTTCTGCCTAGTAGAAACCTATGGCACTCAAGTAGGTGATCATGTTTTGTCTATCCTGTAATTTGCCTACTTGAGTTTCTTCCTCTTCAACCATAGTTTCTACCTCAGGCATCTCTTGAACTGGGGAGAGGATCGGAGCTTGATATAATTTTCTTCTCTTTCTTTTTTCTTTGGTTTTGAGGAGCAAAGCAACATCCTCAGCCTCCTTCCTCTCTCTAGACACCTTTGTGTCTACCAGTTCAGTTAACACATCCAAGGGAAAAGATATTAGATCATTAATATTCTAGTTCCTAGTTCCTAGGTAGTTCAATCTGGCTACCCTTAACTCATCTTCTTGAGTGTTTAGCCTATGAGCAGCCCTGATTGCATCCTGTATGAAATTAGGAGTCTCTTTTTGTCTTTTTTCCTTTCTTTCCTTTTCCTCTCCCTTTTCTCCTCCTCAATCTCCTCTGCACTTAGAACTTTCTTTCCTTTTTCAATAACTGGCTTGTATGACTTAGGGAGGAGAGAGCTTTGGCCTTCTTGCACTTGTTCTTCACTTGAGCTTTGGCCAAGGAGAGGCTGCGAGACACTTTCACCAACTGGTGTCTCACTTAGAGTGATTGGTGCTGAAGGAGGAGAACTCTTAAGGATCATAGAGTTCACAACTAGGCCTTCAACTGTGGTTTCCCCTTCGAAGCTAATCTTAGGGTCCAACTGAGTATCCAGTTGACCAACTATTTTCCCCACTAGCCTTTGTCTGTACATGCTTGTTCTTCTCTTGAACTCCTTTGACACCCTTATTTGAATCCTCTCTGCTAATCTGTCAAGCATGTCTATTTTGACTTGGGTTGACAAGTGAAAGGATTGTAAGAGGGAAGTTTTCATAGAATCCCAGCTTGTAGATGTTGAAGATTTCTTGTTGACCCTAGAATCTAGAAAGCACCAAAGCCCTTCTATTAATGTCATACCATATCCTATAATTAGATTTTCAGCAGGCTTGGATGGAGGTGACATGGCCCTTGGTATAGAACCCTCCTCAAATAAGCTTTGAAAGATGGCATCCACATTGATGTGGGCTAGAGGATGTTGCTAAGTCTGGATAGTTGCAAGTGAGGATGGTGAATGCTTAATGTCCATTCTTTGAGCTGTGCTCCCATGTTCTATGATTGTAGTGACTTTCTCCCCTTTTGGTAGCATCACTTACTTACACAAGTGAGCTGGAGGTTAGATCCACTACATCCATAGGTTCTTGTGGCCATGGTTGAGCATGCCTGGCAGGCCTCTCAGCTAGCTTACCTTTGAGATCGATGATCCCAAGTTGCTAATTAAGTACCTGCCTTTGGAAGGTAGCCACCTGAGATTCCAGATGACTAACCTTAGAAACAAGATATGTGCATGTATCTGTCAATTTTTTCACCTTTTGTTTCATGCTCCTCTCATCTTTATCAGAAGAATCATAGGGGATGAGAGTACATAACCAAAGTCATCCCTCTCATCGCCAGATATTTGTTCTTGGTCTCTGGATTTCCTCTGCTCTGTGACAGCTTCATAGGAAGTGTCAAGAGGCTAGGTTATCGTGGTTAAGGTCTGAATGATGTAATCACTTGCAAAAGTGAGAGCCTCTTCCACATGGACCTCTTGAACATATTCAAAGAGGTCCACCTTAGTCATGGGTGGATGATGTGGGCTAGATATGGGAGTTTCAGGAGCACTCATCTCTCCTTGAGTTGGGGTGAGTAGAGAGATTCATGGTACTCACTGAATCCCATGTCTTTATCATCATAGAATTTATGAATAGGAATTGGTTGGTTTAGATCTAAAGGCTTGGAATGGTAGCTTTCCCTTGAAGGTTGATCATCTGAGTGTTGAGACTTAGGATGATGGCTTAAGGCTGGTGTGGTGAGCTCATCAAGCTGAGCATGAGGAACCTCAGCACTGATACTAGAAGGAATAGGAGTGGTCTGCTCCTTAGGAGAAGTGGGAGCTCTTGTTTCCACTTGCTCCTATATGGGGGCCTGCTCAATCTGAATAGACTGAGTAGGGGTTCGTTTGGATTTTCTAGTGTAGGTGATGGTGATTTGAGGCTGTGCAGGTGGTGGTGAAGAAGGTGTGGGTTCATTATTGACTTGGATTGCCAAGTATTCACCTTAAGCAGTTTGCTATAATGTTTTTGGGACAAGGGTTGTTTCTACCCCAGAAAAACCAACAGTGGTTTTCCTCATTATTTTAAAGATATTGGGCTTCATCTGTTCCAGCTTTAGAATATTACCTCTTTCCCTCAACTGTGATCCCAGTTCACAGTTGAGAATGTGCTGGACATATCTAGGGAACATGTAATATTCAAAGGAATATAAGTTAGCAAGTAAATTTAGACAAATTAAGAGTACCTGAACTTGATCCCTTGGACCATTCCATGGACTATATAAGATAGGTCTTCTAGAACTTGGTCCCATCCTCCATGCTTGTTGGATAATGAGTGAATGACCAAATGGAGGAGGTATTTCCATTATGAAGAGACCTTTCCCTTCCTAAAGGTTCTGACTGAGTAGTCACCTTCATATCCCATCTGTTGGAATGATCCGTTAACCGCATCCATGGTGAAGGACAATTTACTATCTATATTATCCAGTTGTAGGTGTTAGTTTATGGTTGCTAAAGTGATGAAAACTGTCCTCCCTTGCACTGAGGCAGAGAGCGCCTTCTCACCATACATGATGACTTCTTGAAAATTCCTCCATAACTTAAAAAGTTGATCTTCATATAGTGGAGGGTCAATGGTAAGGGCTGTATGGTGGGAAGAGTGTGAAAGAAAGTGGCAAATCTCTAAAAAAACCATGGTCTTTTTCAGCAGATAATAGAGCAACTTGGTTGTGTTACCTGTGTAGATACATGATGAAGGTTGTCTGGTTTTAAGGTTCAGGGTTGGCCATTTATGAAGCTTTTGGAAGAGAGATTGCAAGAACAACAAGGGTAATTTAGGGCTTGAAAGATTCAAATGAAAAAGAAGAGGAGAGAGTGAGACCCGTTGGAAAGGCTATTTATATGCTTGGATTTGAGAAAAAGTTATTGCAAAAGATAAACTTTAAAATCTGGATATCGGTTCCACCTCTAAAAAAGTGCCCAAAAAGGTAGTTATCTTGGATGTTTAAAATCTTCTAAAGGTAATTTGTCTTCGGAAGCTTAAAGAAAGCTTTTGAAGCTAAATTGACTTCAGAAGATATTTCTTAGTTTGAGAAGAAGTGCTTTGGAACAAAAATGTACTTAGAGTAATTTGCTTCCGAGACAGATTTGGTTTCGGAAGATGTTAAGTTTCAGAAGTTATTCTCAAGGAGAAAACAAAGCTTCCGAGACTTAATTGCCTTCGGAAGAAAATTGTCCTTCTAAATATATAAGTACTTAGAAGCAAACTTAAGCTTTGGAAGATATTTAGAATTTCTTTCGAAGTAAAATCCCTTGGTAATTAGTTATTAGTTTTGAAGACATATGTTTCTTCTGAAGTCATATCAATTTCTTTCGAGAGAAAATCTGTCCATACTTCTTAAAATTCTGAGGAATATAGACTTTGAAAAAATTTCTTCTGAGATAAACAAGGCTTATATGAGTGATAAATTAGGCAACAGTTAAGACACACTTTTTTTTGAAAAATAATTTTGAAATTAATTTAAAAATTTCTACTTAAAGTTAGTCATTCCAATAGGTAATACAAGATATTTAAATCTCTGTTCATCAAATGCTTTTATGAACGGATCAGCATATTATTCATTTGTGTTAATTTTGACTAGTTTAATTAATCTTTTATCAAAATTATCTATAATCAAATGATACCTGATATTAATATGGTTTGTCTTTGAGTACTGTACTGGATTCTCTGTGATTGAGATAGAGCTAGTCTTGTCTATATGGATGGTAGTCTTCTTGAAGTTGAATCCATAATCTAGCATCTGATTCTGAATCCAAAGCACTTGAGCATAGCAGCTTGCAGCAGCAACATATTCAGCTTCAGTAGTTGATACAGACACAAAGGATTACTCCTTGATTGCCATGAGACTATCCTTCCACCAAGGAACTGACATCCCGCAGATGTAGACTTGCTAGACATATTGCAGCCACCATAGTCACTATCTGTATATGCATACAGATTGAAGTCAAAATTCTTTGGATAGCAAAGTCCTAGTTTGGGAGCTCCTTTGAGGTATCTAAGAATCCTTTTGTCAGCAACTAGGTGTGACATCTTGGGGTTGGCTTGATATCTTGCACATATACATATAGCAAACATGATATCATGCCTGCTAGCTGTTAGATACATAAGAGACTCAATCATAGCCCTATATTGATGTTCATCCATACACTCCCTCTCAAAATCAGGTCCCAGGGAGTGGTTTCTGGCTGTGGGAGTCTTAGCAACCTTAAAATCAGTTAGATGAAATCTGGTTAGTATGTCCTGTACATACTTTGACTGATTTATGAAGATGCCATTGTAAACTTACTTCACTTAAATTCCTAGAAAGAAATTAAGTTCCCTTATGGAACTCATTTCAAACATGTTCTTCATCAGTTTCTCAAACTCTTTACAGAGCCTTTCATTAGTTGACCCAAAGAGAATGTCATCAACATAAACTTGAACCAACATCAAGTCATTCCCAGTTCTTTTGATGAAGAGTGTGCTGTTAATAGTACCTTTTTGTAACCATGTTGAACTAGGTACTATGACAGTGTCTCATACCACTTTTTTGGTGCTTGATGCAGCCCATAGAGAGCTTTGTCAAGCTTGCAGACATAATCAGAATGATCTAGATCTGCAAAGCTAGGTGGTTGATAGACATACACTTCTTTATCTATCACCCCATATAGAAAAGCACACTCGACATCAAGTTGGTAGGCCTTGAAATCCTTTGATGCAGCAAAAGCCAGAAATATTCTTACAGCTTAAAGTCTAGCTATAGGAGCAAATATATCTATGTAGTCAATCCATTCCTCTTGAGTGTACCCTTAGACTACCAGTCTTGCCTTGTTCTTGATGACAAGTCCTCTATTATCTTTTTTGTTCCTGAATACCCATTTGGTTCCTATTGGCATTTTCCCATAAGGAAGAGGATATAGGTTCCATACACCATGTCTTTTGAATTGAAGCAGTTCCTCCTGCATTAATTCAATCCAACTTCCATCTCTTAAGGCTTCATCTACTTTCTTTGGCTCAATTTGGGATAAGAAGCAAGAGTGCAGAGAAATATTTTGATCATGGGTTTGTCCTCTTGTTCTCACCTCAGTCTCAACATCACCAATGATGTTTGTGGTAGGATGTGACTTGTGGATTCTTAGTTGAGGAATCACAGTAAGTTGATTTGATAGATCCAAATTTGAGAAATTTAGATCTGGTAATTGAGTATCACCTACCACCTCAGCACACCCATCAAGTGTGACTTGATCCAGAGAGTGTGTAACATCATTGATGTTGTCTTCAGTGGAATGGTTGTCAGCATCAACAAATTCTTGATCACTTTCACCATCTCCATCTTCTCCTGCATTGCAGATCCTTTCATTTGAGTTTTATGACTTGATCCAGAGAGTGTGTAACATCATTTAAGTTTGTTACCACTAGTGCCAAAAGGATTCTATCATTTGGTCTTCTCAGCTCAAATCTTGGATCAGGATCTTTTGTAGATATATTAATTGTTATTCCTGAAATATATTCACAAGATTTGTTAAAACAGTTGGTAACTAAATCAAGATCAAATAACCAATCAGGACCAGAACCTTTCTACTTAAAGTGTGTTCATTGAAGGTTACATTGGCTGACTCCTCAACTACTCTAGTTCTGAGATTGTATACTCTATAAGCTTTAGCTTAAAAAGAGCATCCAATGAAATGTCAATCATTTGCTTTATCAGCAAACTTGGCTATGTGATCTTTGGTATTCAAGATGGTGCGTGGACATCCAAATGACCTGAGGATACCAATGAAAGGTCTCCTTTTGTGCCACAGTTCATAAGGTGTCTTACCATGAGTTTTGACTACTAAAACTCTATTCTGCACATAACAAGTAGTGTTGACTGCCTCTTCCAGAAGGTGATGGGCAGTTTAGAGTCAGAAAGCATGGTTTTTATAGCCTCAATAAGTGTCATATTTCTCCTTTTATCAACACCATTTTGTTGAGGAGTTCTAAGAGCACTATATTGTCTTGAAATACCCTTTTCATCACAAAATGAATCAAGAATTTGGTTCTTGACTTCAGTTCCTTGATCACATCTTATGAACTTAACCTTGTGATAACATTAATTCTCAACTTTCAGAATGAAGGATTTCAAGATTTCAGGGGTCTCATCCTTACTTCTAAGAAAGAAGACCCAAGTATATCTTGTGAAATCATCTGTGATCACAAGACAGTATGAAGTTCTTCCTAAACTCATTACACTTGTGGGACCAAAGAGATTCATGTGTAATAAGTGTAGGGGAGTAGTGATGGAGTTTATTTCTTTTGGCTTGTGTGACACTTTATGTTTCTTTCCTTTCAAACATGCAACATAATGATTATCACTTGTACACTCTTTCTTTGGCATTCCAGTTACCAAATCATTCTTAATCAGTTTATTCATATTCTTAAAGTTTACATGGCATATTATTTTATGCCAACGGAAAGACTCATCACTATTTACTTTGGGTTGAAAGTAAGAAACTTCTCTAGAAGGGGAGGTTTCTTGCAAGTCCATCTTGTATATGTTCCCTTTCCTGGGGGCTATGAGCAAAATATGCTCTTGAGAAATGATCACCCCGGGTTTGAGAACAATGCACTCATGCTCAGTAAAGAGCATGTTATGTCTCTGGTCATAAAATTAAGACACACTTAAAAGATTGTACTCAAGCTCCTTGATAAAGTTTACCTTTTTAATTCTTAGCTTACCATTTGTGACCCTACCCCTTCAAGTAATATAACCTCCTGATTCACCTCCAAAAGCAATTGGCCCACCATCATATTTCTCAAAGTTTTGAAGCAAAAAGCCATTATCAGTCATGTGCCTAGAACATCCACTATCAATGATCCATACATTTCTTTTGGTCTTTAGTTCATGCACATGAAAAAAGATGATTAGTTACATTTAGAAAACTAAGCCTTGCTGGTCTTGGGCTTATCAAGATGAACTAAAGATAGTTCTATAGTCATTGATCCTATATGCAAGCTTATGGGATCCTTGGTTGTTGTTGATGAAGAAAATTTAGTCACATGGTCTTACTTCATCTTCCATACCATCTTTGGAAGATTAGACTTGGCTTTCAAAACTTTAGAAGTTTTTATGACTGAAGTTTTAGAGACTGAACCTTCAAAAACTTTTGCATCCACTACAGCAGACTTAAGTGCTTCGGAAGCATTCCTTTCTTCCAAGACCAAACTTGCTTCTGAAGATAACTTTCCACCTATCTTCTTCTGAGTCGCCTTCCTTTGGAAGCTATTTTCTTCTTCTTCTTAGAAGTCTCTTCTTATTCATATGGATGCTACTCTTAGGATTGTAAATAAAATCCTTAGCATAATGAGTTGTACCACCACACATGATACATTTCATGGGCTTTCTTCTAGGAGTCTTGTTCTAAAGAGAAGGTTTGTTTTGATCATTTTCCAGCGCCTTCTCCATCTTCTTGGATGATTCAACATGCTTCTGAGGGTGAAGCTTGCTTTTGGAATTGGATGTTCCAGCATGTGCAGTAGTGGTGCACATTGATTCAACCTTCTTCTCCTTACTAAGATGGCTTAGACTTGAACTAGGACTCCTCGTACTAGAGTCCTTGGTTAAGTCTTTAGTCATCCTCACCTCAAACCCAACAGAGATGAATACTTGTTTTTGCCTGGGGTTGAATGTGGGCTTTATCTCCTGCACTTTCTTGGATCTTCTTTTTACAGCCCTGATTAAGTTCTTTCTTGCAGACTTGGCCATCACTTGTCTCTTCTTCTCTCCAAGGATATAGTGACCCTTCTTAGAATGAACCTCTTCACTTATTGCTAGATCATCCTTCACTATATCCTCTTTATCTTCATCTTCCTCTAGGATAGGATCAATAAGAGGCAGATCGTCTTTATAAGTTCCACACCTTGGTTCTCTGACTAATAGTAATGTGTGTGGAGGAGCTATTTTATTTGATCCAAGTCCCTGCCAGTTCTAATAACAAACTTTTGCATGCAAGGATGAAGATATAATGTTCTTGAAGATTTCCTCTTCAAGAACATATTTTTTTGCCTTGGCTTTGCTAATCACAAGCTCAGCTTGGCATTCAATCAACTTGGTAACAAGATCTTTAATCTGAGTCCTGTAGTTTGTATGCTCATGTTTTAGAGTAGAAATAGTTTTCTCTAAGTCTTTTATTTTAACCTTATAATCATTTTTTGCTCTTTTAAAATCAGCTTTTAAAATGTTCAAGGACTTAAGAACAGATCTTACTTCCAAGTTATAGAACCTGTACATATTAACTTTAGCAATGCATTCAGGAGAGTAAAGATATTCCAATACCTTTGATTCATCATGATCTGCCATCAGGGCTTGGTTTAGGGAGACATTTTCCACCTGAAAGCTCCAATTAAAGCCTCCTTCTTCAACAGCAACTGCAGCTTGCTGCTTTGGTTGGTTGGGCTTCTCAGATCTTAGAGCCGCCTCAGTGTAGTTTGGCCTGGAATGTGTATGGACACATTTTTTCTTGGTGCCTTACACTCCCGAGCAAAGTGGCCCATTTGGTTATAGTTGTAACACTTTACTTTGCTCTTGTACATCCCAAACTTTCCACTGGACACATTGCTTGGAAACTTCCTCCTTGTCCTCTTGTAGAACATCTTGGCTTTATGAGTGAGAAGAGCCATTTACTGGACTATTTCCATGTACTCCAGATCATTTGAATGGACGCAATCCAGGTCTTCAAAGGTGAAGAGAAAGTTTCCAACACTTTCATCTGAAGACATAAAGGCCTGAGAAGAGTTGGGCTCTTAGAATGGACTTCCTTGAGTATAGCTCTCTCTAGATGTCTCCGAGAAGGTGATAAAAGGACCCTTTGGTGAGTTGTCAAGGTAGCAGATTAGATGATGTTATGGTTCTCTGTTATCACTTTCAACCACATGAAGGGCTGAACTCTTTTGGGTGTTGGATGGCTGGTAGAAGGATCTTGCATGTTCATCTCCATATGGTAACCTCTCAGGATACCATACAACTTAATGAGAGTAAGGGTAGAGAGGTTTTCAGTTCTCTTGATGGCCACACAGTAGTGTGTCCATTGTCTAAGAAGAGAGAACATGAACTTTCTCACTATATTCCTGTTCTCAAGTTTGACTCCAACATCCATTAGAGTATCTACAATCTCAACATACCTGAAGTATTATTGAGTTATAGTTTCACCTGTCTTATAGGTGAAGTTTTCAAACTGTTGCTTCATGATGTCTTTCTTGTTTTCCTTAGCTTCCTCAAATGCTACATACATCAGCTTCAATGCATCCCAGAGTTCTTTTGCACTCTTGCACTTCTTGAAGCCTCTATAGATTGAGTTGGGAAGAGCAGTTTGAAGAGCGGTCATGGCTTTTTAATCAATGTCTATTTTCTTCCAGTCTTCTTCAGAATATTCAGCCACTTCCATGGGTATCATCCCATCTCAAGTAATTCTTGAAGTAGTATTTAGGATGTGAGGTCCAGAGACTACAGATCTCCACATCCTACCATCTTGAGGCTTGATGAAGCCTTCCATTCTCATGCACCACATGTCAAAATCATCAGGAGTGATCAATAAAGACTTAGTCATTGGGCCGGTTTCCATATCAGCTTTAGAAAGAGATGCAATTTGAGCAAGTAAGTGAATGTGAAACTGAAGAGTGATTCAAGATGGTAAGATCTTGCAATCAAGAACCTGAGAACCATGCAAGGAAACAATGAATAGGGAACCATGCAAGGAAATAATGAATAACAAGTAAGAACACTCAAGAACATAAAGATTGGTTTTCAAGGATTATGTATATTGATCTCAAGTGTTTACAAGTATTGCAAAGCTTCTTAGTCCTAAGACTAATATATGAGATACTTTATACTACAACCTCCAGCCGGCAATACTTTAAAGGTCAACTGGACACTAATCTAGACAACAAAATCAATGTAAAGTCAAAATGCAGATTGCCTTTTTGACATGTGACTATGACATGTCATAGCTCACATCTTGTTGTATTACAATAAGGATAAAAGTACTAAAGTAGGAAGTTATAGATAAAAGATCATGATGTATAGTTGACAAAAGTAAAAAGGTAATCACCAACTTATATAAGTTGGTGAACTTATGTAAGTTGGTGAGTCTTCAGAGCTGACAGCTGAAAGGTCTTCTGCTTTTGTTAAAAATATGTCAAACACATATGTCTTCTTAGTCTTCGGAAGAGTTCAGTCTTCAAGCTTCGAAAGACTTTTTCTTTAAGCTCTGGAAGACTTCACTTTTTGCTTCGGAAGACTTTACTTTTTGCTTCGGAAGATTTCTGTCTTTGGCTTTAGAAGATTTGACACTTAGTTATTTTTCTTTGTACATTGTCAAATCTTTCGAAGTACTTCCTTGTACTTCGGTGCATGCTGAGAGATCTTTGGTTAGCATCAGCCTCTAAGATAATCATCTTGATCTTACAATACTACGGCTGTTAGTTTCTTGAACAGTAATAGTTCGAGTGGCGCTGGATTATATCTTGATACAAAATACTTGTTCGTATGTGAATGAATAGAGGAGCATAATCTTTGTATCGAGTACATTAGCACTCACGATATGCTTGCTGATCCGATGACGAAAGGTTTACCACCGAAAGTCTTTCAAGTGCTTGTAACTAAGATGGGTCTTACTAGAGACTTCATATGATAGCATATTGTTCTTATGAATGAATTATTGTAAAATTCCTCGACTGTTTAAGTTTCATTATCTATAATAATGTATGCATGCACTTATTATTCCATAGACAAATATGTATAATTAGTTGTTGTATATTATAGTCATATTGGACCTAAGTTTGTCAAAATATTTTGTGTTAATGTATTTGTATAATCGAAGGGGATCTTCGTGTTGAAAACGACTCAAATGACTGTATCCTTTTGCTAAGACCTTAACATAAAATTTGATGGGTATTAACTTGGCAAAACTTACAAATACTCATCATGAATGGTTACTCGGGCAAGTGGAAGAATGTTGGAAAATTATCCACATAATAATGACCTTAGAACCATTCATTAATAATAATTAGTTATGCTAATATGACGCAGATAGTCCCTAACATTTATATGATGGATGTAAATGTAACTATTGATAAGTAAATGGGGCATTATGATTTCCTTTAGATATTGGTATATAAAGAGGATACCGGGATTTTAGAAACCATTGATCATTTACATGATTTCCCTGAAGAACACCATCAAGAATCCTCTCTATCATCTCTCCATCAAACTTACAGTATCGTAACGGAATCGTATGGCATCATCATCTTCCACACCAACGATAATCATTCTCACAAGTAAGTATTTCATTCTTTTCTATGTAGATGATTACATGATTGGATTAATATTAGGGTTCTAAGATATTGATGCATAAACTTGAATTAATCAACACTTGAGCCTTGAATTATATTCTTTCATATTTCAAGATTTAACATTTGAATTTTGTATCAAGTTATGCTTTATAAAAATTAAGAATATTCATAGGAAACCCTTCTTTATGAAGTATGGAGCTTCCAAATGAAGCTTTTTAGATTTATATGTTACTGATTGTTTGGTTTCAAACATCTAAGGTTGAAGTTTTCTATCATGTCTTTCAGGCGGCATTCATATTCATTAGTTTATCTAAAGAGAAATTCAAAATAGTTGAAACTTGAGGGTTAATAACTTTAACCCTTCTGAAAGGTCAAATGTTATTTATGTTTATGCAATAACAATTGCAATTAATATTTAATGGCCAAGCCTAAACATTACTATTGAAATTGTTTTTGTTTTTAAAACTACTTAAAACAACTCTGGTAATCTTCGACTAATTATTTTGTGTAATTAGTTAAAGTGCTATTTCAGGTAATTGTAATGAACGTGTTTCTTTACTTTCCTGCACATGAAAGTAGTGCACTGGGAAACATTATCACAGTATATTAGTCAGAGCGATGGGAATTAGGATAGTTTCTTTTGTGCCTATCTGTGTGTTTTCTGAAGTTGCTACTATTGTTGCTAATAATTCGGGTATCAGTAGAATTATGCACTCTGGATATGCTCTACATTCATTCGTTTTATTGAGTATTTTGCTTCGTTCCGTTGTTGCTATTTAGTCAAAATTAATCTAACATCTCAAGAAATACATGAAAAACATTGTCAAATAGCAATGCTAGCTCTTTTGTAACCAATTGTGAATTGCTAATCTTTTAGAGGCTTATTATCATTGTGTAAGACTCAAGTAACAAAACGAATCCCCGCCACGCGGCTGGGAATTAAACTAGTTAAGAATAAAAATTTGAATATATAAATTTATTCTCATATATATTTCGTTTAATTTTTAGGTTTTTAGTTCTACTAATAACACTTGGGCTTCATTTAGGCCTAGTTTTTTATATTTAGGCCCATAACTTGTTTTCTTAACATCTTAACTTATAGCTTATATCACCTTTAAATCCAAAGTAAATTTTACTTTTATTTTCAAAAATCAAAGAATCAATAACATGGAAAAAAACGGGTTATGTCAAAATTAAAGTACACACTTTTCACCGTCTAATTAATAAACATATTGTAACTATCAATACTTATAAAAAGAAAATATATAAACACAAAGATGGTAATGTAAGCAATAGGAAACGTACATACGAATGTTTTCTCATGAGAAGCACAGACAAATAATAATTATAATACCAATTTTATCTATGGTACGTAGCTAGTGTTTAAAATGTAAGAAAATTACTATATTACCATTTTTAATTCCAGTATTTAATTATATTAATCTATGATTTAGATTGTTTCTAGGGTTATCATATTAGCATCACATCAAAAACTTTTTTCTCAGTTTTTCCTTCTTTTTACATAGAGTCAACCCAATTTTTCCTCACTTTCTGTTTTGACCCGAAAATCACCGAGTCGAGAGTTATTTTTTCTCACCGGGTTTAAGCGGGTGATGCTCCTACTCGAGGTCGGGTTTTCCACAGCCTCCCTCGATTCCTTCTCCGTACGACCTAAGAAACAAGGTTGCATTGTTGTATCTATAATTCTATATATCATGGAATTCACTTAAATACACTAGACCAAGTGTGTTTTGGATGTTTTCACTTATTAATAAAAATGACTCCATTTAAAAATAGTTGAGTTAATTACATGAAAAATCTTTATGGTTAGACTTGATTTCACTTTAGATATCTAAGTTTGAGGAATTACAAGATTGATCCAAAGCTTTGTTAAAACATAATACAAAGGTCCTTGTAATGGACTGGCATTAACTTTTCTGTTAAATGCATGTAAAATGATCAAATTACCCATTAATGTTAAAAAGACAACAAATTGAAATAAATTTGGTATGGCCAAACACTTTAGTTAAACCCCCATTGTCCACCGCTTGAGACCCCGCCAGCTACAACCCCACCTCTGGCTGCCAACACTTTCATCGGTGGCGGCAACCCTCCCTCCACCACATCGAAGTTTAGTCCCCCACCCCCTTTCTTCTTCCTATCGCAATCCCATTCTTCCCCATCTTCTCCAGCGACAAACACCGTCGTCGCTTCTCTCAATACCTCTCCTTCATTCGCCGGAGTCCATCAGTGACTCAAATGAACGTGTGGTGGTGGTGGTAGCAGTAAGATCAATGGTTTGATCATTTTAATGAAGAAAGATATGCTATTCTTAAAATTCAATCTATAGTTTATCAATGTGTGTAGCGGTAAGAGACCTGAAAATTTTAAATAGAAAAATTAAGGAATAAATTAATATTTTATTTGGACAACAAAAGAAGCATGCGATGAATCATGAAGCACTCATGGTGTAACACCCGGTCTCTCACACCACCAATATTGTCCTCTTTACCCACGCGGAGCTCACGGATCTGCTTTCGGTTGCCTAGGTGAAAACTTCCCAGGGAGGTCACCCATCCCTGGATTGCTACCACCTGAGCACGCTTAACTGTGGAGTTCTCCTCTCATCCATAGCCAATGCGCCCAAAACGCGTTGGTGATATTAGAGACTAGACATTCCTTATGAACCGGGAATCTCTACTATCTACGGCCGATGTGAGATTTATGTAGGGTGTTACAATCACCCCCCTTTGGACTCATCATCCTCGATGAGCCCGAGAAGTCACCATCCTTGGTGAGGTATGTCCCACATCCCGAATGGCACAGGAGTGGCTCTGATACCATTCTGTAACACCCGGTCTCTCACACCACCAATATTGTCCGCTTTACCCACGCGGAGCTCACGGATTTGCTTTTGGTTGCCTAGGTGAAAACTTCACAGGGAGGTCACCCATCCCTAGATTGCTACCACCTGAGCACGCTTAACTGTGGAGTTCTCCTCTCATCCACAGCCGATGCTCCCAAAACGCGTTGGTGATATTAGAGACTAGACATTCCTTATGAACCGGGAATCTCTCCTATCCACGGCCGATGTGGGATTTATGTAGGGTGTCACACATGGTAGTAACATTTTTTAACGACAAATTAAATCACCGACGGACCACTGGCCCACCCGATCATCTACATTGTTTGAGTATGTAACTTGAAACCACCCTTAGAAGAAAATTCACCATAGGTGAGAGAACCCTCTAGCCTAACCTGGAATCCCCTGTTGTTATCATTGGTGGGAATTGAACGCAAGACCTCCCCCGAATTTTTCTAGGTCTTGAGTTAATTGAGCAAAGTTGTACCAAGGGAAAAGGGTGGTGATGAAGATCCGGTGGAAAAGGGTGTCAGTGGGCCGGTAGCAGCGAATAGTGGTGTCGAGCAAAGTTGTACCAGGGAGGTCAGAGGGGGAAATATTGGGTATCTGTGATTGGGTTTGAGAGGATTGACAGCGTATATGGTGGTCGGAGATGGTGGGTTTGAGTGGATTGATAGTTGTCAATAGACTGGTTGTGGTGGTGGTGGTGACCCGGAGGATTTACCGGATAAAAACAACAATCAACTATAACGATGATTTTTTGTGTTACATTTTGATAAAGAATTAAACAAACCTTATAATTTTCAGAACATTGAGATCAAAGATAAAATAAAACATAACATTAATCAACTCCGAATAGTTTTACCACCAATCACAAACACCCCTCCCTTTCTCCAACCTAACTTCGGTCCACACTCCCGATGGCGTTACTGGGCGACGACGGCCGGGGGTACGAGCTCGCTCGTAAACTCGAATCTCAGGGCGTATGGAGATCATGGCTCGGAGACGATTCTATGTACGCCAACTTCATTCCATTCTTGTCATCACCCTCTTCATGGGAATCCTTCATGAGAACCGATGACACCAAGTCTAGGGCTCAAATCCAACTTCAACTCCGTGCTCGTGCTCTCCTCTTCGACAAAGCTTGCGTTTCGCTCATTCCTCGCTCCAATCGATCTTCTTCCTCTTCTAATTCAAAGCTCAATCCCAATTGTAAGAATCTTGTTGCCCTTTTACACGTTTTGCTTCGATTGTTTGTTAAATAACCTCTTGTTAGATGTTGTCATTTGATGGATTGAAGTAATTGTTCTTAAGTTGCATTGTGACCTGTTTAATTAAGGAAATTTTTAGCATTTACTTGATCGGATTGACTTTCCTAAGTCAATTGCGGACATTTTTGTGTGTAAAATGTCTTCCATCGATGAGGCCCTATGAGGCTGTGATTCGTATGTAACATTTTACCATATTGAGCTGGTTTATACTTGTGAGTTCTTCTTGTCTAATGGCAATTAACCATCTTTTTTTGCTTAAGTTTTATTGTCTACCATCCTGTTGGATGAATTGAAAAATTGTGTTTTTGTTATTGATTCTGCAAGTAATACAAATTTGTAAGAAGTTGATAAACATGTGCTTTTTGTCATAATATTTCTTGTAAGTGGGTTGGTAGAGTGATATCTTTATGCAGTGTATTGACTTTCACTAGAAACTGAATTATAATAGCTTGTTGTGTTTTTTTTTCCTTCCAGATTTACAGTTGCATGGGGATGATGTTTATTATACTCTAGAGAATCCTACACAAAATGTAGCACAACCTTCTAAGGTGTGTTGATTGATTTTTTTTCTATACATTTATTTTTGTATTACCTTGTTATTGCACTATGCTTGGTTTTAAATTGCCCGCATCTTGCGAGCATAATGTGCTGATATGTGTCCACAACGCAATGCCACTGGTGTTGCCATGCGTTTACATGATGCGTCAATATTGCCCTGCAATTTGCAAGACGTGTTTGATGCGTGTAACATGGATTTTTTAAACTGGGTTGGACTTTTTTTTTTTGAACAATCTGAGTTTTTTTTTTTTGACTTTTTTAAGCATCCGGGAGACTTTTTTGATTTCTTTTTAATCATTTTTAAGTCTAGTATCATGTCACCAATGTGTTTTTTTTTGTGTATCTTAAATTCTTGTCAAACTTAATGTTTTTTATGTATATGTAATTATTAGTATTTTTTATCAACAAAGGCATCACATACGTGACGTGTGCGCTTCATTTGATAAAATTAATGAATTTATTGAACTTGGTTGCTTCTTTTGATTATGTATATAGTATGCCAGACACCATTTCATATATGGTAAGGTTTGCGGAACCACATCTGCATTGAGTACTTGATGTGCTTGTTACATTGTGTGGATGGGGGTATAATGATGAAGAAGAGATGTTGATGAACTTGTAGGATAAACATGATACTTGTGTTGATGTTATTTCTTAAATAAGATTAGCTTATGTATCCTTTCTTTTTTCTGCTTATATTCTATCAATCAAAGTTAAGGAACTAGAAGAATGTAGGAGAAGACACTAATGTGCTTGCTAATAAGCTTTCACTGAAAAGGTGATTGCTTTAAAACATCAGAGGTAAAAGACAACCTTTCTCTATGGATTATATGTTTAAAGGGGCTTATCAGATGTTTGATGTTTTTTTTTCCCCAAATTAGCTAGATCATATATTAACATGTGTTAGCCATGTGCCTATTTTTGTGGCAACTAATCTGAGGACAAAGATATAGTACACCATAAGCTAAAACAAACAAACAAATATAGCTAGCAAGTCCCACTCACTTTTTAGTAGGGCAAGTACACCATAAGCTGTTATATGAATTTTATTGCAAAAAGAAATTCCTCTCAATATGGTGTTTGTTATGATATATCCTAAAGAATAGTGATCAAATGCATATGTTTGGTACATTTCATGGTATTAATATACATCATGCTCCAACATGAATATAATAGCACAAAACTTTTGAGTTCATTCATAGCCCTCTTTAGTAGCCTATTCAGTGGACTTGATTTTTCTCACGGTTGTGTATGGGCAGGAAAGATACCACGACCTCTTTGATCTCTCTTGTTGTTTAGCAGGGTCTTGACAGGCTTCGTGAGGTTAGTGGCAAAGGTGTTTCATGGACCGGAAGTGTGGGCCTAGAAACACAAACCAACCTCTCCTAGATTTTATCTCTAGATAATGCATCGAAGCTTGGAGTATGGTGATGATGGGATGCATTTGTTATAGGCCTGTATGTTAGTAATATAATATATCATACTTAAAAACCAATATGAAGTGTTCATAGATTTAATGATTTTTTTAACCAATACTATTTATAGGTTGAATTTTTTAAGGATTCTTCATTACAAGCAAAACAAGATTTTTTGGCTCTTGATCGACTGGAACGTGAGTGAATATCTTTGTGATGATTAGAATTTAGAGAAATTATCTTGCGACTTGCGAGAGCTACAGCACAAGTGCTATATTTAGTTATTGTTAGAATATATTAGGGTTAGCTGTCAATAGGGTTAGGCACTTTAGTGTAGCCTATTAGGATTATGGTTCCGTATTTTGTTTATCTATACTACCGATAGTATAAAATGGATGTACCTAGTTCTTGACATAGCTCTCGCTCTGCACAGGGTCCGGGGAGGGTACATAGCATTAACCTACACTTGGGGAAACAACCTCTACGTACATCAGATCAAAGCAATCCTGCTCTTCCCCGGCTCTTGGTCAAAGCGAGAGCTAAGTCAAGCGATGGGTACGTGCTTTTTTACCACCAATAGATTGTGATAGATTATCAAAGTTAGGAAACATATCTTTTACTTCATATCGGTTATGAGTTAAGTTCCTCCCAAACCGTAGCAGCCAGCACATGCTGCTTCTCACCTACTGAGATACGACCTGCACTTTTAAACCCTAGTCCCTGCATTTTTATTAGTTTCGGTAACCATCTTTTAGTATTGTGCGTCAGTGCCGACATCCACCTTCCCACGCTGCTTATAAATTTTGGCAGCCCCTTTCCACCAGTGTGTAATAATTTTGACAGACACCTTCTGCTGTTGTGTATCAATTCCACCTCTACCATACCAGCATGTGTGAACTCGAGCCTCCTTCCACCACCATGTATCCCTTCTGCAGCGAGTGTGGGATTTCATTGCCACAAATTTCCACTGTACGTCGGCTAGTTTCTGTCGCTGTCTGCTGTCGCTGCCATTGTTTTCAGGCAGTTTTTCAAACAGTTTATTTTTAGATATTCTTTAGATATGTTTTTCTTATTCATGGCAAGCGTTTCTTTTCAGCCTCCCATTATCATCGAGCACATTGATTTTAATTTTCACAAAGTAATAAGTGATATTTTGACCAATTTTGTCAAATCTAATGATCCATAAGATGCATCTAGAGAGTCTCTTCAAGGTTTTCAGGATGAATATATATGTAACAAGCTTGGTGCATTCTATATACACACCTCAACTTGAAGGGGAGTGTTGGAATATATTAGGGTTAGCCATCAGAGTGTTAGTCATTAGGATTAGGCCCATTAGCTTAGCTCATTAGGGTTAGAGTTTCGTTTATTTGTCCATGTATACTACTGGTAGATTGTAAAACATTATCAAACTCAATAAAACCTCTCTTGTACCTTCATAGTTATCACCCAACCTAAATTTAATGAACCTTTTATGTGACATTCAAAATTATCTGCTTTGTTGTATAAGAGAAAATACGAAGTAGTTCAATTTTTTTCCTTATTAAATGACACATGATTATCATTTATGAATTTGCCATTGGTCCTCTGCTCTACCATTTTTTATTACCTTTGCGGATATACAACACATTTTCATACTAAAAAATCTGTAGTTAAAAGCACATAAGGCGGGCGTCTAGGCGCTTAGATTAGAGAAGGCCTAGGCACCTCAGCCATACACAAGGTGCAAATCTTCTAGAAGTGTGACACGCAGTCGTGTGGAGGAATTCCCAAAGTTTTACCTTCAATCATTTAACACTAAGTTGTAGGGGAGGAGGAGAAAGGAGGTAGAAGAGAGAGAACATAGTGTAAGGAAGCACAAGGGAGGGGGAGTGATGAAGATTTTAAGATGGTGCTGCTTACTCTTTTCACATGAAAACATAAATTGTTTCCTTTTCTCTGTATGTATATCAGTATATGAGACAGAAAGGGGATGAAGATATAAGAGGCTTCTCTAACATGATGGGTTGCAATGACTTTGTTGATGTGTTTAGTTTGCCCTGCTCAAGATACTTAAGATATCAAAGCAGAGGTTTCAGAATATACCTTTAAAATCAACTTCAGTGATCACTTAAGGACTTTTCTAGGAAATAATAAGTTGGTTATGTTTAAGTAATTAACTTTTGATTTTTAAAATTGTTATTTTTCAAATTACGAAGTTTAAAATTTTGTTATCTTTGGCTTAATCCTGTCATGTAAAATGGTACATGCTATTTAAATTTTTTAGCCTATTATATATAAACTCTTTATTTTTTCTATTAGTGAGCTTTCTTTTTTGTGTGTGTATTTGGCGTGCCCTTTTTAAGCTTGTGCCCAGGCTATAAGCGAGCCTTTGGTGCCTTGAGTTATTTTACTCTGGCTTGAAGTTTCATATCTTAAGCAAGTTTCAAGGAACTGCCTGATTCTATTCAAAGAAGCTAACTCCGGCTGTATTGATATATGATTGTTTGAGCGGCCTGAAAGAATGTTTCACTTAACATTATTTGATTTTTCTCTTCTAAAATATTTCAGCAATACATAAGAACTATTACTTTTCTACGACTTACAGGTGCTATAAATACGAAGACAACATTTCTTATTCACAAATTTGTGCCATAATGGTACTATAGTAGAGTTGCTGATGTCTAGCTATTTACAAACAAATTTTGTATTTATTGTTATTAACTGTGAAATTATATTAGTTGTGATAACTTATTAAACATAAATTCATAATTAGTTAACATTACAATGGTAATTCATGACTTCCAGCCCTTGTTATTTTTTTTCCTAATGTGACAACACATCTCAACTTGTGAATCTAGTGAGCAAGATCGACTCCAAATGGATTTAACATTAACATATGTTTTGGTTTTAGTTGTAGGAACAAAATTACAAGCTTATTATTGTTTTATTTTTTATGCGTTAAAACCTAGACCACATTTACTTGGAAATAACTAAGGTAAACCACATTTTATTTTACAGGTTCAATCAAAAGCAAGTTTTGGTGTTGGATCTAGGTATGGTGTACACGAAGATGATAGTATGTCTCAAAGAATCCCAGAATCATGGTATAGCCAATTCTTTGAAAAATATAGAGCTACCAAACCATACAGATTACCTTCAGGTGATCGAGAATCTGAAAAACGTACACCTGAGCAAATGTCTAATTATCTAAGAATTGTTGAAAAACATAAAAGAAGCCGGGCAGTTTTTATGGAAGAACAAAATATGGGTCCCAACAACCCCATGTTCGATAATGGGTTGGCTAGAATATCTTCCAATTTAGATGATGACAACGAAAGTTTATTTTTTCCCGAGACAACATTTTCAGCAAACTCTGTACCCGATAGTGCTTTACCTCCTTCAAATCAAATGGATAATATGCATAATGTAAAGTGTAATGGAGTTCTAGATAATTTACCCCCAATAATGACTAAAAGCCCGATAATGTTAGAGAGACTTGGTATAAGACCAGAGTACCTTAATATGGAACAAACAGGGAATCATGATCGTGGGAAAACTGGATCGTCGGGGATGAAAAATAATTTAAGTCCAGAACAAGCAGCAGAGATGTCACGAAAAATAGTTTCTCGCTTGTTAATGGATGTGGGCTTTGACCGGCTTCTGGTGGGCCATTGGATATATTTGGTCAGTTATTTGGCTCTCATATATCCAAATTAGGCCGTATCTTGAAAGTTCTTTCTGATGGTTATAAGAAGGAGTGCTCAGCAATTGAACTACTTAAGATGTTCCTACAAACAATTGGACATGGGTATGTTTCAGTTTCTTTTAGTGCTCTGCATTGTTGGTTCTTTCATATTCTGATGTGTTCTTGGCTTACTCCAGTAATCTTGCGGCTTTTACTGAGGTTGTGAAAGACGGTACCAAGAACAATGTACAACAACAGACACAACTGCAACAAGTTCAGACGATGCAGTCACAGATGCAATTGCAAAACCAAACTAGTGTTAGGCTACCCCATCAGGTTAGTTAACATCTACATATTCCCCCTCTTTTTCTGAACTTAACCTATTCAATAATTATAGATATATACCCATAAAATTTCAATTTTCATCGTGTTGTAAACAGATACCTTTATGGTTAAGAATAATAATCTGTAATTCAGGTACTTCTGTGTATGGACACCTTTCTTTGTTTTTGTACCATATGACAATCACATTTTAATTTTTTAATTTTATATTGTATCACTTCAGGATTATATTATGAGTTCATGACAATATGAAATGCAAATACCGTATATCCACATGATAGTGCTACCGTGAATTCGAGTATTTGACCTTAATTTCACCCTTGCAAATAGTACTCCACAATTTCCCTGACATGAATGAACATGATAACACATCATAGAATTAGGTAACTAATGTTGGGTTTGTGGAGTCTTGATTTGGGCTCGGGTTAAAGACAACTCAGTGGCAGATTAATTAAATTAAAGACCTTGTCTGTTTTTATTTAATTTTAGCCCATTAAGGCTTTCTTGGGGATTAAGTTGTAAACCCTAATTCTCTCTATTTATATTGTATCATTGTACTTGTATTTCCTCACGAATGAGGCAGAAAACAACAAAAGAGTATCCTGGTTGCAGCCCGTGGACGTAGGTCAAATCGACCAAACCACGTTAAATCTCGCGTGTTCATCTTTGTTATTATTTTCTCTCGCGTGTTTCTGCTTGTGTGTTTGTGCGTGGTTTGATCCTAACAACTGGTATCAGAGCTTCAGGCTCTTGATTACTGTGCTATCAGCCGCCGCCGCCACTCCGTCGTCGCCACTCTGCTGTCGCCACCCTGTTCTATCGAATTAGGGTTTCCTGCCGCCAACCTGTTCTATCGAATTAGGGTTTCCTGTTGAACTTACTGGGTAATTTGATTGTCTGCTGCATTTCAAAACTCAGGCGCATTATCAAACTCGTTTGCTTTCGGTTTTTTTTGAATTGGTTTTCATAGAATAGTGGTCAATAGAACAACACTCAAGTTCAGGCAGCCGACCACTGTTGTGTTTGTCACTATTCTCAGTTTTGACTCGACTGTTAAGCATCTGTGGTTTGGAATAATGGCTGAGGACGGGAGAACAAAGATTGAAAAGTTCGATGGTCACGATTTTAGGTGGTGGAAGATGCGAATGGAGGATTTGCTTGTTCAGAAAGACCTGGATATTGTTTTGGGTGAGAAACCAGAAAATATGAAACCAACTGAATGGAAAACTTTGGATAAAAAGGCCAAGGCGGTTATTAGGTTGTCGCTAACAAAGGATGTTGCTTTCAACATTCTGAAGGAAACTACAGCAAAAGGTATCATGGATGCGTTAGCTAATATGTATGAGAAGCCTTCGGCAACAAATAAAGTTTTCTTAATTCGAGAGCTGGTTAATACAAAGATGAAAGTGGGAAGTTCAGTTTTAATGCACATCAACAACTTGAACTCGATTTTGTCAAGACTTGGGTCAGTTGGCATCAAATTCGAGGATGAGGTTCAGGCTCTACTACTGTTATCATCATTGCCTGATAGCTGGGCTGGTACTGTTACAACGATTACTAGTTTCACCAGCGCGTTTACTTTAAATGGGGTTTGGGATATTATTATGGGCGAAGACACCAGACGAAGAAATTCAGGTGAATCATCAAGTGAATTACTGAATGTTGGCAGAGGAAGAAAGAATAACAGAGGTAGTGGGAGCAAGAACAGGAAAAGGAGTCAGTCTAGGGCTCGAAATGATATGACTTGTTGGAACTGTAAACAGGTGGGACACTTCAGGAATCAGTGTCCAAATGATCAAAGAAGTCAACACTGCAGTAGACTACTCAGACGATGATGTTTTAATCTATAGCGTGGAGAGCAGTGTGGATTCCTGGGTCATGGATTCTGGAGCTTCGTTTCATGCTACCCACTGCAGCGAAGCATTGCAGAATCTAAAAGAAGGTGATTTTGGTAAGGTAAGACTGGCGAACAATGATGTTTTTGATGGTACGGGCATGGGTGACATGGATTTAGTTACTTCAGCTGGTTCATGGACTTTGAAAGATGTTAGGGTGATTCCTGATTTGAAGAAACAGTTGATTTCTGTCGGTCAATTGGATAAACAGGGACATGTGGTTAAGTTCGGGAATAAGCAGTGAAAAGTTGTTAAAGGGAATCTTGTCATTGCTCGTGGAAAGAAAATGGGTTCATTGTATATGGTTAGTTTACCTCCTGAAGGAAGTGACGTTCCAGTTCAGAAGAAGACAAAAATCCAGTTCACAGAATCTCGTGGTCAGAAGAAGGTTTGCTTTGCAAGTAAGAAACCTAGAGATACGGGAAAGATTCAAAGTGAATGTGCATGGAAGAGTTCAGGAAAATCAGTTAAAGGATTTCATGGCAGTGGGAGCACAGGTTGTGCTTCAGTCATAGTTTCTAGACGACAGTGGGTTAAAAGAATTAATATTCCATCTTATAAAATCTCTCCAGATGATACTTGCTGAATATGGAGAGTGTTTGTTCTCAGGGTGTTCCAAGATCTGGCAGTTTGTTTCAGTGGGAGCTGGTAGGGACGGAGAATGGGTCAAGGGCAGATACAGCCGTGATTGATATGTTGAAGCTCGGGGGAGCTTCGACGGGCCTTCAGGTTAACTGATGAGAATGCCGCTGCAACCAGGAAGACGGGGAAGATTACAAGAGGTACAAGTGTTCACATCGGAAGGTAGTTTGAAGATGATCAAGCCTCCAAGTGGGAGATTGTTGGGTTTGTGGAGTCTTGATTTGGGCTCGGGTTAAAGACAACTCAGTGGCAGATTAATTAAATTAAAGACCTGGCCCGTTTTTATTTAATTTTAGCCCATTAAGATTTTCTTGGGGATTAAGTTGTAAACCCTAATTCTCTCTATTTATATTGTATCCTTGTACTTGTAATTCCTCACGAGTGAGGCAGAAAGCAACAAAAGAGTATCCTGGTTGCAGCCCGTGGACGTAGGTCACATCGACTGAACCACGTTAAATCTCGCGTGTTCATCTTTGTTATTATTTTCTCTCGCGTGTTTCTGCTTGTGTGTTTGTGCGCGGTTTGATCCTAACAACTAACTGTGAATCACTCGATATTACTATCAGTTTTAGATGAAGGCTTTGTTGAATTTTAGATAGATTAGAGTTTGGTAACTTGATTAGTCCTTAGTGAGCCCTAGAGGGGCACGTTAATTAAAGTACCGAAGAATGGGTCGAACTGGTTAAGTATTTGTTTCTTGGGTTTTGATTGGTTCATTTAAATTTCTTGTGTCAAAATGGATTATATCAAAAAATCACACTGAAACCATGCAGGTTTTATATGTTTACAAGTTTGTCCAAACAAAGTGTATTCCTCTGCCAATCTCTATTGCTCGAATTATTATCCCCTTTCAATGCATATGTCCTTGGTAATTGCATTTAATATGTTGGTTGCTTATGAATTTTAAATAAAAAATGAAAAAGTCACAAGCCAACCTGACCTGCTTGACCTTTTGCTTGCTGTTATAGTTTCCAAGGCAAATGCACAACCAGATGGTTCACCCTCTACCGCAGCAGATGGTCAACCCTTTACAACAGCAGCAGCAGTGGGAAAGAATGCGAAGGCGGCAACCTTCCACATCTCGTCCTGTCATGAATATGGGTGGTCAAATGAATGTGGATAATGAGAGTCAAAGTCAAAGATCCATGGTTGAAGTGAAACTTGAAAACCCACCTGAGTTTCCTGTGGACAACAATACTGCTGCCTTTGCACAAATGAACTATAGAAATCCCCAGATGCAATTCCGCCAGCAGCAATTTGCTTCAATTTCAGCTTTCCAAGCTCAATCTAACAATCAGTTTCGCCCCATGGCTTCTGTCCAAATCCCCCAACTCCAGCAACAAGCCCATTCGCCGTAAGAAACTCTTCTTTTTCAAGAGCTAATTTATATCATTTCAATACAGTATAAATATGATATAGGAGATAATTTCACTTCATGTGACTTTAACCCATCTGAAAAGTTTTCATTTTAACATTTTTTAGCGACATAATCATAATCACCACATTTATAGCTACTCAGCTCGAAATTGCCACCTTCAATATTTAAGATCAAATTCGGTTTGTTTGGATGCAGGAACATGGGCCTAGTTAGAGCTCCACCTGTGAAAGTTGAAGCCTTTCAGGAACTGATGGGTGGGGATTCATCAATGAAGCATGATTCTGATGAAACTAAACTGACCTCGCCAAAGTAAACCAACCAGATATGCAAGGTAATTGTTATTCCTTTCTTCCCCGCAAAATAGGTTCTATTTGACTTTGAGAGTTAAATCTTAGTGTACAACTGAACTTGATATTTTACATTATCTGTGAATGTATAGAGTAGTTGTTTAGTCAGTTTAGTAGGTTTTAGACTAGTGAATCTTTGTCTATTTCTAAACAGCATGTCTAAGTAATGGACTGGACATATAGAGAGATGATAACTTGTGGTTGATGACTATGTTAAGGTGACATATAGGCAGATCTACTTACCTGAATGTAAAGAAGCCAAGAATGACCTCATCAAATGATCCTCCAACTATACACTTTCAACATAGTGCCCAGGTCTTTGTTTTTCTTTTAATATCTTTAAATTAGGTCCTTAACAAATCAATACATTACGAATCAGCTATGTTAGGAATTTAAGAGAAAATGGACACACATGTTCAAACATCACTACCACCAAAACAAAGGTATTGTCTTTTCTCCTTTCACCATTACAAGCCTCCGAGTCGGCTATTGAGTTTAGCTGGAATGAGCCATCAGCCTCCTCTTTATCAACCATTTATGGCATCTTTTTCTCCAACAAGTAACATTGAAATTAGTTGGTTCAACAAGAATGGTCACAATACCAAGTGGTTTACCTATTTGAATCCTTCCATCTTGGTTTTAAAAAGTTCAAGGAACTTCAAGGCTCGTAGGTCCTAAAGGCCGAGGTGATAAGCGAGCTTCACATATGCAAGGCGTTGAGTACAACAAAATAAGCTTTATGTAAATTAAAAGCTTCATCTCTCTTGTCGTTGTTAGTAATCGGTATTCATCAAATGAAGAGTTTTGTTTTTGTGTCTCAACCTCCCCCAAGCCCTAATTTTGACCCGCTTTTGCAAGAAGCACCACCCCGTGATCCTAAGGTATTTCCGAGATCATATTGTGTCTCATGTGCATTTTTAAAACTAAGCAGCTCACCACTGTACTATTACTGCTGTGACCTAACTACACCCCATCATCATTCAATATCTTATGACTTGCGATCTCTATACATCACAATGTTCACTGACCTGCAACATTTATACAATTATACACCAGTTACCACAACGTGTTGAGTTTGTGAAGTCTTTTGCTGGGCTTGGTCGACATGGAGGAAATAAAGGGGATTGGCCTTGCCAGTTATATTTTGGCTTGTAAGTTTCTTTGTCACCGATTTATTAACCCTAGTATCTTATTGATTTAAAACCTTGCTATGTAATTATACTCTTTGTCTGAGCAGTAAGAAAGAGAAAATCCTAGTTGCAATTGTGGATGTTGGTTTCTCATCGAAATTGAACCACGCTAAATTTCTTTTGTTGTTTAATTGCTTCCGTTTGTGTGTGTGTTCGTGATTTCTCCGTGTACCGCTTTGATTGATACCTAGCACAATGTTCACCGTCCGACAACTCAATAATCCTTGAATAATTAACCGCATGTAGTAGAAGGGCTGTCCCCAAACTCTAACCCTAATGTCAAATGAGTTGTATATACTTGGTTTTATTTTGGTAGCTAAAGGATATAAACATATGACCCTTTCTCGAGCTTATCCAGTTACTTCATTACGTCCCGATAAGATGTATCAGTAAAAGTCCTTCAAAATGATGGAACTTTTGTAAAGTTTGTTTAACTGTTTGAGCTTGAAATCTGATGTACCTCTCACAATCACCATATAACCACTATGGATGTAGCTCCACGACCCAAGTGAAAACGTACATAACATTGTCTAATCATGTTTGAGGTTTTTACATGTTTGGTAAGCTGGAAAACACTTGATTGGATTCAAGAGGAATCCATTTTAGTATACAACACTTCTAAAGAGCCTAAAAACAAGACAGGTGGATGGACCCTAAAACAAGTTATGATGCCATTGTTTGCCGCTATCCTACCGAACCATTAGGCGGTGAGATCTGGGATGAGGATTCAAGGGAAACTGTAGTTGGTTTTCGGTTGATGTCACAAGCGATTTTAAGGTTTATTGGCGGTTTTTGCCTCTTCCATGAGTTTTCAAGTTTTGATACGTTGATTTTTATCAGTTATGTAAACGGGTGAAGGTTTGTGGAATACGATTGATTTTAGGAGTTTAGTAGAATATCGTAGGGTATTTGGTGGTCAAAAGGTTTGCTAAGTTTATGAAAAGGAATGATGTAGTGAGTGACGATTGTGTACGTTTCACCTCAACGATATGAACGTCGGGTACCAAGGGTTCTTAATTGAGCGCATGAAGTTTGCATATAGAGGTGGGCAAAATACCCGGGTACGACCCGGTATAGGGTGTACCCGGTTTGGACCCGAAAAAAACCGTAGGGTTGGAACCGGGTATAATTTTCTAGATTTTGGTAGAACCCGACCCGAACCGACCCCATTGAACCCGGGTTGGACCTGGTTTTGACCGTTTTTTTTTTTTTTAAATCTAGCCGTTAATAACGGCTATATAGCCGTTAGCCCCGATTTGTTACCGTTTTTTTGTCTCTTTACTAAAGCTTTTCGATACTTTAAGTATTCAATATTTGTATATTATAAGTGTAACATTTTCTGCCCAAGATTTGAACCCGTTATAAGAAAAGAAAAATAAAAAGGAAAAAAAGATAAGAAAAATAGAAGATAGGACCCGGTGTTCGACACACACACAAGAAAAGAAAAAAAAAAGAAAAAAATAAATTAAACCCGGTATGAACCCGGTTTCATACCCGACCCGGACCCGACCCGACCCTACTTGGGTATACCGGGTAGGGTTTTTATGATCGTGAACCCGACCCGGGTTCGTACCCGGGTACAAAAAACCCGGTTGGGCCCAACCCGGTTTGTACCCGGGCCCGGGTAGGCCCCAAAACCCGGTTTGCCCATCTCTAGTTTGCAAGTCCTCGTTGAGAATAATACGGAATTAGATGCTCTCTTTTTTGTTTTTATTTGTTTTCTTTTGTTTTCCGATACTTAGATATTTGTAATTCTGAGTTATAAATAACGAGCTAATTAGAATTTCTAAACACGTAACCTATCAATTTAAACACACTTGGTACATGATTATAACACTCCCAATATATAAAGCGTATCAAATACAAATTCAAAGTGGTTTTTACGTGAGAAGTGTAGTACATAGGTCTATACCTTTAATAAGTGACTAAGGGGCTGTTTGTTTTTTGTGAGAAGCACTTCCTAACCTCTTTTGTCTGCGCCGCGCAGACCACGCGCAGATGTTGAGGTTTGCAGACTGTTTGTTTTCCGAAAAAATTTTCATTAAAAAGGTCTTTCTGAGAACTGCGTGAAAAAGACAGACCCCATTCACTTCTAACCTCTTCTAACCACTTCTACCCTACCTATTCACTTCACCTTTGCAGGCACCACCGGCCACCGCAGCCACCGCCGACCCCGCAACCACCGTATCACCACTACAAACCACCCAATCGCTGCCCCTCCTCCACCGTGTCTCAAAGCCGATGTTTCAGATCAAAATCAAGTGAAATACCTCTTTGATTCCGCCCAATCCGCATTCGATTCGCCGGTGTACATTGTCGTAAACGCCGCCGGAGTCATCGACTCCACCTACAGCTCAATCGCCACCTCCTCCACCGACGAATTCGATAGAGGTTTTCGCGGTGAACACCAGAGGGGCTTGTTTATGCTGCAAAGAGGCGGTAATCGGCTGAAGGAAGGGGCAGATGAGCTATGGTGAAGATTTTGGCAAAGAAGTTGAAGGGGTTGATGGTGAAAAACTCGGTTGGGGTTGATGGCGGATTTGAGGGCTTTTTGGGCGGTGATGTCGGAGGAGACCGTGGTGGTGGCGGTGGTTGTGGTGGTGGTTGTGGTGGTGGTGGTGGTGGTGGAGAGGAGGAGGAGGGAGATGATGATAGTGGATGAATTTAACATTTTTAATTACAGGCTATTTTTACAGTCTGCAGATGTTAAAAAACAAACAGTTTTCTTATTACAGAGTGCAGACGTTTGGTTCACCTCTTCTTTTGCAGATGTGGTCCACAGACTGCAAACATTTTGCTACAGAAAAAACAAACAACATCTAAGATGATGCAGTGACAATTATGCAAGTTAGCAAACATTAGTTCTCATCGAAATTGCATCTGAACATAACTAAACCGAGTAAATTTTATCCATAACCAAATGTTGACGAGGTTCGGAAAAGATGGAATGTAAACATACCTTACCTCTACCACATGTGAGCATGTGGATAGAGATGTTTCACAAAGACCTCGGCTATAAAGCAATCAAAAATAAAAAAATAGATAACAAAGTGCATAATAAACATAACATATATAATATAGACAATGAGGTCATAATGACCATAAGCAAACAGACAACACATATTGATTGGTCACTATATAATAAGTGAGAGGAACATACAATAAACAACAATATACATGGGATCTTAGGCCATCCATACACAATACACAATACGTACATATTCATGAAATAAAAAGTCATTCATATGCAATATATGTTGATAAAAAATCAAATAGTGGCAGTAGAAAATCAAATGATAATATGCAAAGGGTACAGAAAGGATGATTAGAAAAAAAACCTAGTCCCCTAAGACCTAACTAAAACATGTATAACATATATCTGAACCCTTCTATAAACGTTCTTAACATTTTCCATGCGTCTCTAAATACTTCTATCATGGACCAGAGCAAAAATAAAAATAAAAAAAAATCACAATTGTTGATTTTTTTTATTTAGTTTATCATTTTCAACCTAATTAACTTTTATATACTTTATAATTTTGAAAAATAACCATGTCATCCGATCAAGTATATATTCTTTTATTTGACCGCACTACTGCTTTATATCTTAAGAGGAAAAAAAATATTTTTTTAACATTGACGCACCATGCGTGGTTACGTATATAGTTTCTTATCTTATATTTAAAGGTCAAATGTGCATGATTATATCAGCGCAAATCATGTATATTGTGTATTTATAAACATATGACGAGTTATTATAACATAAAATCATATGTTTCAAACAATATTTTCATTTACATACATATATATGCCCATATATACATACATGCACATGCTCATAGCACACATATGTATGCATATTTGCGCATACACATACATACATGAGCGTAGGGGCAGACTTAGACTTTGAGTTGTGGGCAGCCATCCCCCGTAAAAATTTTGTAGTGTTACATGTATGTGAAATCCCGAGCGCTCCCTTTAAAATTATATAATCGCCTCACTTTTGTCCTCCCATCAAAATTTTTTTACGTCTGTCACTGTATGAGCGATGGTTCTTTATAGAAACACAAATATTGTTTGAACTCAAAAATCCATCTACAACATTTATTTAAGAATAAATTACGATTTTAATCCTTGTGGTTTGATTGTTATAACGTTTTTCATCCAATAGTTTCAAAACGTCCAGTTTAACTACCGTGGTTTAAATTTTGTCACAATTAACTACGTTCCACTAACTTCGTCCAAATTTTTGTTAATTTTTTTGTGAACAAACCAAAATACCCCTCTTTATAAATAAATAAATAAGATATTAAAATAACTATAATAAATAATATATTTTTAATAACCCCTATCCCACCCTCACCCCTACCCCTCTTTCCCTTAAACTCATCACCATCATAACCATGGTATCATCTCCATCATACCACCACCATCTTCATCCCACCACCACCATCGCCACACCACCACCCCCCGTCTCCACGACAACCATATAAGAGTCCTCTTCTTTCCTCTTGCAATCTCTCTCTTTGTGTGTGTGTGTGTGCGATGGAGGTGGTTAGAATATGTTCCATCTCAGCTAATGCCGGCAACCTCACACCACCATCACTGCAACCACCGTACCACCGCCACCCTCGCTCATCAAACCACCACACCACCACCATTCTAAAGAATCATCTCTTTTTTTTTCTGGATTTGGTGGGTTTCTTGTGATATAAGATGGGTTAACAATGGTGAATGGTTTAAAAGGGAAGAAGGGGGTGGTGAGCGGTGGATGGTTTATGGTTGATAGTCTAGTGTTAACTAACGTTCATCTAACAATCAACTAATAAATTCAAGAAATAATTCTTTGATTCATCATTGCACATCCTTTGACCCCATGATTTTGCAATCTTTCTTCCATTTTGATAACAGCATTGTAGATATGAAATCTAGTTAGCTTCTTTTCTCAAGTATAAAGTTTTATAAATTTAGTCAAGTGTAAGGTGATGATTATGGTGGTGGTCCCCGGCAATGGCTCTCATCAAGGGTCGGGTACTGGAGGTCGGTGGGGGATGGCAATGATGTGGTCTAGTCAAAGAGGAAAAGGGTGGTGATTAGAGTTTGGTTCAGATCTGAGCGAGTGACGGGTGGTACCAGTGGAAGTTGTCGGCGGCTGTGGCGGTGGTGGGGTGGAGGTTGTTCGGATGTGATCAAACAAGAAAAAAAAAAGGTGGGGTTGATGTTAGGTACAATGATGTTGAGTGGTATTTTTATTTGTAATATAATAACACTTTCAATCCAAATGTATTTTGTTTTTTTTAAAAAAAGTGACAGAGAAATTGAATTGAGGTAACGCTTTGAACTTAATTGTGACAGATTTTAAACCATAATGGTTAAACTGGGCGTTTTTAAACTATAGAATGAAAAAAAATTATAACCATCAAATCATAAGGACTGAAATCATAATTTACTCTTTATTTAATTATTAAAAAAATAAATGTACATTTTATAATTATAAAACATTAGATAGACCTCTTCTCTAAATGACGAGCTTCCTACTATCTTTTCTTCCTTTTTTGTAACAACCCTCTCCAAATTTAGTTACAATATGCTTATTTTTATCAAAGTAAATAGCTTAATAGTTTCGTTTTATATCATTGTACCGTGCTTATTGTATCAAAGTTCCTATGTGAATTTTTATACAGTTTCAAGTTTTCTATATAAAGTTTTAAATATTATCAATGAGCCCGCAACAATGTACTGGTTTGCAACAGTTTCGTTTTTAATATAAAGTTCTAAATGTTATTAACAACGTCAATATTCCATGTTTTTTATATAAAGTTGTGTTTGTTATCAACATCCTCTTCAACTACAGGGCCGCGACAATATTTTAATGTTAGTTTTTTTAATGGTTTTACACCCCCATTCAAGGTTTGCGTTCGTGACTATATTCCGATGTTAGTTTTTTTATTGTTTAATACTCACGTCGCAACACAAGGGTTTTGTAATATTTAATTGAAAGTTCTATGGATTCATATTAGTTTTTAAAATTATGAAGATATTTAGCCTTGAATGAATTATTCGTGTATATATTCTATTGAGAGGCGAAGCTTATATATTTAAATCACCCATTTTTCTATCGGTGTTTATTTATAACCACCATCTCCAATGTAGTGATGTGAAAGAAGTTTTTTTATCACCGTAAAGGAGAGATGATAGTGCCATCCCCTCCATCAAAGACGGTCTCGTTACATATTGAATTTCTTTCATTTTAATTTATATTTTTATTTTAATAAAATGACAACTAAGGGTGACACATATTATCATCACATTTATTCTCATCAAAATTTTTCCGTTTCTCTCTCCTATTAATTACTACACTAATTACTAATAATTTTATTTAATTTCTTTTTAGATTAAAAATAGTTTTTAATAAATTAAATAAGAAATGTGGATATTAATGTTATTTCTAAGAAACAGATTTTTAAAAAAGAATTTTTCTAGAAACATCAAACTTTTTAAATACGAAATATTTTAAAATTGATATTTTTAATAAGTAAAAATTTTATAAACAAAAAATAATTTAAATTGGGAGTTATACTAAGAAAATTTTTTTAAAATGATATTCTTTTAAAAAGATTTGCTTTAAAATAATGTTTAATTTCTTTTTTAGAAAAACAAATAAAAATTTAAAAACTTAATATCATTGTTTATCACTTATTATCCTTACTCATATGTAATTTTAATTGTATCTTATCTTCAAATAGTATATATTTTTATTTTATTTAATGTTTTATTTACTTAACCCTGTATAATACAGGGGTTTACTAAAACTAGTTTTATATAAATATACACACACTACACTAAATATCATAAATTACAGCCGATTAAAATTATGTATTCACATATGTTGTTAATAATTACACCATTTTTAAATGTAAAACAATAAAAGTCATTAAATAATCACAACAATACTAAAACAACATATATTATTATCAAATTCAACCATTACATTCCAACGGAGCTTTAGCTACTTGCTCAGAAAATGAATCAACTCATCAACACACTTGTCTTGAGCATCTCTGTCACCAAACACACCCATCATCTCTTTAGCTTTGTCTCTATACATCTTCCCCTCTTCTCTCACCATCACAAGACTCAGTGAGTCAGCCACCGATTCCGGAGTAAACGAGCCATCACCATCCTCCCTATCAATCACACATCCAACCCTTTTCTCCACCAAATAACTCGCAATCAGCCCTTGGTCCAGCAACAACGGCAGCAACACCAATGGTTTACCCAGTTGAAGCCCCTCAACCACCGAGCCAATACCCGAGTGAATCAACAACACACCCACCGAGTCATGACTCAGTATCTTGAACTGCGGGGCCCATCCCCTACACACCACACCACGTCCACGTGTCCGCTCCTCAAACCCACGTGGCAACTCGACAACCACGTCATCTGATGACCCGCGCTGATCGATTAAGACCCAGTAAAAAGGTAATCCACACAACTCTATACCTAAAGCCAACTGAGTTAACTCGTACTGACTCGGTTTCGTCTCGGTCCCGAAAGCAATGTATACAACCGAGTCTTTTTCTTGCTTGTCTAGCCACAGTTTGGCTTCTAGCCAACATGCATCATGTATGCATTCATCAGCTGCTGGTAAGACTCCTGCCGGAATGACCGGTTTTTTGTAAAGTTTCTTTAATAAGTTCAGCCACTGGGGCTCGAAGTCGGGGCTACTTCTTACGATCACCACGTCGCACCCGAGGACGGTGGCTCCGAGACGATACACATCGCTAACGTTTTCGTCGACCGCATTGAGGTTTTCATGGGCTCTGGTGAGCTGAAAACGACTGGGTCGAACTGGAGATTCGAACTCAACCCACTTGGGTCGTTTGATGTAATCTTCAAGTGTCGCACGAGAATCATCGCCATGCATGGCCACCTCCGGGGAGCCAACGAACCCAAGAACAACCGCCGGGAACACGCTAAAATAAGCCGAATTTACGCGGTGTTCGGCGGCTAACGGCCCCAGCCAGTAAGTGGCGAAATCGAAGATGATCCAGTCTGGAGGTGAGGTTGTGAGGAAGTCTGCAATGGGGGTTCGGAGGCGGTCGAAGGCGGTTTTGAGGTGTTTGACCTTGTTGGAGGGCAAGTCTTTGGTGGATTCTGCGTAATCGGGGAGACTTTCGACTTTCGGTAGATTGATTTTGATGAAGGTGATGAAGGGAGAAAGGGTTTGTGGGATTTTGGGGAGGCGATGGATGTTTGTAGGGGTTGAGATGAAGGAGATGGTGTGGCCTTTGGAGGCGATGTGTTTCGCCAGTTGGAGAAAGGGAATAAGGTGACCGAAGGCCAGCCATGGGACCATTGCGATGTGGAGCTTAGCATCCTCATGGTTTGCCATGAACAAAGCCTTTGTTCTGAGCTCTTATATATATATACTCCTTTTATAACGCCGTTTGCCACTCGTCTACATTTATTTATTTATTTTTTTCTTCTCTCTCAGAGTGTAATACATCTGCGTCACATTAACTTAACCAACTGTTCTACGTTGGTATAACTTTTCTTTTTCTTTACCCTCTTAATTAGTTTTTCTCTCTGTTTTAAACAATGTCATTCTCATCTTTCATTACAAGAACATTACTCTATAGCAAACACAATATGCATGCCGTCGGTATAGAATGACACATAAAAGTAAAAATATAATTGACATTTTATCTAAAGACAACTTTTTGTTGTTCACATTAGTTTCTCGTTTTTCACAGGGGAGCATTGATCATATTAAAGCTTTCCAAAAGACGCATTTTAAGGAATCCACGTGATGGAAAACGATTTTGTAGCCGCAGGCTAGGGAAGATGAAACGAGTCAAAAAGAACCAAACTCACTTTTATATACTTCATTTAATTAAATGAATCAAAATCATCTTTAACCTACTTTAATAGATTCAAACTTTTAGGTAAAATAAATTAAAATGACCCGAACCTATTTGAAAGACTTAATTAGAGCATTCAACTTTTAGTTTAAACTAGAAGATGGCATTACCTTGATTCAAATTTAAGGATTGTAATTGTTTATTGTTTATTATTTATATATAGATGTATACATGACAAGTTGCCAAATGTGCCATTACTTGTAAATATTTTGATATCTTATGCTAATACGTATTATAATCAAAGTTAATATTATAATCAAATTTAGTCTATCTGTCATTACTTTTAGATATTTTGATATCTTAGGCTAACATACTATAATCAAAGTTAGTATTATAAACATAAATTTAAAGAATTTATAATCTCTGATTAAACAAAATCACTTCTCCAATCACGTTTTTATTTGTTTATTTATTTTCCAGCAAACAAACAGTTTGTACTGCTCTATATTTTACATCTAAAATTACCACGCATATAATTTAAAAGATTGAAACTTACATCTAGTTAGGTAGGTAATATACATCTTACCACGCCTGAGCACCCGTACGTTTTTATGTTCATCTGTTAGGGTGCACTGTTTCAAGGCCGAGAGGGAACATCTTCGCTCCCCCCCTCCAGGAACTTTTTTATGCCTATGCCGGGTGAAAATTCATCGGGTTTTTTAAGGTCTATACATAAAGACTGATACAACCAAAACAACCAAAGAGCTCTCAGTATACATGCATGAAGTACAGAGTAAAGTTACTTCGGAAGTTTTACACAACTCAAAAGAAATAAGCTAAGTGTAAAATCTTCCGAAGCCAAATGACAAAATCTTCAGAAGCCAACGATAAAGTCTTCCGAAGCTTCAGAGACAAAGTCTTCTGAAGCCAAAGACAGATTTCTTCCGAAGACAGAGAAGACATGCTTTCTCTGATCACCTTTTGATTAAAGCTGAACAACTTTCCGCTGCCACTCTAGATTCACCAACTTATATGAGCTGGTGAAAAGGTCCGTGCTCTTTTCAATTGTAAATTATGGTCATTGGTCTGTAACTTTCTACTTCTGTATCTTTTATCATTTTTGTAATACATTAGGATGTGAGCTATGGCATATCATAGTCACTAGTCAAAAGAAAATCTGCAATTGTTTCGACAATTCCTGAAGTTCGTTCGGCGCCAACCGATACGGCGTCCGAGCGACAGGGGTAGCTCCTGGTGTCAGCTTTATCTGGAACTCTACCTGCCTGTGTGGAGGAAGGCTAGGTAAGTCTTCTAGAAATAATTCTAGGAAGTCTCTAACAATTGGAATGTCTTCAATGCTCTTCTCGTCCACTGTCTTTTTTGTAACTAAGGCCAGGAGGGCGAATTATCTCTTTCGAAGACATTTCTGTGCTTTCAAGTATGAGATGATGCTAAGCACAACATCCCTCTTGTCACCTTCTGAAATTGTCTCGCCACTAGGAAGAGGTAACTTATTGAGTTTGTCTCCACAAACGATCTCTGTTTGGTTCTTGGATACCAACCACAACATCAAAGCTACCGAGTGTAACAGTAATCAGATTCATATCGAATGAATGTCCAGCTAAGCCTAGTTTACATCTACTATATACCTGGGCAGCCGCTATAGTTCTACCATCAGCTATCTCCATGGTAATTTCAGAACTTAAGTCAGTAGGCACCACCCTAGCAGTTTACTAAACTTATTGGATACGTAGCTTCTGTCGGCACCCAAATAAAAAAATACTGAGGCGAAACTGTAAGGCCCCGTTTCCGAAAACCTCACAGTTGGACATTCACAGCACAATTTATAAAACATTTCATAATTTATCAAACATTGCAGCGGAACTTTAAATATCAAAAGCCATTCATTAGTTTATAACCACTGTTGCTAAGCAATACATATTTGTTAATAGTTACAAAAGATCATTAGTTTGCATTACAAAACAACAATGTTATATTCATGAATGGATGTCAGCCTTGTCCAGACGAGTAGCCTCCCCGAGTGCCATCCTCAGCAATATTACCTGCCAACTGAAAATGCATAAAAGTCAGCTTTGCTGAGTGAGTTCTAGTTTTAAAATCATTAGGAAATACCTGGTAAGCTTAATATAGGAAAATACCCTTTAAAATACTTTACAAATCTTTCATACGTGTTCATGCATCATACATACATTCAATTAATATTCATTATCATCATTATTAACTTTTTTCGTCATTTCCATGGTCGTTCACTTGAACCTTTTACCCTTTTTAATCTTTCACTTCGATATGGATCAAAGTGCTATACCCCCATATAATGCGCATAAACCTGGTACTGGGCCTGAGGTCTATAAATAGACCCCATCCGTGGTGCACTAATGCTGACTCCAGTACCGGGGCTGCAACAGTGGTCCCCTCAATCTTAAAGATTGACCCTATGTGTATCCTCTGGGGTTAGCTAAACCACACATAGTTGAGTTAACAACCTAGCGGTTGTGAACCTCATTGTGAATTTGCTTGCAAGACTTTTTTACGTTCTTTATGTTCCACTTTTCATTAGTATTAATCTTTCACTTGATTAATAATACTTCATAATTATGAACAAACCACATAAGGCCACATTATAATAATAATAGGGAACATAAGAGCAAACACAAGGCATGGATAAAATAATCAAATAGCATAAGCAGGTCAACCCAAGGTCAAACCCTACAATTCTGCTCACTCCAAAATTCCAAAAAATCAGCTAAGTGTTCTAGGCGCATGAGGACTATGCAGGCGCATGACCACTGCCTAGGCGCATTTCAACTATTCTGGCGTATGACCTGTATACTTAGGCATTTCCAAATCACTTCTGGGTGCATGAGCCTCTTAGGCGCATGGGAAAACACTTAGGCACTCCATCATCCTGGGCGCATGAGAATACTTGGGCGCATGAGCAACACTTAGTATATTTAGGCACAGTTTGGGCGCATGGTCACTATTGGGGCGCCTGAGCCCCTACTTAGAACTTCTAAGGCAATTTTCATCCTTCATAAAGGCCTTGATCTTTTCTAACTTCTCGGTTGTAGCCTTGATCACCTCGATGCTTCCCAGTTCTTTCTGCCCAATGTCTCCCCAACATACGGGCGTTCTACACCTCCTACCGTATAACATCTCGTATGGTGGCATGCCAATGCTGGCATGATAGCTGTTGTTGTATGAGAACTCTGCTAACGGTAAGTGGTCATCCCAGCTTCCTCCAAAGTCGATCACGCATGCTCGGAGCATATCCTCGAGCGTCTGAATCGTCCTATTAGACTGACCATCCGTTTGAGGATGGTAAGCCGTACTGATGTGTAGCCTCGTCCCCATCGCATCGTGAAACCTCTTCCAAAATTTCGATGTGAACCGGGTGTCACGGTCCGACACGATAGACACCAACACACCATGACGAGCCACAATCTCTTTCATAAATAGATCCGCCAGTCTCTCAGATGAATATGTCTCGCGAATCGGTAGGAAGTGGGCACTCTTGGTCAGACGGTCAACAATCACCCATATGGTATCATACCCCCTCGCCGTACGGGGTAGCTTCGTGATGAAGTCCATGGTGATGTGCTCCCACTTCCACTCGGGTATATCCAAAGGTTGAATTTTCCCGTATGGTTTCTGATGTTCTGCCTTCACTTGCAAGCAAGTCAGGCACTTACTCACGTACTCCGCCACATCACGTTTCATACCCGGCCATCAGTAGTCCTTCTTCATATCCTGATACATTTTGGTGGCACCAGGATGAATGGAGTATCGAGTTTGATGAGCTTCATCCATAATCCGCCCCCGTAAGTCTCTATAACGAGGGATCCACATCCGCCCGAAGCGGGTTCTGACTCCGTGGGTGTTTTCTCTCAACTCCGTGACTAGACCTCTCATCCTTTCAGAGTTAAGGCGATCCTCTTTCATTGCCTCATCCTGAAATTCCTTGACCTGTGTCAACATGTCAGAGGTCATTACCAATTGATAAGCTTTCACCCGGATTGGCTGGGGTCTTTCCTTACGGCTGAGGGCATCAGCCACTACGTTGGCCTTACCCGGGTGGTAATGGATCTCACAATCATAGTCCTTGATCAACTCTAACCACCTCCTCTATCTCATGTTGAGATCTCTCTGCTCAAAGAAATATTTTAAACTCTTGTGGTCCGTGTAGATGGTGCACTTTGCCCCATACAGGTAGTGCCTCCAAATCTTTAAGGCAAAGACCATAGCCGCGAGCTCCAAATCATGAGTGGGGTAATTGACTTCGTGGGTCTTTAACTGTCGGGACGCATAAGCTATCACTCTTCCACGTTGCATTAGCACGCAACCCAGTCCCGAATAAGAAGCATCTGAATATATCACTAAGTCTTCACTCCCTTCGGGCAATGTGAAGACAGGAGCCAGGGTTAGTCTAGCTTTCAACTCCTCAAACGCATCCTCCTGTTCCCGTCCCCACACATACTTCACATCCTTGCGTGTCAACTTAGTCAAAGGTGAGGCTATCTTGGAAAAGTCTTAGATAAACCTTCGGTAGTAACCCACCAAACCCAAAAAACTGCGAATCTCGGATGGCGTCTTTGGAGACTTCCATTGCATTACCGCCTCAACCTTTGCCGGGTCTACCATAATTCCTTCGGTATTCACCACATGACCCAGAAACTAGACTTCCCTCAACCAAAAAGCACACTTAGAGAATTTAGCATAAAGCTTCTCCCTTCTAAGTGTCTCCAGCACCTCGCGTATATGACCGGCATGTTCTTCCTCGCTCTTTGAATAAATCAGAATATCATCAATAAACACAATCATTGATTTATCTAACATCGGCAGACACACTCGGTTCATCAGATCCATAAAGGCAGCTGACGCGTTAGTTAAACCGAATGACATAACGAGAAACTCGTAATGTCCATAACGCGTGCGGAACACTGTCTTCGGGATATCTTGTTCCTTTACCTTCAGCTGATGGTAGCCAGATCGAAGATCTATCCTGGAAAACCAACTGGCACCCTGAAGCTGATCAAATAGGTCATCAATTCTCGGTAGGGGGTATCGGTTCTTTACTGTCAACTTGTTCAACTCCCGGTAGTCTATACACATTCTCATACTACCATCTTTCTTCTTTACGAATAATACCGGAGCACCCCAAGGAGAGATACTCGGTCTAATAAACCCTTTATCCATCAGTTCCTGTAGCTGATCCATCAGTTCTTTCATCTCGGTCGGAGCTAACCGATACGATGCCTTGGCAACGGGTTGCGCATCGGGTATCAGGTCAATCTGAAATTCAATCTCGCGGTCCGGTGGCACGCCTGGTAAGTCTTCTGGGAACACGTCTGGGAAATCACACACAACGGGCACTTCTGACAATTGTGGTATTGACGCGTCGACATCCTTTACATATGCCAGGTAGGCACTACATCCCCATCTCATGCACTTCTCTACCACCACCATTGATATCACCTTCGGGACCGTAGTGACACGATCACCATAAACCGTCACCGCACTTCCATCGGGCGCAACTAATCGAATCATCTTCTTGCGACACACGATGTTCGCCTCATAGGCTGCTAACCAATCCATCCCTAGTGCTACATCAAATCCTCCTAGGGGCATCACATATAGCTTAGCAGAGAACCTATGGCCTTCTAGTTTTATGCCACAATCTTCAATCATACAAGAAATTCTGGTTGACTTACCAATTAGCAGTTTCTACGTCAAAGGTCTCGTCAATACTTCTACTACTAACAGGAAACTTAGCACAGAAAGCAGTAGATATGAAACTCCTACTAGCACCAGAATCAAATAATACAGAGGCACAAGTTTGATTTACTAGAAACATACCTGACATGACGTCGGGGTCTACCCGTGCTTCCTCTTAGGTCATCGTGAAAGCTCTAGCACTTGCCCTCTGCCCCCTTCTTCAGCCACCTTCTTGCCCCCAGAGCTCTCAGCCCTCGGCTTCCTGCACTCGTGGCTTCTGTGGCTAGTCCCGCCATAATGGAAGCACCTCGACACTCCACAATCTTTTGCCATATGACCGGGCTTCCCATATCTGAAGCAAATATTCGATCCCAAACGGCATTCCCCTCTATGTTCCTTCCCACACTTGTCACACCGCTTCAACCCCGAGCTTGCAGCAACAACCCGGCGGTCATCCATCCTCGGCCTCTTGTTATTCGGGATGAAACCACCACGCCCGAATCTCTTCCCGTTCCAACTCCTATCGCCACCACCAGTCCTCTTCTCCTCAACCACCGCTACCTCCCTTTCGTCATATAGTCTTCCCGCCAAATCCACTGCCGACCTAAAAGTGCTTGGCCGGGCAGTAATCAAGTGCCTGCGAATGTTAGCTGGTAACCTCTGAATATACCGCTTAATCTTCCTTTTTGCTGGCGTAACCTGATCGGGCACCAGCCTCGCCATCTCGTTAAATTTCGTGGTGTATTGCTGGTGGGTCATTGTGCCTGCTTCCAGCTGTAGGAACTCTCTCTCGATCTTGTTGAGTTCCCGATGAGGACAGAACTCCTCGATTACCAGCTTCTTCAACTCTCCCCACTTTATTCTTCCGATGGTCCGGTTACTCTCGGCCTGAACAAGGTTGTCCCACCAACACAGCGCCATGTCGACAAAAGAGTTAGTGGCAAACTTCACCCTCTGGTCCTCTCGACACTCACTGATTTCCAGAACAGCCTCCATCTCCCTTACCCATCGGTGAGCAGCAACAGCATCACCATTGCCATCGAAAGTAGGGGGTCTACATCGTTGGAATGCCCCGTAGCTGCATCCCTTTGCGGTTTCCCGCACCACCACTTCCTCATCATCACTAGAGGCTCCTCCTCCAGCATTTAGCTCCTCTTCCTCATCGTGATCTGTCACATCCTCTCTCCTACCAGCGGTCGTTCTCCTCTCCTCCTCCTTCTCCTTCCGTTCATCCTCCCTCACAGATCACTTCAGTCACGACAGATGGTAGGATCGTCTGCATAACTTGGTGAACCACCTCCACCACTGCCTCTTTCACTGAGGCCCTCAGGTTGGCACTCTCATCACCGCCCTCCGGGTGATGAATCTCAGGCTCAGTAGGAGCCATCTTTTCAGTCCTAGTCTTGTTCTTCACGGCTCGTGGCCTACCAGCACGACCACCCCGTGTTCCACCTAGAGAAGCCTTCGACGATCTTCCTCCCGCCATCCTCTAACCACTATAAGATTCAAACACCAACAGTGTCATTCAAGCTAATAGCTCAGTTTATGTCAAGTATAGTAAGTCCCTAATTACAGTGGCCAGTTGTGATTAGCCACTTACTTTACTCTTCATTCCCCAAGCATTTCCTATCCTGACTACATTAGTATTCAAATCTACTAAGGGCACATAAATCAAATAGCACACGCACATAATGTCGGTTATCATTAAGAAAAGAAATACCTGATGGCACGTAGCTACTCGGGCTGGCATCCCTCCATTCGTCCCATTCTCAGTTTAAGTTTAGGTTTTTGAAATTATTTACCTATTTCTCTTAAACTTTGGCTCTGATACCAACTTGTAAGGCCCCGTTCCCGGAAACCTCACAGTTGGACATTCACAGCACAATTTATAAAACATTTCATAATTTATCAAACATTGCAGTGGAACTTTAAATATCAAAAGCCATTCATTAGTTTATAACCACTGTTGCTAAGCAATACATATTTGTTAATAGTTACAAAAGATCATTAGTTTGCATTACAAAAAAAATGTTATATTCATGAATGGATGTCAGCCTTGTCCAGACGAGTAGCCTCCCCGAGTGCCATCCTCAGTAATATTACCTGCCAACTGAAAATGCATAAAGTCAGCTTTGCTGAGTGAGTTCTAGTTTTAAAATCATTAGGAAATACCTGGTAAGCTTAATATAGGAAAATACCCTTTAAAATACTTTACAAATCTTTCATACGTGTTCATGCATCATACATACATTCAATTAATATTCATTATCATCATTATTAACTTTCTTCACCATTTCCATGGCCGTTCACTTGAACCTTTTACCCTTTTTAATCTTTCACTTCAATATGGACCAAAGTGCTATACCCCCATATAATGCGCATAAACCTGGTACTCGGCCTGAGGTCTATAAATAGACCCCATCCGTGGTGCACTAATGCTGACTCCAATACCGGGGCAGCAACAGTGGTCCCCTCAATCTTAAAGATTGACACTGTGTGTATCCTCTGGGGTTAGCTAAACCACACACAGTTGAGCTAACAACCTAGCGGTTGTGAACCTCATTGTGAATTTGCTTGCAAGACTTTCTTACGTTCTTTATGTTCCACTTTTCATTAGTATTAATCTTTCACTTGATTAATAATACTTCATAATTATGAACAAACCACATAAGGCCACATTATAATAATAATAGGGAACATAAGAGAAAACACAAGGCATGGATAAAATAATCAAATAGCATAAGCAGGTCAACCTAAGGGCAAACCCTACAATTCTGCTCACTCCAAAATTCCAAAAAATCAGCTAAGTCTTCTAGGCGCATGAGGACTATGCAGGAGCATGAGCACTGCCTAGGCGCATTTCAACTATTCAGGCATATGACCTCTATACTTAGGCATTTCCAAATCACTTCTGGGCGCATGAACCTCCTAGGCGCATGGGAAAACACTTAGACACTCCATCATCCTGGGCGCATGAGAATACTTGGGCGCATGAGAATACTTGGGCGCATGAGCAACACTTAGTATATTTAGGCACAGTTACATGAGAATACTTGGGCGCATGAGAATACTTGGGCGCATGAGCAACACTTAGTATATTTAGGCACAGTTTGAGCGCATGGGCACTATTGGGGCGCCTGAGCCCCTACTTAGAATTTCTAAGGCAATTTTCCAGGCGCATGAACCCTAGTTAGTTAGGCATTTTTCTACTAAAATTTCAGGCGCATGGGCCCTGTATGGGCTCATGGCCAACAGTTGTGCAGTTCTAAACTTCAGAATCATTTCCAACCTATTCTAGCATCTGTTCAAGGCCTAAATATACTTCTAAGCATACCCAACACATATACAAGCACCATACATGAACATAATCATACATAAATATACAGGTACAAAGATACAATCATAAAATCCATTTTAAAGCATTTTCAGCCCCAAAATCAGTTTAAAAGGGCACATAAACGGGGTCTAGAACTCACCTAGTGTAGCAAACAAGCAAAACTCCTCCGAACCTGCTTGTACACGAGTTCAAACACCTATAACAAGCATAAACAAGCACCAAAACACCAAAAACACTTAATAATCGGTTTCTAAGGGTGATACCACAAAGGAACCAAACCAATTAACATGTAAACACACTAACCTTGAAGATTTTCAGCTCTATTTTTCTTCACAACCGAGAGAAACCCTAAAATGAAACTTCTTCTTTTGTTTTCTTTCGGTAGCAGTAGCAGCAGGAATGAGCATGGGCGACCATGCTCTTTATACACATATTTTTGACTTTCTGGTGTACTTTTAAACTTTACATCCCTTATCTTTGCCCCTTCTTTTATTTCTTCAAGATACTTTCTTTTCTTTTAATGTGACAAGGATTTCGGGTGTTACAGAAACAACCATTTCTGTCAGTTTTCCTTCTTCTTAAGCCTTGGATAGTTTCTATTGAAATACACAGATTGTCCACACTCATAACATCTCTTTGTGCTTCTTGTGGCTGAGGTGACTTGGTTGGGATGTTCACACATCGGTTCTTAATGGCATGACTGTAACACCCGGAAAATTCAGTAAAAAAAAAGAGAGAAAAGAAAAGAAAAGGGAGAAAAAGAGTATCACTTAAAAACAAGGGGTTAAATGTGTACAAGGGGCAAACTTGCCCATAATAGGATTCAAAAAGGAGTATGGCAGCCCGTACTCCTCTTTTCACACACACTCCTGTTGGGGTTTTCACAAGTTTATCAGAGTCATTTTATCCATATAAAATGAAAAACGCAGTGGAATTAGGATGAAAAACTTGTTACAGTTAATATATGTCAACCATTTTATATATCTGTTAAAAACCCGTAATGGATCGTTATATGAAAAACATGCTTACAAACAACATAGGGTGTTTAGAAAACTACCTCTCGAATGGGTTAGAGGAAGATGATCTGTGAACGGCAGCTTCCAAATTAGGAGGCCTCAAGCTTGCCTACCCCAAGCTTCTAACAAACACCAGGCTGCTAGGATTTATACTTGAACGATCTTTGTTCTTGGTTTTCTTCGACCGATCAAGAGAAAAGCAACAGAAACGTGACGTGTACCTTTTGCGTGTGTTGTAAGTTAGCAGAAAGAGTGGTTGAATGTAATCATATATTACACGTTTTGTGAAACTGAATTTCAGAGAGAGAGAAAAGTGGGTCGGACCCAGTCCCTTAACCCATCCGCATTTCTCTAACATTCATCCGCATTAGTAAATGCGGATGAACAACCTCTAACCGCATTTGTAAATGCGGATGAAGAAATTTCATCCGCATTTCCCAAATGTACATCCGCATTTGTAAATGCGGATGACTAGTTCCATTAGCATTTCCTCAAATTCACATCCGCATTTGTCAATGCGGACGATCAATTTTGTCAGCATTTCCTTAAATGCTCTTCCGCATTAGTAAATGCGGACAAAGAAATTCCTTCAGCATTTCCACAAATGCACATCCGCATTAGTAAATACGGATGAAGAACATTCATCCGCATTTCCTCAAATGCAAATCCGCATTAGTAAATGCGGATGAGTAATAAAGAAATGCGGACAAAAGACTTATATTGTTGTTCAACCATTTGAATAACAATATAAAATACTCTCTCTCTAGAATAAATTATCTATATAATTTATTCTCAATACTAGTTCAAATATTTAGAAACCTAATTTTTAAATACTTTAAGTGTCAATATTTATTTACATGATCATATCATAAAATAAATATTGTAGGTGTTTGTCTAGCTTGTTATTGGGTATGACCCGACTTGGATCATAACGTACTAGCCACATCGATTCAATACGTGTCTTGGACAGACCGTTCCCAACAATTTTCCACTTGCACAAGATGCATAGAGGATTGATGCAAGTAGTAAGTATTGCCTAACAACGGTTTGCTACCCCTAATACGCATGACAAAGTGCCATTCAATAACATCATCTTCTTCAAGTCCCATACTTGAAAATGATTTAGGTGAATCTATCATTTATCCTTTTGTTACAGATGTCATGTTAAATCCAGAGACACAGAATGATCATTCTCTATTTATTTAACTTTATCAGGCCTTAGACATCATACTCTCAATGAATAAGAGGAACGAATCCCATCTTGACTACATACGTTTCTCATAATCACCTTTTATCACACCCGAAACTAGCCTTGTGTACTGCCCATATTTCAGAACAGCGAAGAACTAGATCAAAGTATAATATTTGGTGAATATCGAAACCCAATATGTATCTCAGGTCAGAGGATACTATGATATTCGTCTTTACTCAAATTTACTTATAATCAATTACATAATTCCATGCAGTAAAATTTGATAGCGGGTCAGTCCAATATTTGTATCCCACAAATATCTATGAACCTTGGTAGCAGCCTCTTTCTCTATATTCATACCTTATGAATATCCACCAATCCAAGTTTATAATAGTCTTACCTTCATATTTGTTCCCACAAATATGACCGACTACGGACATTTAGAATAATAAACATATTCATGGATCTAAACATGCTAAAATGGAACATAACTTATAGTATCATAATTATATATATATACGAGTCAAAATAAAAATTGTTCCGATATTTAAATACTAAATAGATCAAATCCAATCACTAGAATATCGAAGTCCTAAGGCACAAGTATGACTCTCATGCTTTGGCCTTTCAAGGAGCTTCGTGAGTGGATCCGCGATATTTTGATCGGTGTGAAATTTGTGAATACATATCTTTCCTTTTTCAAGTTCATCCCTTATGTAGTTGAATCTCCACATCCTGCTTTGAACTCTTTTAGGACACTACCCCTCCATTCATAATGAAGACATACCTCAATTGTGATCGAGAATCATCTCTATCAGTCTGGAAACTCGCATCCTTGTAACCCTTTACAACGAGTTCCTCTTCACCAGATCCGTATATTAGAAACATATCCTTAGTCCTCCTAAGGTATTTCAATATGCTTTTAACAGCCATCCAATGGCTATTTCCTGGATTCTGCTGAAATCTACTCGTCATGCTTAAAGCGCATGACACGTCCGGTGTAGTGCATATCATTGCATACATGATGGATCCTATAGCAGATGCATATGGTATTTCCTTCATCCTCTCTTGCTCAACCTTTGAGCTTGGACATTGAGAAGCATTCAATATTGTCCCTCTTTGAATAGGTACAAAACCTTTCTTAGAGTCCTCCATCTTGAACCTTTTCAAGATTTTATCAATGTATGCATTTTGGTTTAAACCTATCAACCGCCTTGATCTATCCCTATAGATCTTTATTCCCAAAATATAGGCGGCTTTACCAAGATCTTTGATGGAAAAACAACTTCCAAGACAAGTTTTAACACCTTCCATGGTTGGAATGTCATTTCCAAACAATAGTATATCATCAACATACAATACTAAGAATGTGACGATGCTCCCACTAGCCTTCTTATACACACAAGCTTCATCAGGGTTCTTGATGAATCCAAATTTCTTGATCTCTTCATCAAAACATTGATTCCAACTTCTCGATGCTTGTTTCAATCCATAGATTGATTTCTTTAACTTGCATACTTTATTAGGATGTTGTGGATCGACAAAACCATTGGGCTGAATCATATAGATATTCTCTTCGAGATGTCCATTAAGAAAAGCAGTTTTGATATCCATTTGCCAAATCTCATAGTCATAATATGCAGCTTTGGCAAATAATATCTTAATTGACTTTAGCATTGCCACAGGCGAGAAGGTCTTATCATAATCAACCCCTTGAGTCTGAGTGAAACTTTTTGCTACAAGTCTTGCTTTATAAGTATCCAAGTTTCCATGCATATCGGTTTTCTTCTTGAAAACCCACTTACATCCAACCGGTTTGGAGTTAAGAGGTGGCACAACCAATACCCACACTTGGTTGTCATACATGGATTGCATCTCTACATTCATGGCTTCAAGCCACTTGTCATAATCTGAATTGGACATTGCATCATGGTACATAGTTGGTTCATCCGAGTCAACTACATAGCATCCATTCATGAAAAATCCATATCTTTCTGGTGGATAGCTAGTTCTACCAGATATGCGAACGTTTTATGTGTATTGATCAACCACTTGATCATTATCAACAACCTCTTGTTGATTACTAATATCAACCAAACGTGTATCGGCTTGTGGTTCTCGATCCTCATCAAGTTCCACTGTTCTATCGGTAGTTCCTTCCATAAGGAACTTAGTTTCCAAGAACTCAACCTTTCGAGAAATAAATACCTTTTGCTCTGTGGGATTGTAGAAGTAATATCCCATCGAGTCTTTGGGATATCCTACAAAGATACACTTAGTGGATCGTTTTGCTAACTTGTTTAGAGTGTTCTGCTTAACATAAGCTTCACAACCCCAGACTTTTAAATATGATAACGATGGAACCCTTCCATGCCATATTTCAAAAGGTGTCTTATCCACTTTCTTGGTTGGGGCCATATTCAGAATACGGTCCGCGGAGAGCAATCCGAAACCCTAAAATGACAGAGGTAGTGTGCTTCTAGCCATCATAGATCGAAACATATCCAATAGGGTTCGGTTTCTCATTTCAAACACACCATTATGTTGTGGTGTTCCGGGTGGAGCAAGCTGTGAGACAACCCCACAACTCCTGAGATGATCTTGAAAGGCATCACTAAGGTATTCACATCCTCTATCTGAACGATGAACTTTGATTGTTTTGTTGAGTTGATTCTCCACTTCATTCTTGAAGATTTTGAACATTTCAAAAGCTTCATCTTTGTGCCTTAACAAGTACACATAACCATAATGACTATAATCATCGATGAAGGTAATGAAGTATCTTTCACCATTCCTTGTCATTGCTTTAAAAGGACCACATACATTCTAATGTATGATTCCTAATAAATCTTTTGCCCTTTGGTTAGTCCCACTAAAGGGTTCCTTGGTCATCTTTCCTTGTAAACAAGATTCACACTTATCAAATGAACCCTCCTCATTTGCTTCCAAAAGACCATTCTTTTGAAGTGTTTGAATGCGATTCTTGTTTATGTGACCAAGACGATAATGCCAAAGATATAATTCACTTAAACCCATTTTAAGTTTCTTGGTACTTGATTGGTATAACGAGTTATTAATGGATGAGTCATCATGAACCAATTCATAAATACCATTAAAAGGCATAGCCTTGAAATAAAGTATGTCATCCATAAAAACACAAATACAATCGTTTACTAACTTTAATACATGACCATATTGTTTTAGAAGGGAAACAGAAATTATATTCCTAGTCAAACTAGGAGCATACAAAATATTCTTCAAAATGACTTCCAAACCACTTGGAAGCTTCAAGATATAGTCTACTTGGGCTTCGACATCAACCTTTGCTCCGTTGCCCATGTAGAGACTAGTATCCCCTTTCTTAAAATGCTTATTTTTTTTGAACCCTCTGCAACAAATTGAAAATATGAGTTCAACATTCGGTATCCAATACCCATGTGTGTAAAGAAATAACATTAAGTTCAATATGGATCATGAAAGTTGTACCTGAGGTCTGCCCAACATCCCTCTTGTTTTTCAACTCTTTGAGATAGATTAGACAATTCCTCTTCCATTGTCGAGAATTCCTCTTCTATTGTCCTATCTCACCACACTCAAAGCATGGATCGTTCTCCGTAACCTCTGGCATCTTAAGCATCGGTTTTGGTGGTCCCGCTTTAGCTTTTCCCTTACCCTTTCCTTTGACATATCCCTTGCCTTTGGCAACATTTGCCTTGGGTTTGGGGTGATGCCTTTTCCTGTTGCCACCCTCATTGATCGTGAGAATCGGTAAAACCTTTTACCCATCCCTGCTTCAGCTGTTTTGAGCATTGCATGAAGTTCCCTAATGCTCTTGTCCCATCCATTCATGTTATAATTCATGATAAACGTCTCAAACTTCTTGGTTAGACCATTGAGGATCAAATCCGTGACCAACTCTTTTTAGATGGGACAATTCAGCCTTTCAAGGCGATCAATGTCGCTTTTCATCTTCATCACATAAGTTGACACCGATTGGGTTTCTTCCATTCGACATGCATGAAGCGCTCTAACCGTTTCGAAGCGCTCTACCCTCGCTTGTTGAAGGAACATTTCCTTTAACTGGGTAATCATGTCGTATGCCTCATGATGTTCAAAATACTTTTGAAGCTCGGGAATCATGGTTCCCAACATGAGGCAAGAAACTTGCACAGAATCCTCAGTGTGCTTAACCCAATCATCATAGGCATCAACATCATCAATGTTGGGTTCATCGGGAATAGGATCGTCCAACACATATGATTTCTTTTCTTGCTTGAGAACAATTCTCAAGTTTCGAAACCAATCCATGAAATTATTATGGTTGAGACGATCCTTTTCCAGGATAGTTCTTAGTGACAGGTTATGGACGGTCGGGAAGGTAGTGTTGTTATTTGCGGCCACTACTACAATATAAACAAAGTTCAACTTTAGTATTTATAAAAATGAAATTTTAATTTAATACCCTTTCATGTCTCAAAGACAATTAATAATTAAAATCTAGAATCCAACGTTACATTTAAATAATGGTTAGGTGACCTTTATCCCATTATTTAAATTAACAAGGTAGTCAACATTTGACAATTGCAACCCTTTGCAACTTCTAGTTTATGGGATCAGTTAAACACCTTTATGTTTAGTCAGCATGTTTAATCCCATCAACACCATTGTACGCCATGCTTCGGTGACCCTATTCACATGGTTTCCAACTCAAGTCGTCCTACTTATACACACGTGTGAGTTTACACATACAGGTGGTTAGGTGACCTTTATCCCACAAATATGTTAAGCCCACCTCAAACACACAAGTTCCCTAAATATGGTTAGGTGACCTTTATCCCACAAAGAGTTCCCAAGTGATTCAAGTGTTGTATAAAAGGATGGTGTTAAACTTGTTTAAAAGGGATTTTGTTTCCATTAATTCTAGTTATGAAAACATTTTGTACCTTACATTTGCATGCATTCAAATGCGTGGTATATTAGTGAAACCAATTTTCAAGGTTCTTTTAATAAAACCCAATTTTATTGCGAAAACATTAACCTTTAATAAAACCATTTTATTACCCATGTTAATGTTTCCAAAAGAACAGTTTGAAGCTTGTTGTTGATTTCAAATTGTTTAACAGTGCATATCCAAATATCACATAAATAATAAAATTAAATCAATCATACAAGCAACACATACAACAACAAGTTCATAACCATAGACAACTAATTTAACATCACTTGTTGACCGAAAAAAGTGAGTTAATTAGGTCCTTCCTAAGGGTAACACTTGTGTTGGTGAACTCCCACTTGATCCTGCATCCAAATGCTTCAAACGTCCACTTTGTGTTGTGATTCTCCCATTCGATTTGGGCTTCCAAATGGACTTAAATTTCTGCACCAAACTCCTTTGGGCCTTTAAAATATGTTTTCGGTTATTAGGCTTAAATCCTATTTAAGAGCTATAAAGCCCTTTGGGCACAAAATTGGCCCAAACCGAAAAACATCCTTGTTGCATCTTCTTTTATAAAATATATCCTATATATATTTTCTACTAAAAGTAAAATGCAACTAATCTATTTATTTTACATACCAAATGAAAAATAAATAAATTACATAGCTAATAGGAAGAACAAATACATTTAATTATTACAACCCATTGAATAATCAAATACAAATCACAACACATCCAAACACAAGGTCTCGACTAGGTTATGAACTCCTAAATACATATCCAAATATGTAATCAAAAATCCGAGAGCTTCCCCTTGAACCACTGATTTTCGGTTAATGTATAAACAAACCGAATATCATGATTCTTGTCCAAACAACTAAATAATCCAATTGATTAAATTTTTCAAGATTACAATATGCATGTAAAGAAGAATCTTGAAAAATTCAGGGGAAACATAGACCAAAATTCTCGGTCTGTTGGTGAATTAACAGCAAGAAACCAAGATTTCAGTTCAAATGAAGCAAGTATCCATATAACCGGCTCTTGATGCCATTGTTGGGGTTTTCACAAGTTCATCAGAGTCATTTTATCCATATAAAATGAAAAACGCAGCAGAATTAGGATGAAAAACTTGTTACAGTTAATATATATAAACCATTTTATATATTTGTTAAAAACTCGTAATGGATCGTTATATGAAAAACATGCTTACAAACAACCATAGGGTGTTTAGAAAACTACCTCTCGAATGGGTTAGAGGAAGATGATCTGTGAACGGAAGCTTCCAAAGTAGGAGGCCTCAAGCTTGTCTACCCCAAGCTTCCAACAAACACCAGGCTACTAGGATTTTTACTTGAACAATCTCTATTCTTGGTTTTCTTCGACCGATCGAGAGAAAAGCAACAGAAACCGGACGTGCACGTTTTGTGTGTGTTTTAAGTTATCAGAGAGAGTGGTTGAATGCAATCATATATTGCACGTTCTGTGATACTGAATTTTAGAGAGAGAGAAAAATGGGTAGGACCCAGCCCCTTAACCCATCCGCATTTCTCTAACATTCATCCGTATTAGTAAATGCGGATGAACAACTTCTAACCGAATTTTTAAATGTGGATGAAGAAATTTTATCCATATTTCCCAAATGTACATCCACATTTGTAAATGCGGATGAGTAGTTCCATCAGCATTTCCTCAAATGCACATCTTCATTTGTTAATGTGGACGATCAGTTTCATCAGTATTTCCTTAATTCTCATCCGCATTACTAAATGCAGATAAAGAAATTCCTTTAGCATTTCCACAAATGCCCATCCGCATTAGTAAATGCGGATGAGGAACATTCATCCGCATTTCCTCAAAAGCACATCCGTATTAGTAAATAAGGATGAGTAATAAAGAAATGCGGACAAAAGACTTATATTGTTGTTCAATCATTTGAATAACAATCTAAAATACTCTCTCTAGAATAAATTATCCATATAATTTATTCACAACACTAGTGCAAATATTTAGAAACCTAATTTCTAAATACTTCAAGTGTCGATATTTATTTACATGATCATATTATAAAATAAATATTGTAGGTGTTTTTCTAGCTTGTTATTGGGTATGACCCGACTTGGATCTTAATATACTAGCCACATTAATTCAATATGTGTCTTGGGCAGACCGTTCCCAACAACTCCTTCGGCTGAAAAAGGAAAGAAGAAGCTGCAACTGGTTTCTAGAGAGAGAAAGAAGAAGATCTTCAAGTAGGTGAGGTTTCGTAGTGTTTTCTTCTCGGTTTTCATTGGGTTTGAACTTCTGGACCGATCTTTATGTGTTTTCTTTGTGTTTGGCAGGTTGTTTTTGAGTGTTTTAGTGCTAGAACTCCAGGTAGCTCTCGGGTTTGAGGAGTTTTCACTCGAACGCTATTAGACGTGGGTTCTATATCCCATCTTTTACATGTTTATGCTTTTATGGGGCTGGTATACATATTAAACTGTTGTTTTCTGTACAAACCATGTTTTTCATGAAATGTACGACTGAAAAGGATGAATGTTTGTTTCATGTGATTTTTGTGATGTTGTGTAGATGTTTATACATTTTAAGTATGTAACATGTTATATCTATGCTAAGTATAATTTGAATGATGTTTGGAGACTGGAAAATACGTATGATGCATTGCTGGTGATAGTTATAGTGTCCGCTGTGGACACTTAGGATATGCACGGTGTCCGCTGTGGACTTGGTGCTTCCGCTGTGGACACTTAGACAAATTTTTCATATTGTGCGCTGTGGACTTTGTTCATCCACATTTGTCTTTGTTCATCCGCATTGGATTTTGTTCATCCGTATTGGATTTTGTTCATCCGCATTGGATACTTAGAATGTTTTAGCCATGCGCTGTGGACTTTGGCTGTTCGCTGTAGACACTTAGAAAATTTTAAGCTATTCCGCTGTATATTTGTTCATGCGCTGTAAACACTTAGAATATTTCTGGAATTTTGGGAAATAGAATTAAGTGTTAAGTCTTGATGTTTTATGGTGGTTTATGCCTGTTGATGTTATGTATGCTTGTGGGCTGTTGATGATGCTCCATATTATGTATTATGACGTGACTTTACATGGTATGATATGCTTATGTACGTAAAGTATTATTGTAATGAAAGTGGAAGATAAAGATAATGAAAAGTGGAACGTAATGAATGAATTAAAGTCTTGCAAGCATATTAAAGGGGGTTCATAACTCATTATGGGTAGCCACCCCGACAGTGTGCAGTGTGCACACCAAAAAGGCCAGTCTTCATGATTGATAGAAACGTACGAAACCGGATCCTTGCCGCCTGACCCCAAGTCTGTAGTTGCTTTGTGCACAAATGATGGGGCATAGCATATGGAAGGATCTAGATAGAAGTGAAAGATAAGAATGAAAAAAAGTACAAAACGAATGATTATGAATGATGATGAAAGATAATAAGTGAGTATTATCAAGATGTACATATGATGTGTGGTCACGAACAAAAGTAAAGGAAAGATTTTTACCAAAAGTAATGTATTTTATTATATAAACTAGAACTCACTCAGCATCGCTGACTTTTATATGCATATCAGTTGGCAGGTGATTGATGATGCTGGGGAGGTGCAGGCATGGATGCATAAGCTACTGGGCACAATTCGAGTCTGGCATCCATATTCTGAACATGTTAATGTATTAATACAATTTTTGGGGTTGTAAACGAAATGATATGATACTTGACTTGTTTTTATTCTTTAATGAAAAGTTAATTTTCCACTGCAAAATGAGATGTTTTATATTATTTATGCGGTGATTGACCAACTGTAAGCGTCTCAGGAACGGGACCTTACAAGTTGGTATCAGAGCCAAAGTTTAAAAGAATTAGGTAAATTATTTTCAAAAACCTAAAACTTAAACTGAGAATGGGACAAGAAAGGGAAAGGGATGCCAGTCCTAGTAGCTACATGCCTACAAGTAAATGTTTCATGCAAACGTTTTACGTAAATTAATGGAAAAAGGAATTATATGCGTGTGCTATGTTAATTATCTGCTCTTAGTAGATTTAGATACTGATGTAGTTTGGATAGGGAATGTTTGGGGGATGAAGAGTAAAGTAAGTGGCCCGTCACAACTGGCCACTGTAATTAGAGACTTACTATACTTGACATAATCTGAGCTATTACCTTGAATGACCATGTTGGTGTTTGAATCTTATATTGCTTAGAGATGGCTAGTGGTAGATCTTTAAAGACCCGAGGTGGAGGTCATGGTGGACGTGGTGCTGGGCCGCGTGTAACAAGGAACAGGGCTAGAACCACTGAAACGTCTCCTAAAGAGCCCGAGCTTCATCACCGTGAAGGCGGTGATGAGAGTACTAGCCTGAGGGCCTCAGTGAAAGAGGCAGTTGTGGAGGAAGTTCATCAAGTCATGCAGACAATTCTGCCATCTGTAGTGACAGAGGTTATTAGAGCAGTGAGAAAGGATGAAAAGAAGGAGGAAGAGGAGGGGAGGAAACCTGTTAGGAGAGAGGGCGAGGAGAGAGGTTCAGGTGAGGGGGAGCAGCAGAGACTGAGATGGTTGTTTCCAGTGATGATGAGGAAGAGGAAGCAATGCAGGAAACTGCTAGGGGGTGTAGTTATGGGGCATTTCAGAGATGCAAGCCCTTGACTTTTGATGGAAATAGGAACATTGTTGCTGCTCACCGATGGGTGAGAGAAATGGAGGCTGTGTTGGATATCAGTGAATGCAGGGATGATCAAAAGTGAAGTTTGCTACCCACTCATTCGTGGACTCGGCCTTATGCTGGTGGGATAATATTATCCAGGCCAGGGTAGCAGGGCGATAGGGATAATGAGGTGGAGTGAACTTAAGAAGCTGGTAATCGAGGAGTTTTGTCCTCACAGGGAACTTGACCAGATTAAAAGAGAGTTTCTATAGTTGGAGGCGGGAACAATGACACACCAACAGTACACAACAAAGTTCAATGAGATGGCAAGACTAGTGCCAAATCAGGTGACGCCCGTGTCAAGAAAGATCAAGAGATAAATCCAGGGTCTGCCGGCGAATATCTGTAGGCATCACATTGCTGCCCAACCAGGTACGTTCAGGTCGGTGGTTGATCTGGTAGGGAGACAGTATGATGAGAGGGAGGAAGTGACTGTGGTGGGGGTGAGCAAGAAAGGTGGTGGTGACAGAAACTGGAATGGGAAACGATTTGGCAGTGGTGGTTTTACTCAAAAGAACCAAAAGGCAAGGGTGGATGATTGGAAGGTGGGGACGACAGGTACAAGGGCGAGGAGGAGTAATAAGTGTGGGAAGGAGCATGCAGGGGAATGTAAGTAGGGGTCGAATATCTGTTTCAAATGCGGGAAGACAGGGCATATGGCCAAGGATTGTGGGGGAATGAGGTGTTATAACTGTGGATAAATAGGTCACTTGAGTCAGGAGTGCACGAGGCCGAGAGCTGAGAGCTGAGAGCTCGAAGGCGGGAAAAGAGGCTGAGAAAGGGAAGGAAGTGCAGAAGGCCAGGGCGAGAGCTTTTACCATGACCCACGAGGAAGCTAGAGTGGATCCCGATGTTGTATCAGGTACATTTCTGGTTAATGATGCTAGTGCCTCTGTATTGTTTGATTCTGGTGCTAGTAAGAGTTTTATTTCTGCTGCCTTCTGTGATAAGTTGCCTGTTAAGAGCAAAAAGACTGATGAGCCCTTCGATGTAGAAACTGCTATTGGTAAGTCTACCAGGATTTCTGATATGGTAGAAGACTATGACATAGAGTTGGAAGGCCATAGGTTCTCTATTAGGTTGTTTGTGATGCCCTTAGGTGGATTTGATGTTATCCTAGGGATGGATTGGTTAGCAGCCTATGAGGCAAACATCGTGTACCATAAGCAGATGATTCGGTTGACCGCGCTCGATGGGAGTTTGGTGACGATCTACGGTGGCAGAGTTAGTACAATGCCAAAAGTAATCTCAATGGTTATGGCAGAGAAGTGTATGAGGTGTGGATGTGGTGCCTATTTTGCTTATGTGAAGGATGTGAAAGCGATAGTGCCACGAATGTCGGATGTAACGGTTGTGTGTGATTTCCCAGACGTGTTCCTGGAAGATTTATTAGGTGTGCCACCTGATCGCGAGAATGAGTTCCAAATTGATCTAATACCTGGTGCCCAACCTGTCAGAAAGGCACCGTATCGTCTCGCTCCCTCCAAGATGAAGGAATTGATGACTCAGCTGTAAGAGTTGTTAGATAAGGGGTACATTCGATCGAGTATCTCTCCGTTGGGTGCCCCGGTCTTGTTTGTGAAAAAGAAGGACGGTAGCATGAGGATGTACATCGATTACCGTGAACTGAATAAGTTGACAATGAAGAATCGATATCCATTACTGAGGATTGATGACTTGTTTGATCAGCTCTAAGGTGCCAGTTAGTTCTTGAGGATAGACCTTCGATCTGGTTACCACCAACTGAAGGTGAGGGAGCAGGATATTCCTAAGACAGCTTTTCGCACGCGTTATGGACACTATGAGTTTCTTGTATTGTCTTTTGGTTTAACCAACACACCAGCTACTTTTATGGGTCTGATGAATCGGGTGTGTTGGCCTATGCTAGATAAGTCAGTGATTGTGTTTATCGACGATATCCTGATTTATTCGAAAAGCGAAGAAAAGCATGCCGGTCACCTTCAGGAAGTTCTGGATACTCTTAAAAGGGAGAAGTTGTACGCCAAGTTCTCCAAGTGTGCATTCTGGTTATGCGAAGTTCAGTTTCTGGGTCATGTGGTTAATCCTGAAGGGATCATGGTGGACCCGGTGAAAGTTAAGGTGGTGATGCAATAGAAGTCTCCAAAGACGCCATCTGAGATTCATAGTTTCTTGGGTTTGGCTGGCTACTACAGAAGATTCATCCAAGACTTCTCCGAGATAGCTTCACTATTGACCAAGTTGACCCATAAAGATGTGAAGTTCGTATGGGATCGAGAGGAGAATGATTTCGAAGAGTTAAAGACAAGGTTAACTCAAGCTCCTGTCTTTACGTTACCCGAAGGGAATGAAAACTTAGTGGTCTATTCGGATGCTTCTTATTCTGGATTGGGTTGCATGCTGATGCAACAGGGAAAAGTTATAGCCTATGCGTACCGACAGTTGAAGATCCATGAGGCTAACTACCCTACTCATGACTTGGAGTTGGCGGCGGCGGTCTTTGCATTGAAGATTTGGAGGCACTACTTGTACAGGACGAAGTGCACCATCTTCACTGATCACAAAAGTTTGAAGTACTTCTTCGAGCAGAAGGATCTCAATATGAGACAAAGGAGATGGTTAGAGCTAATCAAAGACTATGATTATGAGATCCATTACCATCCGGGCAAGGCTAATGTGGTGGCGGATGCCCTTAGCCGAAAAGAGAGACCTGAGCTGATTCGGGTGAAAGCTTATCAGTTGGTTATGACCTCCGAGGTGATGAAGCAGGTTAAGGAATTTCAGGATGAGGCGCTGAAAGAGGATCAGATTAACTCCGAAAGGATGAAAGGTCTAGTTGCCGAGTTGAGGGAGAACACTCTTGGTGTCCGGACCCGATCGGGGCGGATGTGGATTCCTCGTTATGGGGATCTGCGTGGGAAGATCATGGATGAGGCTCACAAGACTCGATACTTAATTCATCCTGGTGCTACAAAGATGTATCATGATATGAAGAAAGATTACCAGTGTCCGGGAATGAAGCGCGATGTGGCGGAGTTTGTGAGTAAGTGCCTTACTTGTTTACAAGTGAAGGCGGAGCACCAGAAGCCATACGAGAAGATCCAACCCTTGGATATACCCAAGTGGAAATGGGAGCACATCATCATGGACTTCATTACGAAGTTACTGCATATGGAAAGGGGATACGATGCCATATGGGTTATAGTTGATCGCCTGACGAAGAGTGCTCACTTTCTACCGATCCGCGAGACGTATTCATCTAAGAGTTTGGTGGATCTGCTCATCAAAGAGATAGTGACTCGTCATGGTGTACCGGTGTCTATTGTGTTTGACCGTGATACTCGGTTTACATCTAAGTTTTAGAAAAAATTTCATGATGCGATGGGGACGAGTTACATATCCGTATGACTTACCATCCTTAGACAGATGGTCAGTCGAAGAGGATGATTCAGATGCTGGAGGATATGCTATGATCATGCGTCATTGATTTCGGAGGAAGTTGGGATGAACACTTATTGTTAGCCGAATTCTCATATAACAACAGTTATCATGCCACCATTGGTATGCCTCCATATGAGATGCTATACGGTAGGAAGTGTAGAACGCCTGTATGTTGGGGTGACATCGGGCAGAAAGAGATACGGATCATTGAGGTGATCGAGGCTATGATCGAAAAGTTGGAAAAGATCAAGGCCTTTATGAAGGCGGCAAAGGATAGACAGAAGTCATATGCCGACAAGAGACTTAGACCGATTGAATTCAAGGTGGATGATAGAGTCATGTTGAAGGTCTCACCTTGGAAAGGGATCATCAAGTTCAGGAAGTGGGGAAAGTTAAGTCCGAGTTACATAGGGCCTTTCCGAATCATTGCTCGAGTAGGAGAGGTGGCCTATCAATTGGAGCTACCCGATGAGTTAAGTGGAATTCATCCAACGTTCCATGTATCTGCTTTGAGGAAGTGCTTAGCTGAGGAGGATATGATCATGCCACTCGAGGACATCGAGGTGGATGAACGGCTCAATTATGTGGAGCAGCCAGTGGCCATCATTGATAGAAAAGAGAAGAGGCTAAGGAATAAAGTGGTTCCACTTGTGCGAGTACAGTGTAGACACTGGAAGGGGTCCGAGTCTATGTGGGAGACTGAGGAAGATATGAGACAGCATTACCCACAACTAATCGAGGAGTGACAGGTTTCAAGGACGAAACCTATATAAGGGGGGGGGTGGACTTGTAACACCTGAAAAATTCAGCAAAAAAAAAAGAGAGAGAAAAGAAAAGAAAAGGGAGTAAAAGAGTATCAATTAAAAACAAAGGGTGTACAAGGGGCAAAATTGCCCATAATGGGATTCAAAAAGGAGTATGGCAGCCCGTACTCCTCTTTTCACACACACTCCTTCGGTTGAAATGGAAAGAAGAAGCTGCAATCGGTTTCTAGAGAGAGAAAGAAGAAGATCTTCAAGTAGGTGAGGTTTCCTAGTGTTTTCTTCTCGATTTTCAGTGGGTTTGAACTTCTGGACCGATCTTTATGTGTTTTCTTTGTGGTTGGCTGCTTGTTTTTGTGTGTTTTAGTGCTAGAACTCCAGGTAGCTCTTGGGTTTGAGGAGTTTTCACTTGAAATCTGTTAGAGGTGAGTTCTAGATCCCCTCTTTTACATGTTTCTTCTTGTTTGGGGCTGTATACATATTAAACTGTTGTTTTCTGCACAAACCATGTTTTTCATGAAATGTACGACTGAAAAGGATGAATTTTTGTTTCATGTGATTTTTGTGATGTTGTGTAGATGTTTAGTATGTTTTAAGTGTGTAACATGTTAGATCTATGCTATGTATAATTTAGAATGATGTTTGGAGACCGGAAAATACGTATGATGCATTGCAGGTGATAGTTATAGTGTCCCCTGTGGACACTTAGGATATGCATGGTGTCCGCTGTGGACTTGGTGCGTCTGCTGTGGACACTTAGACAAATTTTGCATGTTGTACGCTGTGGACTTTGTTTATCCGCATTTGACTTTGTTCATCCGCATTTGTCTTTGTTCATCCGCATTTGCCTTTGTTCATCCGCATTTGTCTTTATTCATCCGCATTGGATTTTGTTCATCCGCATCAGATTTTGTTCATCCACATTGGATACTTAGAATTTAGCCATGCGTTGTGGACTTTGGTTGTCCGCTGTAGACACTTAGAAAATTTTAAGCCATCCGCGGTATATCTGTTCATGCGCTGTAGACACTTAGAATATTTCTGGAATTTTGGGAAATAGAATTAAGTGTTAAGTCTTAATGTTTTATGGTGGTTTATGCCTGTTGATGTTATGTATGTTTGTGGGTTGTTGATGATGCTCCATATTATGTATTATGACGTGACTTTACGTGGTATGATATGCTTATGTACGTAAAGTATTATTGTATTGAAAGTGGAAGATAAAGATAATGAAAAGTGGAACATCATGAATGAATTAAAGTCTTGCAAGCATATTAAAGGGGGTTCACAACTCATTATGGAATGCCACCCCGACAGTGTGTCGTGTGCACAACAAAAAGGTCAGTCTTCGTGATTGTTAGAAACGTACGAAACATGATCCTTGGCTCCTGACCCCAAGTTTGTAGTTGTTTTGTGCACAAATGATAGGGCATAGCATATGGTAGGATCTAGGTAGAAGTGAAAGATAATAATGAAACAAAGTACGAAACGAACGATTATGAAAGATAATAAATGATTATTATCAAGATGTACGTATGATGTGTGATCACGAACGAAAATAAATGATTATTATCAAGATAATAAATGATTATTATATAAACTAGAACTCACTCAGCATCGCTGACTTTTATATGCATATCAGTTGGTAGGTGATTGATGATGCTGGGGAGGTGCAGGCATGGATTCATAAGCTACCGGGGACAATTCAAGTCTGGCATCCATATTCTTAACATGTTAATGTATTAATACAATTTTTGGGGTTGTAAACAAAATGATATGATACTTGACATGTTTTTATTCATAAATGAAAAGTTAAATTTCTACTGCAAAATGAGATGTTTTATATTATTTATGCGATGATTGACCAACTATAAGCGTCTCAGGAACGGGGCCTTAGAATGACCAAATTTCCTACAGCGCTCACAGATGTTCTTATTGCATGGCCTATTGCGATGCTAGATGCACTTGTTGCAAGCGGAAACACAGAGAGGTAACGGATGGGGTTGTCATAACACCTTGCCAATCGATCATACACCAAATGTAGTCAACCAGGAAAATCCAATTTGAATCCCACCATTTGGAAACATAACATACGCTGAAACATGATAAATACCAAATGAAATGAATGCTAGAATGTTCAATCTGCCAAGACTCTAAGTCTTAAGGTCAATCCAATGATTAGAAAATACATGTGTAGAGAGTATCATCACTCCGATACTACTTTTCGAGGACCACGCACGTTGTAGATAAATAGTATTACACAATCACTAAAATGCTAGAAGGAGCAATGTCTCAAAGAGACTAGGACTAGTGCCATAATATGAATCTCGTTAAGGCTCGAGGTAGATGAGAACTATCATACGAGTAGAAATGAAGGATTGTTTCCATATCAATGGTGAAGTTTTATGAGAATCAAGACTCTCATGTCCCAAAGTATAGAAATGAAAATTTGTACTAACTTTGACCGTTATCACCCGACAGAGTTCGCCAGACTTCTCATGCACGACAAATTATAATTACGTGTGCACCCGTAATGGTAATTTGCTTTGCATGATCACCCCTGGTCCCTCCTGTCTGAGCTAACATACCTTGTCAAGTACAGGGTGTTATCAATGATAGAAGTATCAAAGATATTGTCATTAAACCAAAGGTCAATTAGCCAAGGTTGTACGAAGGAATCAGTAAGGAAAACATTCACTTGGGCAAGAAACCGTTAATGTACTCAGGTTAGATGGGTAAGATAGTATTATCATAAGTAAACCCTAATAAGTTGTCTCCCAATGTCTATGATAACTGCCAGTGCAACTATTTCATGCTCCACAGGGCAGGGAAGAGAATTGGCAAGGTAGGTAAAGAAAGTATGACAGAAATATCTCTCGTTTGAAAAAGCACTCAAGAGGAGGTAGAACATGCTCCCGATGAACCATCCACATCAGGTATCAATGGTATTGTATCTGATTCCGAAAGGTATGATGTAAAAGGCTAGGTAAATCATTAATCGTAATAAACCTTCTCGTGACTCTCAGTAACTCGGAGTCACCCGCGATAAGGAACAGGCGGTAACAATGGGGAATCAGGACGAACTGGCCTTTTCCCTTAGACTTAGCATAATAAGATGAAGAAACCATCCCTTTAGTCAAACACTCACAGGAATATGCTAAAGCAAACAGTTCTCAAGCAAGCTAAACAAGCAAGTGTAACTTAATAATCTACGTGCGTGTAACTAATGCAAATCTAGCTATAGTCTAAAATGCAATGCTAATGAATGCACATTTTAGTTTGCTATAACTGGGTCTCTGATACCAATCTGTCACACCCTCAATTTCCACAAACAAGGTATTACCGTTAGGCACGTGACATACCCGGATCTCAGCCACTAGTTACACCGAACGACACATCTATTACAAAACATAATTGCTTGTTAATATTTGAAATTCCTAAAAACAGAGTTAATAATGTAAACGTGAAAATAATTGCGGAAGCGTAATAATTTGTAAATCAAATGGCGCAGACACGTGCAAACAAAATTAAGTATAATGGATAGAATTTTATAAATGGTTCATTAGACCAACGATGATGAATGCATTAGTGAGATGCTCCTAATCATGCGCACCTTAAGAACCTGAAAGAAACATGCTAAAGTGTCAATACAAGGTTGGTGAGTTCACAGGTTTTGATAAACAATACATAAAAGAAAACATATATAGTAAACAAAGTAATATCAGTAGATAGCTAGTCTACTCAACAAGTTACTAAGTGTAAGAAGTTTGTAACCGAAGCTGACAATGTAAATGAAGGCCTCAGCTGTGGTTATGCAGGATCGGTTTTAACTCTAAACACAAAACTCGCTAAGTCTCACTTAATCGATGAAACACAGAATCTCAAACTAAAGTTGATAATAATATACAAAGTTAATGAACAAGAGAATGGTTTTCAAGATACTTGTATATATTTCTTCTTAACTCAGTATTACAAGACTCTTTCTAAGCTCCCGTTCACTTAAGTTAAATGAGAAACTATATATACTATGTGGAAATTCGATAAATGATGGATTGAATATTGCAATCGTATTGTTGTTGTTTATCAGATCTGTGATGCAGAATCTCACAAACCCGTTGATGATTTCAAGTGAAGATCTGATGCAAGATTGAATGTATGATGATGAATGAATGATGAACAATCAAGAACACATATTCATAAATATTTCATTCATTGATATGTATGTTTGCTAGGAGATTACAAAGGGAGTTTGCAAGAACAACTTCTCTCACACATACTCAACCTTATGTTTCTCTCACTAGACTAAATCTATATGCCTAAATCCTTGAATGCTCGAATGCTTCTAATTTAGCAATGGTTAGAGTATAAAATGACTACACTTAGTCTATTTATACTCTTTACATAAATTAACAAAATTACATTTAAGCCCTAATGATTACACAAATATTCTTCAACGTCTAATAAATTCTCTGTTGCTGATGCATGACTGTTGGGTGCTGACGTCACTCGGGACGTCCGCTGATGTTGACTGTTGACTTTGACCACTGTTGACCAAGTTTGACTTTGGTCAATTTTCTTCGTTTTGATCATATTTTCAGCATAGCTTCACCGTGTCAGTTTTGGTAATCATCATGAGATTCGGCACTTAGGTTTTGGTAAGTATCATCTTCAAATAGTCCAACAATACTCCCCCTAAGATGATGCTGCCAAAACCTCATGATTATCAAAACCTTGGATGTTGATTGATGTGTAGTCTTGGAGTGCAGTCTTCTCCCCCTTTTTGGTAGCATCTTCTTAGAATCTTTAGAAAAAGGCATTGAGAAATGGACTTTGTTTCAGCATATAAAGACTTTTTTTCGGCACTTGATGGATGTTTCATCAGCTTGATCTTCTAGTCTTATTTTGAAGACTCGAAAATGCACCCATTTGCATACATTGTGGATTGCACAGGTAGCAATATTAGTAGCTTTATCTTAACTTCAGAAGTGAAGGAGAATCATCAGACAATCTTCAAACTTGACATATACTCTCCCTCAACAAAAGCTTTGGAGGGTGAGGAACTTTTGTGTATGAGACACCAAGAGGATGATTCTTAGTTTTTAGCAACTGGCAGGAGATCTTTGAAGGAAGCAGGAGTGTTCACTTGACATCTTGAACTGAATAAGAAACTCAGGCATGTTATGCAATTCATCACCTGCAAAAGTCTACATCCTTTCGGTAGAGGTATTGCATGGAAGTTTCACTCCTAAATCAATTACACATGTAAATCTGCCAAAACTAAAAAAAATACTAAAAATGACAAATCTTTTCAGAATTTTATATTTTTTCAAAAATTATGATAGTTACAAGCATGAATCTTTCAACTGCAATGAGATCATACTAATCCAAAATCCTCTACATCTAAGAATGTTTAAAGTTGGAATAGACATAGACAAAGAATAAAGTTGATTGTAAGTATGTTTGTCCACTTAAACTCATGCAAGGATCTATTATCAACACTTTGTGATATTTATCATGTTTAGGATTGATAAGATATGCTAATTGAGTACCCCACACTCAGAAGTATGGAAGAATTACCCTCCTCATGAAATGCAAGGTGGCACTTTATCACAACTTGAACCAGGCTACTTAGAGTATAAATTCTCATGAAATGATCCACTTTGGGATTCTTTTAGACTTCACCTTGGAAGTTGATCCTTATTGGATTCTTTTAGCTTTGATCCATATTGGGATTCTTTTTTTGTCTTTTTGGAATGCATCAGCACTTTTAATGCAAGGTCAACTAGGTTTGTACTAAGCACAACAAAAGTTGTCCTTATGTTTACTCCAGGTCTGTATTTACATGCAACAAAGGAGAAACAGATGCTTTTATCAATGAGAAATTTATAAACCATTTTTGCATGATGTGTTTAGGTAACCACACACGCAGACACTTAGAAAAGTCCTTGCTTACCAATACCCTAAGATCGTTTTGGTCCATAATGCATATTGATTTAGTTCATCACAAATATGCTTATCTTGAATCCAAGCTGAGCCTACTGACATATCAAACAGAGTCTTGTCATTCTTTATTGATTTTGAAAAATAGATGTAGAAGATAGTAGATGAGTGTACTATCATTTCTCATGTAAATGCAGGAAGATTCAAAAGAAATATTTTTTTTGGATTTTTCTTGATTTTCTAATTTTTAGGATTTTTGTTTTTGAGAAAATAAAGAAATGGCATTTGTGTTATCAATTCAATAGAGATCATGAACAGTTAGTCCATGTAGCAATGTAATCAGACTAAGCAGATGGAATGAAACATCGGTTGTTTCTTGCATTGCCATCATAGTTTCTGTGAACGATTGATGTCCTGCATTGAATCATGGTTAATTTCTGCTCCATTTGGCTCAGTTGCATCATAAACATCATAAGCAGGAAGAACGTTCATGTCATGGGAAGGGATCAGTCACTACTAACTTTTCTTGGGTTGGCAGGCCTCCATAACTGTCCCTAATACACTAGCAAATCAGTTAGATATTTCAACCCAGGCCATTACTGTTCTGAGCTGTCCATTAGCATCTTTGTATGTGACTTGCTGGTATGTGTATGATTTTGCTTTATCTGATGATGTATCAGATTCACCTCATGAAATTGTTTTCTTTCTCCAACATTTTTTTGATTGTAAACCAACTAACTCAACTTTAGCTTGTTTAACAAAAGGAGTTTGTTTGGCTTTTGAAAATCTTTTGGTTGGTTTAGAAAATCTATTTTTCTTTTGAATGTTTTGTGGAGGTGTAGCAAAGGATCTTTGTCCTTGATCATGTTCTAGGCATGTGATCATATTCATCATAAGAATTATAATCATGATTATAATAATTTGATGGATGTGATCTTCTATGATATCCATTATGCCAAGTGTTATTCCTATATCTGACATACTTATGTTGTGTGTATGACCTAGGATAATGTCTTGGTGCCCAATAATCATGAATATCATATTGTTTAAAATCATACCCATGCCGATGTGATCGAGGAGAAGAGTAGCTATGACGTCTGTTGTAGTACTCCTACTCTGATCTCGGTAAGTACGACTCTGATGGAAGATAAGATCTTTGACCTCTTATGTGTTGTGATGTTAGAGAGTTGTTGTATGAACACTCTGAAGTGTTATGATTCTCCATGTCACAATTTAAGCAGTAAGGAGTAGGTCTGGATCTTCTTCCCTTAGGCTTGAATGATAAAGTTGGATTTGATTGGAACTTCATAGCCTTGTCTTGGTTATTTTTGTTGTTTTCTCTTGTGGGGACATATATATGTATCATTCTCAGTGTTTTTACACTCAGACATGTTGTGTAAATCTGAATTGCATGTCTCGTAGAGAATTGGTTATTGTTTTGGAGTTTCTAATGTAGCTTTTGAGGTTGATGGTTGGATTGGATTAGGGGTAGAAGACTTTGTCTGACTTTTCTTCTTTCTTTTAGATCTGGTTTTCTTCTTCTTAACCTGTTCTTTGATTTCTTATACCTCAGGCTTCTGCTTGTTCTTTAACTCCATCTTAATCTTTGCCTTCAGTTTGGCCTTTGTTAATTCTGGTTCAAGAAATCCAGCTGGTTTGAATTTCTCATAGAGAACCATAGCCTTTTGTTTGTTGTCAGGCTTTGCTGCTTTGGATTTCTATGGTTGTGTTTGTTTAGGATTGATTTCTTTAATGAAATGATTAGTACATGTCAATGTTGCTTTGTTTGGTTGGTTGGTTTCTTCATCACTGTCATCACTTGCAGGATCTCTATCTTGACCATCACAGGAATGAAAGGTTTCATTCTGTGGTGATTCTGGTTTGGGGTACAGCTTTGATGTTGTTTTAGGAGAAGTGATTTGAGTGATAGTGGATGGTTTGTCTGTTGGATGATGATCATGCATATTTGAATCTTCTTTGACTGGACTTGTCATTGAAGTTGGCATTTCTGTGTAGTTTCATTGTAAGGAGGAGGAACAACATGGTATGTAGTTATAACACTCTTCTTTTGATCTCTTTGTGCATTAAGTAGTTCTTCCAAATTGCTGGCAGTCATCTTTAAATTCTCAAGTTCAAGTTCTGTTGATGCATGATCTGTTTTTGTCTTTGTTAGAGACTTAGTGAGTCTTGTAACTTCAGCTTGAAGACTAAATCTTTCTCCAAGGAGTTTGTCTACATCCTTTAGAAGAGAATTGATTTTACCTTCAAAGGCTTTATGTTGTATCTTCAATTCTGCATTTGTAGCCTTTTCTGTATTGATTGCTTGATTTAGACGCTCAATGTAATGTTGCAAGTTATTGATTATTTTGGTTGTACTTGCTTAAGATATTTTGGCTTTAACTTCAACCTTTGTGTTTGTTAACTTCACAAAGAGTTCAGTTGCTTGAGCATTCAGATTGTGATTTTCTTTAAGCAACTTATCAACTTCTTTCTCCAGTGAACTGATTCGATTTGCAGAAATTTGTAGTTCCTCTGCATGTGAAGCTCTTTCCTCCTTTATCATGTATGATATATTGTTGCAATATTTCCGATATGCTTGTACTTCATCTATGCATGCTGATAAGCATACACTGATCTTTCTATCTTCAGGAATTTCAGGCAATGGAGGAATGTTTGTGTTGTTGATGTTTGTGGCTTTTGCAAGCTCAACAGTCAACTCTTCAAGTTTGATTTGTTGTTGAACCATTTTGTCTTGCAACTGATTCATCTTTTGAGCTAAACTGATGTTTTGTTGATTCAATGTCTTGATTTGTGCTTGATCATTTCTTTGAGATTGTTCCATCTCTAACCTGCATTTTATCAAATCATTGACAAAGTGTTGTTTGAGTTTGCAAGATCACATAAATATAAGTGCATCAGTTCTTTCTTAATGTGACTAATGTACAACTGAATGTTTGTCTTGTCAAACAATGAATTGTTATTATTGTTTGACATGCTGCTGTTGTTTGGTTGTTTGCAGCTTCTGTTTGATTTTCTGCTGTTGTTTGGTTGGTTGCAGTTTGGTTTGCTTTGTTTGAATTTTTGAAACCTCTTTCTACCTGCAACAAGAAAGATAGCTCGGTTTCTTGAAACACAAGTGTTAGTGATTGATGTTAAATTTTCCATTTTGTTTAAAAAACAAAAATGATTTGAAAATTTGTTTTGTGCTTAAAGCAAAATCAAATTTAAACTTTAACTGAATCCAAAAAACGTCGAAACTCAATTTAATTAGATCGGCCTAATTAAAGAGTTAACTTTGTTCAATTACATTTTATTTAAGCCGAACTAAAATTTATCTAGCTTAATTAAGTAATAAAATTTGGATCGCCCCAATTAAAATTAAATGATTTTTCAAACAATTTACTTATCCGATGTCACCAAGTTTTTCTTGCTCAATCGTCCACTGCAGATCAGATGTGAACGTTCGCTGTATGGTTAAACGTCTGCTGTGAAGTTAAACATCCACTGTGGATGCCATTTTTGTGTGGTTATCTGCTGTGAAATGTTTGGACAGAATGGTGTGATGTCCGCTGTGTGTGTGATGTTAACCGTCCGCTGTGGACAGATTTTGATATAGGTGTGTGTGTTTAATGTCCGTTGTGGTTTCAACTCTTTCTTGCTTGATCATCCTTTATGACCAAGGTAATGTCCGCTGTGGATGGTGTTTTGTTTGTTTCAATATTCGCTGTGGATATTGCGGACAGTTGTGTATGTTATGTTTGGTCAGTGCTTAACACGTCCGCTATGGATGTGTTTACACTTCCGTTGTGGATGTGTTTACACGTCCGCTGTGGGTGTTAACACATCAGCTGTGGATGTGTTTGTTCGTCAGCTGTGAGTGAGTTGTTCATCAGCCGTGAACACTTGAACAAATGGATGTTTGTCAGCTGTGGATCTTGTGTATCAGCTGTGGATGTAACACATCAGCTGTGGACACTTGGATGTAAAAATGATGAAGATTGTCAGCTGTGGAATTAAAACATCAGCTGTGGATGATAGAATACTTAGTCAAAAATTCAATTCCAATTGTACTTTGTGTATTCTTTGTAAAATTTGATTATGAATGGAATTCATATGCAAATTCATAAATTGATATTTGATTGACTGTTGAATAATTGTATGATGAACAAATGAATCAAAATCTGAATTAAATCATAAGATTTGGCTGATTTTCAGATTTCAAAGCAGTTTGACTTTAAAAAAGACAAACTTCATGTTCTTGAGTGAACAAACTTTTGATTCTTGGGTTTCTGATGGAATTTGATAAAATCAAAGGTTTTAATAGCTGTAGATAAGTGATTCTAAGCTAGAACAACAATTAATTTCATATAATCATCACCTAAACTCGAATTTAAATGATGAACACATGAAGAACACAATGAAGAACAAAAACCAGATCTAAGAATCATGTTCAAAATGTATGATTTGGATGTTCTGTATGATAAACGAACCTTAGATTCGATGTTTCTAAACTAAAACCATTATCAATTTCAGCTAAACAACATCAGATTCATGACTTTTCATGATTTTCTTCAAGAACAGTGAACTTTTCTCAAGAACACAATTTTCAAAAATCTTCAAATTTAATAGTTGTGTTTGTTCAATTGATATGAAACTTTGCAAATGTGTTAGTTATCACAAACTAAAGCTATTAGAAGCTTAAATTCGATCAAACAACATCAAAATCGATGTTGACTGTTGACTTTGACCATGGTTGACCAAGTTTGACTTTGGGCAATTTTCTTCGTTTTGATCGTATTTTCAGCATAGCTTCACCGTGTCAGTTTTGGTAATCATCATGAGATTCGACACTTAGGTTTTTTTAAGTATCATCTTCAAATAGTCCAACATACTACTATCTACAGCCGGTTATACTTGGAAAACCAGCTGGAATCTACAACTAGACAAATACTACATTGCTTGAAGTAAAGTATCTAAGATAAAATAATATCCTAGATAAGGTAGTCATGACAGGTCCATGGCTTACCTTTTGTCACCAACTAAAGATGAAAACTTTACTAAGTTGAAAAGGTGAACAGTGGATTAAAGTATGGTCAACTACATGGTTTAGGAAAAACACCATGCAGTGTATCAGAGTCTGTCAGACATACCATACTTATGTCCACTGGTTCATAGTTGATTCTTCCGAAGCTAAATAGCTTTAGAAGAATAAGTTCTTCCAAGGCCATTTATACTTCGGAAGAAACAACTTCTTTCGAGTCTTCTACAGATTTTTATGTCTTTATTCTTTGGAAGACTTTGTCTTGGATCTTTTAAGTGTGAATGTTTCGGACGAAGAACTGCTTGGTCTTGGAAGACTTTGTTCTATCCTTCGGAAGTTCTTCATATACTTCGGAAGGAAAACTACTTAGTCTCAGAAGACTTAGTTTTCCTCTAGAAGCTCTTCAGACAAAATGCTTTGGAAGATCTTTGACATAGCTGCGGAAGAGTAGTTTTGTCTTCGGAAGACTTCTTCAACTTGTACACAAAATTGTTCTAAGTGTTGTTTTGGTTGCACCAGCCTCATATGATCCAACAAACTCCCCATAGGCTGATGCTACCAAAACTTCACTTCCTCCTGCTCCTCAAGGTATTCAACACCAGGGAAAGTAGATATTTGTCTGTCTCTTTGTTCTTCTCTGATGTGGTGGTGAGGAGTTTGTACAGGTCATTCGTAGATAATAAATCCAGTCGGTTGCTCTGAATGACGTGTACTCTTTGCTGCATCCCTCGGAAGAGAGTTAGTTGATGGGAATGGTAGTCATATTCCCATCTAACTATAGGATCTAAAGTGGAGCCCTCAACCATCTGTAGAAAGGTCTTCCCTTTTGTGGTTGTGCCTTCTTTTGCATCCTGTGCTCTCCTTTTCAACTCTTCTTCAATCTTGGCCTTCTTTGCGAGCTTGGCTAGATGAAGGCTGTTTAAATGATTTCTGATGTGAGCAGCTATCTCAGAGTTGGAGGAATTGAAGAATGGTTTCTCTGCTAACTCAACAATGTCAAATCTACTGGAATATAGCAGAGATGAAGTGTCAGCCCTGGTAACTTCACCATTCTCCCTTTTCATAGCAAAGCTGTGGGAATCTTTATCGAACCTCCACTGGAAAATTTGCTTTCTAGGATTGAGGGGTTTTGTTGGCAGTTTGTCCCTTTCCTAGTGTCCAGCAGAGTGACCAGCATCCTTCTTGAAGAAACTTGGATCATCTTGAGAAGTAGATGAGCTGGAGGAAGAACTTAAAGAAACTTAGATAGGTACATGCCTGACAGACTTCTCAATCTCTATCTCAGCTAGTTTAGCCTTGAGATGTTCAATCTCAAGTTGCTAAGTGACAGACCTGTCCTCTAAAGTCTTAACCTTTGATTCAAGGTTTGAGACTTTAGAAATCAAGTCTCTGATAGTGAGTTACAGACTACCCTTATCTTCCTTTGAAGAATCATCAGGAGATGAGATAATATATCTGGCATGTTCATCATCACCACTAGTAATGGTTTCTTGGCGCCCTAGATACCCTTCCCTACTGATGTCCTTTTCAGAAACATCAATTGGCAAGGTTGTCGTAGACTCAGTCTCACTGATGTCACCACTTTCCTGAGAGGCCAGTGAGACACTCTCAGTAGTGGTGACTGAGTCTACATGAGTCACCTCCACACCAGTTGGACTCACCTCAGTTTGGCTTAACTAATGTTGGCTAGACATCAGAGGTATTATAGATCAACATCATGGCCCTGTTGGAACCTGATATCCTCATCAGGTTGTATTAAAAGGTCAGTGAAGGATAAGAGGTTAATTCTAATAACCCGGGACCTTGGTCAGCACCTAATGGCTCTTCTGCAATAGCAGTTCTGCCAATGATGTGGCTGTCCCTTTTTGGTTGCTCAGGGGAGTGTTGGGACTCACCCTGAGGCCTAACGGCTTGGGTTTTGGGCTCATCAGGTTGAGACTGAGGAGACTCAACCCTGATATTGAGGTCGATGGTGGAGGATGGTGGGACCTCTGGCTGAGTGGGAGCCTTGAGTTCCACTCGAGCCTTTTTAGTATGAACAGAGGGGACCTGATCAATCAGAGTAGATTGATCAAGGGTTCGCTTGGGGCGTCTGGTGTATGTAACCTTTATTGGGTGGGAAGAAGTAGTTGGCATTTGAGTGGGGAGGTCTGGTGTGGGTTCATCACCAACTGGGCTTGCAGGGATGTCACCAGGAGCCATTGTCTCAAGCATATCTGGGAGAAGATCAATGAATCTCCCCATGAAATTGGTGGACACCTTTTTCAAGTTCTTGAAGATGCCCGGCCTCATGTGAGGGACCATTAGAGTGTCTACTTGTTGTAGTCTATTCTGGTCCAGCGCATAGTTTATCATATGCTGAATAAATCGGGGATACATGAAAAATGAATAGCGGGTAAGATTTCCTCGCAGATTGTTTAGCACAAACCTTGAATAGTTGAAGCGAAGGCCTTTTACCATTCCATGGACTAGGCAAACCAGATCATACGGATTCGATCCCAGCCCCGTGACTTGTTGGATAGGCAGTGTAGAACGATGTGCAACAAGAATTTCCAGTTGTAAGAGAAATTAAACTTGTAAACAGTGGACTTGTGCACATCACCACCATATCCCATCTGAGTGTATGTGTTTGCTAGCTCAGATTTGGGGAGTTCAGTAGGGGCGCCTTTGTCATGAAGCTCCAGATGCTCCCTGATGGTAGATTCAGAAATAATGATCTTGTCCGTTGATTCTTGACCTGATGACCCTCTCATCATTCAGTGTTTCAAAATGACCGTTTGCCCAAAATTCGGTCATGTGATTAGAGTATATGGTGGGCTTTACAGTGAGGGCGGTAAAGTATGTGGAGTGGAACAGAAAATTGATGATGGGGGCAAAGTCAACATCCTTAGAGGAATTAAGGATGGCGACTTGGTTGTGTTGAGGATTGAGAGTAATTGTAAGAAAGTATTGTTTGATTAAAGGAATTTGAGAGAGAGTGAAGACGATAATGGGAATATTAGGTTTCAGTGGTGGTAAAAAGGTAAAGAAAGAGAGCTGGATGTTTTAAATAGGGGTTAAAAGACCATACCGATAAGGTGAAAAGATAGTTTGGGTGTGTACTTGAGTACGGCGGCAAGGTAGATAATTTAAAATATTCCGAAAAGATCTTAACTTTACACAGTGGAGGCCAAAGATTTCCATTACACAGTAAAAGTTTTCTTCCGAAGGGAAAGTTGCTTCCGAGAGAAAAGACTTCTTCTGAGAAAAGAAGTTAATAATCTTCAGAAATAAATTGATCTATGATCAAATTTTCTTCCGAAGGTAAAAACTCTTCGGAAGAGAGTATTAAAATGGAGGAATTTAACATCGGAAGATATAAAGATCTCTTCCGAGGGCAAATTTCTTTTTTGAAGAATTTCCACTTAGAAGAAAAACTTTAGTAACAGGGCTTAGATTGTAATTACACAAGATAAACAAGACACATTTTAAAAGGTTTTCAAAAGAAATAAACTAATCAATGTTAATCATCCCAATAGCTATGATTAAGTATTTGAATCTTTGTTCATCAAAGGCTTTGGTGAATAAGTCAGCATATTGTTCATTTGAATTGACTTTTACTAGTTTAATCAAGTGTTTCTCATGAATATCTCAAATGAAATGATACCTGATGTCAATGTGCTTTGTCTTGGGGTGCTTGACTGATTTTCTGTAATTGAAATAGCACTCGTGTTGTCTATGTGGATAGGAGTATTCATGAAGTTGAACCTATAGCCTAACTTCTGATTTTGAATCCATAGTAGTTCAGAACAGCAGATCGTAGTAGCAATGTATTCAACTTCAGCAGTTGAGGTAGAGACATATGATTGCTTCTTGCATTGCCAGGAAATAATCCTTCCACCAAGAAATTGACATCCTCCTGATGTGGATTTCTTGTTAATGTTGCAGCCATCATAATACTGTCAGAGTACCCATAAAGATTGAAATCCATATTCTTGGGATACTAGAGACCCAGTTTGGGAGCCCCTTTGAGGTATTTAAGAATCCTTTGATGGCAATTAGGTGAGACACCTTGGGAGCAGCCTGATATCTTGCATAGATGTAAGCTGCAAACATGATATTAGGTCTACTAGTTGTGAGATACATCAGAGATCCAATAATTACCCTGTACTAATGCTGATCAATATCTTCCCCCTCGGAATCAGGACATAGATTGTGATTTCTGGGTATAGGTGTCTTGGCTGTCTTATAATCTTTCATCTCAAATCTTTCTAAGATGTCCTTGACATACTTAGACTGATTGATAAAGAACCCTTCTTCTATCTGCTTCACTTGAATTCCAAGAAAGAAATCCATTTATCCCATGAAGTTCATCTCAAATTTCTTTCTCATAATGCTTTCAAAGTCTTTTCACATTTGGTCATTTAAGGAACCAAATATGATGTCATCGACATAGACTTGAACAAGCATCATGTCCTTCCCAGACTTCTTTATTAACAATGTCTTGTCTATGGTGCCTCTGATGTAGCTGTTTTTTAGGAGAAACTGAGACAGAGTCTCATACCATAGCCTAGGTGCTTGATGCAGCTCGTAAAGTGCTTTATCCAGTTTGCACACATAGTTGGGATGCTGTGGGTCTTCAAATCCAGGTGGCTGACACACATAGACTTCTCTATCTATATCACCATACGAAAATGCACATTTGACATCAAGTTGATAGACTATGAAGTTTTTGGATGCTGCAAAAGCAAGGAAGATTCGCACAACTTCAAGTCTTGCAACAGGTGCAAAGACATCAGTGTAATCTATGCCTTCTTCATGCATGTATCCTTAAACAACAAGTCTTGCCTTATTCTTGATGATCAAACCTCTATTATCTGTTTTGTTTCCGAACACCCACATGGTGTTAATAGGGACTTGACCAGGTGGCAAAGGACACAGGTTCCATACCAGAGAGAAAGCATGAGTACAAGCATACATTCCTATTGTGGGTCTAATTTCTTGTTCTCACACCTTCTGATACATCCCCAATGATGTTTTCAGCTGGATGAGTGTTGTGAATCCTGAGCCTAGGAATTACATCTAATTGCATAGATAGGTCTAAGTTTGAGAAGTTTTGCTCAAAACTTTGAACACCTTCTCCAGCTGATGTCTCACATTCATTCAATAAGGACTGATTGATTGAATGAGTGACATCATCAATGGTAGTATGCTGTGAAGCAGCATCAACAGTCGCCTGTTCCTCCATGTCACTGTCTTCATCAGCTTGGTGTTGAGTGCTTGAATTGTCAACCTCTGGGTTTTGAGGCTCAGTGAGCTGACAATTTGTTGAAGCTCCTTTGTTTCCTGAGATACTCATGCTTTCAGGACTTTCAGCAGTAGGAGCTTGTTCTTAATTTCTTCTTGGAGAACTGGAAATAGGTCTGGGTAACTCAAACAGTTGATCTTCATATGGGTCACTTTGAGTTCCTGTTCCAGCTGAAACATTCTCATAAGATGGATTAGAATAGTTTGGAAACAATTCTAAATCAAAAATATATTCAGGTCCATTCCTTTAACACAAGGAGTGTGCTCATTAACAACAATGTTGGATGATTCTTCAAACTGTTGAGTTTTGATATTATACACTTTATAAGCAATAGAGTTGGAGGAATATCCAACAAAGATAACATCATCCGACTTTTCAGCAAACTTTGCTAAATTGTCCTTTGTGTTGAGTATGGTACACCTGCTGCCAAAAGACCTAAGAAAGCCAATGAACAGTGGCCTCTTATTCCATAGCTCATAAGGGGTCTTCCCATAAGGCTTAATAATGAGAACTCTATTTTGCACATAGCATGCAGTGCTGACTGCCTCTGCCCAGAAAGTTAGAGGCAGTTTTAAATCAGCTAACATTATTCTTGCAGCCTCAATAAGTGTCTTGTTCCTCCTCTCAGAAACACCATTCTGTTGAGGAGTTCTTGGAGCACTATATTGTCTGGTAATCCCTTTTGAGTTACAGAATGAGTCAAGAACTTGATTCTTAAACTCAGTCCCTTGATCACTTCTAATGATTTTTACCTTGTGATCCTTTTGATTTTCAATTTAAGAATAAAAGATTTTAAAATTTCAGCCATTTCATCTTTAGTTCTTAAAAAGAATACCCAAGTGAATCTTATAAAATCATCAACAATCACAAGGTAGTATGATTTCCTTCCAATGCTCATTATACTTATGGGAACAAAAAGATCCATGTGCAATAAGTGTAATGGAGTGGTGATACAGTTAACCTCTTTGGATTTATGAGTGACCTTGTGTTGTTTTCCTTTCAGGCAAGCAATACAGTTGACTTTATAGAAAAACTCATTTTTAGGCAGACCATGTACCAAATTATTTTTAATTAACTTGTTCATGGTTTTAAAATTAACATGGCACATTCTTTTATGCCAAAGAGTTGACTCATCACCATTTGCTTTGGAAAGAAAGCATAATACTTAAACTAGTGGGGAAGCATTGTTCATATCTAGCTTGTACATATCCCCTCTTCTGGGAGATCTAAGAAGCACCAATTCCTGAGGAATTGTCATCCCAAGTTTGGTTATAATGCACTCATGTTTTGTGAAAAGCATTTGGTGCTTTTGATCATAGAATTGAGAAACACTTAACAGATTGTGTTCAAGCTGTTTGACAAAGTTTACTTTGTCAACTTTTAACTTACCATTGGATACACTACCTCTACCAGAAATAAATCCTCCAACTTCACCTCCAAACTAAAAAGGACCACCATCAAAATGTTCAAATTGTTGAAGAAGAGATCTGTTCCCTGTCATGTGCCTAGAGCATCCGCTATCCACAATCCATACATTTCCATTCTTGTCATGTGGATGTCCCTGCACATAAAGTGAGATGATTAGTTACTATTAGAAACCCAAGCCTTGTTGGTCTTGGGTTCTTCCAATGTAGATGATTTAATTGAACCAAAGTATAGGCAAGTTGGTTCAATTTTTGTTTGTGAAAAAGATGTATTGGCTACAGCATCTGTTCTGTTCTTCCATACCATCCTATGGTTGACCAGTGTAGATGATCCTGAAGAGGATTGAGCAACAGGACCTTCTTTCGTGGCTACTTTCTTTTTGGAAGATTTCAAAGGATTCCTTTTGTTCCTTTGTTTGTTCTTTGGCTTGTCTTGCGAACCTACTTTTCTTTCGGAAGAATGATTTTCTTTCTAAAGAAACTTAGCTTTAAAAACAAGCTTTCCTTTCCTTGTCACTTGGACCATGTGATAAGGTCCAAATGTGAAACCTTCCTTGACTCCTTCCATTTAACATTGGTTGCATAATATGTGCTTGCAGGATTGTTGTAATAGTCTTTAGCCATGTGGTTATGCAGACCACAGATTATGCACTCAATGTTACTCTTGATGGGGCATGATGGCTGTTGGTTCTTGCACTTCTTTTCTTCAACAGCTTTCCCTTTTAACTTCTGATCCTTCAGTTGGACAGGAATGCTGGTACTACATTTCTTTTCCGAGTCAGAGTTTCCAACCACTTGGAATCTGGCTGAAATGAATACACCCTTTTACCTGGGATCTATCTTTATCCTAGACCCAGTCACCTTCTTGGCAGTTTTCTTTACTGCCTTGATTTTATTCTTTCTATCTTTGGTGGTTAGGGGTAGGACTTCAGCGGTGGGAATGAGGTTTTCTACCTTATCTTTCCCTGTGGTGGTCACCATAGTTGCATCACTCTTTTGCTCATTGGGTAGTGGGTCAGCAGTTGGAACCTCTTGCTCATCAGTACCACATCTTGGCTGTCTAACAGACACATAAGAGTGTGGTGGAGTAATTTCATTGGTACCCAACCCACTTTTGTTTTGATAACACACCTTCGAGAGGGAGGATGATGCAATGATGGTGTTGAAGTTATGCTCTTCAATAGCATACTTCTTTGCTTTAGCCTCAGCTATTTCTAGTTGGGCTTGAGCCTCAGTCAACTTAGAAATCAAATCCTTTATTTGAGCCCTGTAGTTTGTGTGTTAATGTTTTAAAGAGGAAACAATTTTCTCTAACTCTTCAATTTTGAGTTTATAGTCAGATTCTGCTCTCTTGAAATCGGATTTTAGGATGTTTTAGGACTCAATATTAGATTTAATTTCCATGTTGTAGTCCTGATAAAGTTTAACCTTAGCAATACAAGCCGGAGTACAGAGGTTTTCATATACCTTGCTGTCTTCAGTTCCTGCCATGAGAGCTTTAGCAGGAGTGACATCTTGCACCATAAAGCTCCAGCCAACCTCTTGAGCAACAACCGCAATTTGCTGCTCAGTAGGTTTCGGCACAGACCTTGAGGTAGTAGGATGTTGGGAGGCTTAAGATTCTCAGTTCTCTTGATAGAAACACAATAGAAAGTCCATGCATGAGGAAGTGCACTCATGAATTTCCTTACAATGTCTCTCTTCTCAAGATCCACTCCCATAGACTGAAGAGAGGTGATCAAGTTCATATACCTGAAGTATTGTTGGCTCAAGGTCTTACCAATAATATATTTGAAGTTTTCAAACTTCTGCTTCAGTACATCCTTCTTGGACTCCTTGGATTCAGCGGAACCAGAGTACATCAACTTCAAAGCATCAAAGAGTTCTTTGGCTGACTCGTATTGCTGAAAGGCAACCATTATGGAGTTTGGTATGGCAGTAGTCTATTTTCTTGGCACCATTACCAGCTGGGTAGTCTTCAACGACCTTCTTTATCATGGCACTATTACCAGCTGGGGATTCTACCTTAGGAAGGTAAAGACCACGAGTGACAGATCTCCATATGCGGCTATCTTGATACTTGATGAACCCTTCAATACGTTTGCACCATGTTCCAAAATCATCAGGAGTGATGATAGGAGCCTTGGTCATGGTTCCCATTTTGAACTCAGAATATTTCTGGTTAAGAGCCATTAAAGTGAAGTGAGTGAGTGTGAAGAAGCAAGGGTGATTTGGGATGGTTAGATCTCACAAAAGAGCCTGGATGCTCTGATACCAATTGCAGGATCAGTTTTAACTCTCAACACAAAACTCACTAAGTCTCACTTAATCGATGAAACACAGAATCTCAAACTAAAGTTGATAATAATATACAAAGTTAATGAACAAGAGAATGGTTTTCAAGATACTTGTATATATTACTTCTCAACTCAGTATTACAAGACTCTTTCTAAACCCCTGTTCACTTAAGTTACAATGAGAAACTATATATACTACTATCTACAGCCGTTATACTTGGATAACCAGCTAGAATCTACCACTAGACAAATACTACATTGCTACAAGTAAAGTATCTACGATAAAATAATATCCTAGATAAGGTAGTCATGACAGGTCCATGACTTACCTTTTGTCACCAACTATAGATGGCAACTGTACTAAGTTGATAAGGTGAACAGTGGATTAAAGTATGGTCAACTACATGATTTTGGAAAAACACCATGCAGTGCATCAGAGTCGGTCAGACAGACCATACTTATATCCACTGGTTCATAGTTGATTCTTCCAAAGCTAAATGGCTTAGGAAGAATAAGTTCTTTTGAGGCCATTTATACTTTGGAAGAAACAACTTCTTCCGAGTCTTCTACAAGTCTTTATGACTATATTCTTCGGAAGACTTTGTCTTGGATCTTCTAAGTATGAAAGCTTCAGAAGGAGAACTGCTTGGTCTCGGAAGACTGTGTTCTATCCTTCGGAAGTTCTTCATATACTTCGGAAGAAAACTACTTAGTCTTAGAAGACTTAGTTTTCCTCCGGAATCTCTTCCGACATAATGCTTCGGAAGATCTTTGACATAGCTGCGAAGGAGTAGTTTTGTCTTTCGAAGACTTCTTTAACCTGTACACAAAATTGTTCTAAGTGTTGTTTAGGTTGTACAAGCCTCATATGATCCAAAAGGTTACCAGACCATAGCAACAGAAATTAGGTCAATTAAACACCCATTTGACGTGCAGTCGTGCTAGCGCGACTAGCCTGGGTGGGGTTTGTCAAACCCAGTAGATCTACTTAGAAATAACTCGATAAATTGGTACAACACTAGTAAACATGTGATAATATAGTAATACTAATCAAACAAAGAACGTTTTGAAAAGAACATGTTTCTTTTACCCAAAAAGAATATAAGTAAAGCGGGGCCGTAAACTCACCTTGGATGCACAGCAACAAGTAATAATGAAGAGAACAATAGTTTAACTAAGCCGAACACCTGATTTTGCATTTAATACTTAGTTAATATATATTAACTTTAATTAATCAAACTATACGGTTTCGCGTTCGTGTCTCGGTTCCAATGCAAACCTTCAATACCCACTCTAATGCCTACCAATACAGTCACACAACTCATTAATTATAATGCATAAAGATTTATCTTTAATGTACTCATAGTAATATACATACATGCACATATTCGTTAACCACACAATATGTAAAACATACATAATTTATGAATATATATATTATTTATAGCATTCACATTTGCAGGACCGTTAAAGGGTACTTAAGCTTGCACTTAGTTAACACACTTAGGAGGATCTTAAGATCACTTAACAATTCAAATAGGGAACTGTAAACTTTTACTAAAGATACAAGACAAACACAAGTAAAACTGTTTAAGAACAAGAACAAGAACACAAGATTAAGTTTTCAAGGAAGTTGTATATTGCTCTCTAGTTCTATTACAAGTGTTGTACAAGTATATTTTAAGTGCAAGAACCAGAGACTATTTATACTACATCCTACAACCATCAATATGCAAAAAGACAGTTGGAAGTGACTAATCTGATAACAAGATCAATCTAAAGTCAAAAGGCAGATTTCTTTTTGACTAGTGACTATAACATGCCATAGCTCACTGACTTTTCCTATTACAAAAAGCCAAAAGGAACAAAAGGAGAAACTTGCAGGCGAAGACCTTATCTACTTTATCATAAAATATGGAAGTTTCACCAACTAGTGATAGCAGGTGAACTACCAGAGCATGCAGTGGAAAGTAGGTTACTTTATGATAAAGTTGATGGAAAAGGAATATTTTCTCTCTCTTCAGAAGAAATCAGTCTTGTCTTGTAGGCAGCTTCGAAAGACTTTGTCTTTGAAGCTTCGGAAGACTTCGTCTTTGAAGCTTCGGAAGACTTCATCTTTAACTTCGGAAGAGTTGAGTCTTTGGCTTCGGAAGACTTTACACTTAGAATATTTTCCAAGTTAAGTGTAAAGCTTCCGTAGCAGTTTCTTCTGAACTTTGGCTTCGGAAGATTTTACACTTAGCATATTTTTGAGTGTGTAAAAGCTTCCGAAGCTAGTTCACCATTGTTCCGAAGTGCATGTTGGAAGACTTGGTTGTTTTGGTATCCTTTGGTTGCATCAGCCTTTTAACTTCAGAGGTTCCTACAAACTCCCCCTAGGATGATGCTACCAAAACAAAGAGGTTCTTCAGACTTGGATACTCCATATGAGGATCTTCAGAATTCCTTTCTTCATCAGCAGATCTGGATTCTTCAGACTCATGAAATACCTTCTCATGTCATAGAGATCATGCAGAGGGAGTTCAAGCATGTCATTTGTGAAGTAGACATGTTGTTCTCCTTGATCTCTAGTTACATACCATCTGTCTGGATCTTCAGCAAATGTCCAAGATAGAATTTGTCTTCCAATGGCAAGAGGCTCTACTATGATTGGAGTTGGTTGAGAGGCCTCTTCATGCATTTCCTCAGGATGTTCTGACTTATCCTGAGGTTGGGAGGAGAATGCCTTTCTTTTTTTCTTCGTTGAAGAGGATCTTCTTTTGGCCATCCTCTTTTTCCTCCTTGATGATTTTAACTGAGAGGGTTGGTCTTCAGTGCCAGGTTGTTCAGTGGAATCCCTCTCAGTTGGGATCTCCTCTCTCCCAGTTTTAGAAGGAGAGGGAGGAGAACACTGCTGTGGGTCAGAAAATAAAGTTGGCTGATATGTAGCTCTAGGTGCAGGTAGTGTTGTCTCTGTAGGTTCAACCTTCACCTTAACTTCAGGTTGAGCTTGACTTGGAGAAAGCAAGTCCACCAGCTCTCCCTTCTTTATCTTCTGCTTGATCACCCTTTTATGCTCATCCATTGTAGATAGAGACATGGGACCAAGCCTCCTTCCGGAGAACCCATACAGCTTTAAGAAGCTCATCATCCTCTGCTTATCAGCAGACTTTTTCTAATTTTTTTTGAATGATGGCTCTTGCTTTTGCAGCTTCTTCCCTCTACCTTTTCCTAGCAGCTTGCCTATCCTTTTTGGCTGGCTCTTCTAACTGCTTGTTGTATTCAAACAATATATACTCATGAGGCAGGGAAAGAAGTGCAGATGCCTGTTAGAAACCTGTGGCACTCAGATAGTTGATCATCTTTAATCTTTCTTCTTCATCAACTACCTGAGGTTGTTCAGAGGCCACAGTCTCTGACTTAGGACTTTCTTGAACTTGGGAGAGGACAGGAAGTTTTTTGTAGAGTTTTTTCAGTCTCATTTCTTCCTTGTGCTTGAGGGTCAAAGCAGCATCCTCTGCTTCCTTCCTCTCCTTTGACAACTCAATGTTAGCCAGTTCATTCAGCTCATCTAAGGGGAGAGAGATGAGTTCATCTATATTGTAATTTCTGGTTCCCAGGTAGTTTAGTCTGGCTGCCCTTAACTCATCTTCCTGAGTGTTCAGCCTAGGGGCAGCCCTTATTGCAGCTTCCATAATTCCTGGGGAACCACTTGAACTCTCTCCCCTCAGATTCCTCTTCCTCTCTCTCCTCTCTTCTTCAATCTCCTCAGCAGTTAATTTCCTTTTACCTTTGTCAACCACAGGCCTTGGTGACTCAGGCTGAAGAGAGCTTTGGCCTTCATTGCTTGGTTTAGCTGTCAAGCTCTGGCCAAAGAGAGGCTGTGAAGCACCATCACCAGCTTGTGTTTCACTGAGGGTAATGGGTTTAGAGGGAGATCCTATCTCAAGGGTCACAAGTTTAACCTCTAGGCCTTCAGTCAAGGTTTTCCCTTGGAAGCTAATCCTGGGTCCACCTCAACATCTATTTAACCAAAGAACTCACTTGCTAGCCTCTGTCTATATAATTTTGATCTCAGTCTGAACTCCTCTAACACCATATCTTGGATCCTTTCTGCCAATCTTGCTGCTTGTTTGTTGTTGCTTGGGTTGATAAGGGCAGATCCACCAAGTTTATACTCTCATAGAAACTCAGGGTGGAGATGTTGAGAATTTCTTGTTGACCCTGAGCTCTAGAGATCACAAGAGCTTTCCTATCACTGTCATACCCCCAAACCCAGATTGGGTTCTCAAATGGGGTAGACATTTCTCTTGGTACTCCCTCCTCAAACAGTTGTTGAATGAGAAGTTCTAGATCACTATCTAGAGGAGGTTGTTAAGTATGGACAACTACAAGAGAGGGTGGTGAGTCCTCTATGTCCATACTCTGAGAAGAACTCCCAGGTTCTGTGATTGTCAGAATTTTCGACCCCCCTTTTTGGTAGCATCACCCTCTTGCATAGGTGAGCTGGGAGATTGATCCATGACATCCGCAGGTTCTTGTGGACCTGGATGAGTTGGTCTCATGGATCTCTCAGCTAGCTTGCCCTTGAGATCAGTGATCTCAAGTTGCTGGTCATTGACCCTCTTCTGCAAGATAGTCACCTGAGATTCCAAGTGAGCTATCTTTGACATAAAGTAGGTGCATAGATTTGACAGTTTGTGCACCTGTTGTTGCAGAATCCCCTCATCTTCAGATGAAGAATCATGGGGGGATGAGAGAATTGAACCTAAGTCTTCTTCCTCACCACCAGCATGGGTTTCTTGGCTGCTGGATTTACCCTGCCCAATGACAGCTTCTAGAGAAGTGTCAAGAGGCTGGGTTGCCATGGTAGAGGTCCTAGTGATGTTATCACTTGCAAAAGTGATAGCCTCTGATGGTTGATCACTAGAGTGTTGAGACTCATAGTGATGGCTTAAGCTGTTTGTGGAGTTGTGAGCTCATCAGACTGAGCATGAGGAACCTCAGCACTGATTGTTTGAAAGATGGGGGTGGTCTGCTCCTCAGGGGAAGTGGGAGCTCTAGATTCCACTTCCTCCTGCATAGGTTCTAATATGGGGGCCTGCACATTCTCAATAGCAAGTCGTTTGGGTTTTCTTTGGTAGGTGATTTTGATGGTAGGTTGTATTTGAGGTGGGTGAGAAGTAGAGGGTGTTGGTTCACCACTAGCTGGTGCTGCTAGAATGTCACCCTGAGAAATGAGCTCAAACATTTTTAGGACAAGGGCTGTTTTTACCCTTGAGAAGCCGACAGTTGGCTTTTTCAAAATCTTGAAAATGTCGGGCCTCATGTGTGCTAGTTTAAGAATATTACCTGTTCCCCTCAACTGTGGTCCCATTTCACAGTTGAGAATGTGTTGAACATACCGGGGGAACATGTAATACTCTAAGGAGTCCAAATTTGCAAGTAAGTTTGTAAATACAAAAATGAGAGTACCTGAATTTGACCCTTTGTACCATCCCATGGACAATGAAGGAAAGATCTTCTGGAATCTGGTTCCATCCCCCATGCTTATTGGATAAGCTATGTATGACTACATGGAGGAGGTATTTCCATTGGAATGAGACCTTCCCCTTCCTGAAGATCTTGACCGAAAAGTCACCTTCGTAGCCCATCTGCGCAAAGGATTGGTTGACAGCACCTTTTGGAAAGGACAACTCACCTGCTTCATCATCCAGCTACAAATGGGTGTTTATAATGGCTGGAGTGATGAAAACCGTCCTCCCCTGTATTGTGGCAGACAGTGCCTTCTCCCCATCCATGGTGACCTCTTGACAGGTCCGCCAGAACTCAAGCAACTGATCCTCATAGAGAGGAGGATCGATTGTAAGGGAGGTGAAGTAGTGAGACAAAGAAAGATACCTACACACGTCTAAGAAGCTTGGATCCTTCTCAGAGTTTAACAGGGCAACTTGATTGTGTTGCCTGTGTAGGTGCATGGTGAAATCTGGGTCGTTGCGACGATCAAGATTAGCCATTTGAGGAAGTTTTGTGGTGAAGAAAGGAAGAAGAAGATGAAATTTGGGGGTAATTTTAGGGTAAGGAACAATGAGAGAAGTGAGATGAAATAGAACCATTTGGAAAGATATAGTCTGGATTGGAGACAAAGTTAATGCAAAAGATAAACTTTGAAATCCGTAAGTGGGTCCTACTTCTGAAAAAGGCGCCCAAAAAGTTAGTTTTCTTGGAAGTTGTAAAACTACCGAAGGCAATTTTGGCTTCGGAAGCTTTGTAACAAAGCTTCCGAAGGTAAATTATGCTTCGGAAGATATCCCCAAGAATTTTGAATTGGGCTTCGGAAGAAATGATTAAGTCTTCCGAGATAAAATTGCTTTTGTAAGAGATTTGTTCTTAAAATGTATTAAATAGTTTATAATAAACTTAAGCTTCGGAAGATACTCCAAGAATTTCTTCCAAAGGTAAATCTCAGATAGACTATTAAATGATTTAGAGACATAAGTTTCTTCCGAAGGCAATTTTTACTTCTTCCGAAGGTAAATTTCCATCATTCTAAGGAATATCAGTTAAAAATTTTGTTTTCTTCCAAAGAGAACAGGGGTTATGAGATGATTTAATAGACAACTTAGGACACACAATTTTAGGAGAAAAATTTGATTTTATTAAAGAAAATCTATTCAAAGTTAATCATCCTAATAGCTGATACAAGATATTTAAATCTCTGTTCATCAAAAGCCTTTATGAACATATCAGCATATTGTTCATTTATGTTAACTTTGATTAGTTTGATCAATCCCTTTTCAAAATTATCCCTAATTAGATGATACCTGATATTGATGTGTTTGGTCCTTGAGTGTTGCATAATATTTTCTGTGATAGAGATGGCACTGTTGTTGTCTATGTGGATGGGAGTCTCTTTGAAGTTGCATCCATAGTCTAGCATTTGATTCTGAATCCAAAGCACTTGAGCACAGCAGCTTGCAGCAGCAATGTATTCAGCTTCAGCAGTTGATGCAGACACACAGGATTGCTTCTTGCATTGCCAAGAGACCATCCTTCCACCAAGTCTAGCCTTGTTCTTGATGATGATCCCTCTATCATCTTTCTTGTTCCTGAATACCCATTTGGTACCTATGATAGTCTTCCCTTAAGGAAGAGGGCATAAGTTCCAAACCTTCTGTCTTCTGATTTGAAGCAGCTCATCTTGCATAGCTTCAATCCAGCTTCCATCCTTCAAAGCCTCATCAACTTTCTTCAGCTTAATTTGGGATAAGAAACAAGAATGTAGACAAACATTACTGTCACGAGTTTGTCCTCTTGTCCTCACCCCTGAGTCAACATTTCCAGTGATGTTTATGGTGGAATGTGACTTGTGGATCCTAAGTTGAGGAATCATAGCAAGTTGGTTGGACAGATCCAAATTAGAGAAATTTTGATCTGGCAAAGAAGTGTCCACCACCACATCAGCACACTTATCAAGAGAAACTTGATCCAATGAGTGTGTGACATCATTCATGTTGTCCTCAATGGTGTGGTTATCAGCATCAAGAAATTCTTGATCACTGTCACCACCTCCAGTTCTTCCTCCTGTATTTGAAGTTCCTTCTCCTGAATTTTGAGCCTCTGAGCTAGAATTTGAAGGCATTTCAGTTGAATCAGTAGTATTTGTCATGTTGGTGCTGATAGGAGCTTCAATAGCAGGGTTAGTTACCACTGGAGCTGAAGTAGTCTTCTTACTTGGTCTTCTCAGCTCAAATCTTGGGTCAGGATCTTCTGTTGACCTATTATCAGTAGATCCTAAAACATTCTCACAAGACTTGTTAAAATAGTTGGTAACTAAATCAAGATCAAATAGCCAATCCGAACCAGAACATTTCACACAAGGGGTGTGTTCATTAAAAGTCACATTGGCTGACTCCTCAATGATTCTAGTTCTGAGATTGTATACTCTATAAGCCTTAGCTTGAGAGGAGTATCCAACAAAATGTTCATCATCTGATTTCTCAGCAAACTTGGCTATTTGATCTTTGGTATTCAAGATGGTGCAAGGACATCCAAATGTTCTGAGAAAACCAATGAATGGTCTCCTTTTGTGCCACAGTTCATAAGGAGTCTTACCATGTGTCTTAACCACCAAAACTCTATTCTGCACATAGCAGGCTGTGTTGACAGCCTCTGCCCAAAAGGTTATGGGTAGTTTAGAGTCAGACAACATGGTTCTTGCAGCTTCAATAAGTGTCATGTTTCTCCTCTCAGCAACACCATTTTGCTGAGGAGTCCTGGGAGCACTGTACTATCTTGAAATACCCTTTTAATCACAAAATGTATCAAGGATTTGGTTTTTGAATTCGGTTCCTTGATCACATCTAATGATTTTGACCTTGTGATCAGATTGATTCTTAATTCTCAGAATGAAACTCTTCAAGATCTCAGGGGTCTCATCTTTAGTTCTAAGGAAAAATACCCAAGCGAATCTTGTGAAGTCATCTGTGATCACTAAGCAGTAAGAGGTCCTTCCTAAACTCATTACACTAGTGGGGCCAAACAGATCCATATGTAACAAGTGTAGGGGAGTAGTGATAGAGTTGATTTTCTTTGGCTTGTAAGACACTTTGTGTTGCTTCCCTTTCAGGCATGCAACACAGTGGTCATCACTTGTAAACTCTTTCTTTGGTATTCCAGTTACCAAATCATTCTTAATCAATTTATTCATGTTCTTAAAGTTTACATGGCACATTCTTTTATGCCAGAGGAAAGACTCATCACTATTGGTTTTAGACAGAAAGCAAGAAACTTCTCCAGAGGGAGATGTTTCATGCAGATCCATCTTATACATGTTCCCTCTCCCGGGGGCTCTGAGCAGAATGTGCTCTTGAGGAATGTCAACCCCGAGCTTAAGAACAATGCACTCATGCTTAGTAAAGAGCATCTGATGTTTTTGGTCACAAAATTGGGACACACTCAAAAGATTGTATCCAAGCTCTTTGACAAAGTTTACCTTCTCAATACTGAGCTTACCATTTGTAACCTTGCCCCATCCAGTAATGTAACCTCCTGTATCTCCTTCAAAGCAACTGGTCCTCCATCAAATCTTTCAAAGCTTTGAAGTAAGGACTCATTGCCAGTCATGTGCCTGGAGCAGCCACTATTAATGATCCAGACATTTTTGTTAGTCTTTAGCTGTCCCTGCACAAAAAGAGATAATTTAGTTACATTTGGAAACCCAAGCCTCGTAGGTCTTGGGCTTATAAAATTCAGATGAAGGCAATGAAACAGTAAGTGATCCTATGTTCAGGCTTTGAGGATCATTTGCTGTTGCTGAAGAAGTGCTTTTAGTCTCAAGGTCTTCCTTCATCTTCCACACCACCTTTGGAAGATTGGGCTTGACCTTCAATACTTCGGAAGCTTTTATAGCTTCAGAAGCTTTGGAGAAAAAGACATACATACCAAATATCATATATGTTAATACCCACCACACATGCATACACGTGCACTATTAGAAATCCAAGAACACCCATGCATATGCATACATATTAGGTTGAATCCACAACCTATACACATCAAATAACAACACTTATACACACACAAAACACACCATGATGAACACCTTAAAGCACCCACACACACCATACCCATACGCAAAACACCACACACACACCCACGCATAACACACACATGTACAATGCACACCCAACATCCCCACAATTCTCATACTACTCAAGGAACACACACATGCATATGGCATCAAAACAACCACACGAACAGGGGCGAACACAAAGGTAAACACATATACAATACGTACAATCGCACACACAAGAACTCCTAACCGAAATCAAAATACACCCACTAAACCGTGACCCGAACAACCCGCAGGCATAAAGAACTAGATCGAACCTGAAATCAAAACCGTATCGATACAAATGTGAGTATAGATCGAGTAATCTCACAGAACAAGATGTAAGGCTACATCGATCACCGTTCGCGGCTGTCGTTTCGATCAGTTCTTTGGATGATTACAGTTAAAGGCGGTTACGTGAGCCATGACTATTGAGGATGCTACCGAATGAGGAAGAGTTGCCGAGAATCCAAAGAAGGAAGGTCTCCGGTGGAGGAAGCCGTGAAGGTTAGAAGGCTGACAGGGGCTGAGTGAGGGGGAGATAAGGCTGTCGAGGATGATTGTTCAAGTGTGGAGGAAGTTAGTCAACGGAAGAGGTGGTTTCAATGGGAACTAGGGTTGCGAGAGAAGAAAGAAAAGATATGGAAGTCATTTTATGGTGAAACCAAGTTTAAAGAAATTGCCTTTGGGTTCCTCAAGTTTATTAAATTTGCCCATTAAGGTTTTTACTTAGCTTTAATTTAATTAAGGTTTACTTATTAGAAATAATTATAATGATAACCCTTTTCATTTAATAAGTAAAATATATTGATTATAAAGTGGCGGAGAATAACATTAACCTGAAAACTCGAGTTGCCACAACCTCACAGCCAGCAGACCTGATATCATGTTTGCTACATGTATTTGTTTAAGATATCAAGCCAACCCCAGGATGTCAAACCTGGTTACTGTCAAGAGAATGCTCAGATATCTCAAGGATGCTTCTAAATTGGGCCTTTGGTATCCAAAGAATTCTGACTTCAATCTGTATGCTTATACAGATAGTGACTATGGTGGCTGCAACATGACTACAAAGTCAACATCTAGGGGATGTCAATTTCTTGGTGGAAGGATAGTCTCATGGCAATGCAAGAAACAATCCTGTGTATCTGCATCAACAGCTAAAGCTGAATACATTACTGCTGCAAGCTGCTATGCTTAAGTGCTTTGGATTTAGAATCAAATGCTAGACTATGGATTCAACTTCAAGGAGACTCCCATCCACATAGACAACAACAATGCTATCTTATCACAGAGAATCCAGTTCAGAACTCAAAGCAAATCAATATCAAGTATCATTTAATTAGAGATAATTTTAAAAAGGGATTGATAAATCTAGTCAAAGTTAATAAAATGAATAATATGCTGATCTGTTGTAACGCCCAAAAATTTCAAGAAAGTAAAGCAGGCGAAGTTTTCATGCGAAAGGAGGTTCTCGCGCGAGAACCTCATGTGAAAAACTTGAGCTGGGTATAAATAGCTGAGAACACCCAGTTTGACCCTATTTTCGCGCGAGAAGTGCTGCTGTTAGAGACAGAAAGCGGTTGCGTAGAGAGAGAAAGTGAAGAATCCAAGTGTTTGAGGTATGTAACTCGTGTAGTCACTTGTGTTATGTACTAAGAATGGATTATAGATGAATATAACACATGATTATGTAGTTTTGTTTGGTGAAAGCTTCTGGAAGGTTGTGTTTGAGCTAGAACTTCAAGTGGTGAGTTTCTAGGCCCCCTTTTTACGCAAGTTTTATGTTTTGGGGCTATTATGCATACTAAAACGTTTGTAAATGCATGTTTATGCTTGTGTTGATGTTGTTATGATGTTAAGTATGTTAGAACAGCCTTCGACGCGATAAGTTATGACTGGGCGGGAAAACCCATAGTTTTCGTATGACCAATTAGGCTGTACTTTATGAAATTTGAATCAGGTGGTTCTCGCGCGACAGGTAGTTCTTGCGCGATAGGAAGTTCTCGCGCGATAGGAAGTTCTCGCGCGATATGTATCTTTTCGCTCGACATGGAGTTTTCGCGTGACTTTTAGTTCTCGCGTGACAGTGATGATTGGATGTGTAGGATTTGCATGTGGTAAGGTTCTCGCACGAAAGGCTAGTTCTTGCACGAGATGATGATGATGTATGTTTAAGTTTTCGCATGGTATGCTGTGATGTGTGATGTGTAATCTTTTCATGTTAAAACGGTTTTCAAAACGATATGTTTTATGATGTGACTTTACGTGGTGTGTTATGTATATGTATGTAAAGTATTATGTAATGAAAGTGAAAGATAACGATGATGAAAAAGGGGAACGTAATGAATGAATGAAAGTCTTGCAAGCAAAATGATGGAGGTTCACAACTCAATAAGGTAGTTGTTTGCTCAACTGTGTGCGGTTTAGCTAACCCTTGATGATGCGCACAGGGGTCCAATCCTTAAGATTGACCAAGATGTGATGGATCCTTGTAGCGTACCCCGGTACTGTGTTAGCTTCAGCATGATGTGGGGGTTTATTTATAAACCCCGGCATCGTACCAGCTTTTGCATGATGTGGGGGTATATAATATGGCAGGATCTATATAAAGATGAATGATATTAACGAAGGAAATGAATGAAATGAATGATGATGAATGATGATGAACGATGATGAAAGATAATAAATATATTATCAAGATGTATGTATGTATGATGTATGATCACGTAGTAAGTAAAGGAAATGTTTTAACGTAAAGTAAAGTATTTTATTATAAAACTAGAACTCACACATCGTTGCTGACTTTTGTATTCATAATAGTTGGCAGGTAGTTGTTGATGCTGAGGAGGTGCAGGCATGGATGCATAAGCTACCAGGGATGATTCGAGTCTGGCATCCACATTTTTGAGTATGTTATTATGTTAATACAATTTTTGGGATGTAAACAAATGATGTGATGATTTGACACAATGTAAGGCCCCGTTCCCGGGAAAGCCACAGTTGGTCAATCACAACCTCATTTATATCAAAACATATTAAGATTTATTAAGTAACTAAAATATTGCAGCGAAATAATTCATCAAAAAAAACCATTTCATGCTTTAATAAACACATTTGCCAAGTAATACATCATTGTTTACAAGATTACAAAATATCAACTAGTTGTATTACAAAACAACATCATTATTATTGCATGAGATGGATGCTAGTCTTGCCCGCCAAGTAGCTTCACCCTCGTGCCATCCTCAGCAACAAACTACCTGCCAACTGAAAATGCATGAAAAGTTAGCGTTGTTGAGTGAGTTCTAGTTTTATATAATAAAATACTTTACCTTTAGTAAAAACATTTCCTTTAATTTCGTTGGTGATCACATCAAACATACATCTTGATAATATCATTATTATCTTTCAACATTCTTTTCATTCATTTCATACTTTCATCATTATCTTTAACTTTCATCTAGACCAATATCATATGCTATACCCCAAACATTATGCACGAAGCTAGTACTGGGCCGAAGTCTATAAATAGACCCTTAACATTATGCACGAAGCTGACTCCAGTACCAGGGAAAGCGACAAGGGTCCTGTTTCATACATATTGGTCAATCACAAGGATTGACCCCTGTGTGCATCCTTATGGGTTAGCTAAACTGTACACAGTTGAGCTAACAACCCCTCAATGAGTTGTGAACCTTCTTTCAGTTGCTTGCAAGACTACATTCTCTCATTAGGTTCCACTTCTTTAATAATGTCTTTCACTTTCATTATATAATACTTTACGTACAAGAGCATTAACACACCACGTAAAGTCACGTAATAATACGTAATAAGGAACATCAATAACAGGCCACAATGCATAACATGAACAAACATAACCCAACAAAACATTCAAGAGCTTAATCATTAATTTCCATTTTTCCCAAAATTTCAAAAAAATTCTAAGGGAACTTAGGCACATGAGCACTATATGTGCGCATGGGCACTATGCAGGGGTATGGATACTTAGGCGCATAGGAACACTTGGGCGCATGGGGAAAAACTTAGGCACATGGGAAAAACTTAGGCGCATGGGTACTATGCAGGCATTTGAGTACTTGGGCGCATGGGAAACTTAGGCGTATGAGCAACACTTAGGCGTATGGGCAAAAACTTAGGCGCATGGGAACTATGCAGGCGCATGAGTACTTATACGCATGGGAAACTTAGGCGCATTAGGCGTATGGGCTGTTTGGGTGCATGGGCAATATCCCAGTTCTAACTTATGCAAATTTTCAGTTCCCGATCATCATCCTTACATAACTCTAGCCCAAATCTAGCATACTAAGCTCATAAAACAAGCATACAACCACATAATTCAGTCAAACATTCACAAACACATATACCCACATAAACAGGGGAACACATACGGTTAACATACTGGAAATTTCAAAAATAATAGTTTACATGCATTTTAGCCCTAAAATATGTTTATAATAGAAAAATCGGGGATCTAGAACTCACCTTCAGCAGCCTTCGAGTAAAACTCCTCCAAACTCGAGAGCACTTGGAGTTCAAACACCTAAACACACCAAAAACACCCAACCGGATGCAGAAAAACACATAAGACTCGGTCTACAAGCTGAAACCCAACTGAAACCAAACAAAAACACACAAAATCTTACCTTCTAGACAATCTTCTTCTTCTTCTTCTCTCTAAACACCGATTGAACCCTGCTTTTCTTCTTTTTCTGCTATCGAAGGCAGTTGGTGAGCAGAAGTGTGGGCAGCCATGCCCACTTTTAAACATAATTATATTAAAGTTTGCCTCTTGCATAACTTTAACCCCTTAACTTGGGTTATTGCACCTTTATTTCTTTATACTTCTATTTTTCTTTTCTTTTTCTCTTGTTTTCTTCTTTTTAAAATATCCGGGTGTTACAAGTCCACCCCCTTATATAGGTTTTGTCCCTGAAACCTGTCACTCCTCTAACAGTGGTGAATAATGTTATATCATCTCTTCCTCCATCTCCCACATAGACTCGGATCCCTTCCTGTGCCTCCACTGTACTCGCACCAGTGGAACCGCTTTATTCCGTAGCCTCTTCTCTTTTTTGTCAATGATGGCCACTCGCTGCTCCATATAATTAAGCCGTTCATCCACCTCAATATCCTCCAGTGGCACGATCATATCTTCATCGGCTAAGCACTTTCTTAGGTCAGATACATGGAATGTCGGATGAATCCCACTTAACTCATCGGGTAGCTCCAACCTATAGGCCACCTCTCCTACTCGAGCAATGATTCGAAAAGGTCCTATATACCTCGGGCTCTGCTTACCCCACTTTCTGAACCGAATGATCCCCTTCCAAGGTGAAACCTTCTGCATAACTTTATCACCCACCTTGAATTCAATCGGTCTAAGCCTCTTGTCAGCATACGACTTTTGCCTATCTTTTGCTTCCTTCATAAAGGCCTTGATCTTCTCCAACTTTTCAGTCCTAGCCTCGATCACTTCAACGCTCCCCAGTTCCTTCTATCTGATGTCACCCTAACATACGGACGTTCTACACTTCCTACCATATAGCATCTCATAAGGGGTACTGATGTAGGATGATAAGCTGTACTGATGTGCAACCGCGTCCCCACTGCGTCATGAAATCTCTTCCAAACCTTAGATGTAAACCGAGTGTCATGGTCAGACATGATAGACACTGGTACACCATGACGCGTCAAATCTCTTTGATGAACAGATCCGCCAACCTCTCAGATGAATATGTCTCGCGGATAGGTAGAAAGTGAGCACTCTTTGTCAAACGGTCAACTATCACCCATATAGCATCATACCCTCTTGCCGTACGCGGTAACTTCGTAATGAAGTCCATGGTGATGTGCTCCCATTTCCACTCGGGTATATCCAAAGGTTGGATCTTCCCGTATGGCTTCTGATGCTGATGAACTCAACTTATTAAACACATGTTGAACATGCACATATTAGAACAATATTCAACATGAACAGGTTGATTTTTCCCAAGGATCTTTTCAAATCTCTCAATCAACAAACATGAACAATGGTGGGGAAACCCATGATTGATGCTATGAAATCAGTGTGTGTTTGTGTGTGTGTCATTGCTAGTGATTGAATGATAATATTTGTTTGATTGATTGATTGTTCAAAAGCTTACAAAGGATTAGGGTAGAATGCTATTTATAGCCTATACACATAGCTATATACAATTACTGAACTACCCTTATGTAAACAAAAATTACATAAATAATCCTAAGTCTATAAGCTGTCTGCTGTGTATGATTAGCTGTCCACTGTGGATGTTATGTTGTCCGCTGTGCCTTGGATGTTGTCCGCTGTGAACACTTGCGTGTTTGCTTGTATGTTGTCCGCTGTGGAATGTTCATCTGCTGTGGATGAACATCCGCTGTGTGTGTTTGCTTGTATGTTGTCCGCTATGGAATGTTCATCCGCTGTGGATGAACATCCGCTGTGAACACTTGTGCGAGTTTGCTTTGTATGTTGACCGCTGGGGAAATGTTCATCCGCTGTAGATGAACATCCGTTGTGGACAGTTCATCAGTTGTGGACTTAAGCATCCGCTATGTGTGTTGTTCATCTACTGTGGGCACTTGGACTTGTTCTTCATCTGCTGTATCTTCTTATACATCCGCTGTGGGCAATTCTTCATCCGTATTGGAGCTTTTGTTCATCCGCATTGCAGTACTTCATCCACTGCGGGTACTTGTCAAAATTACTTTTATGTACAAATCTAAAAAAGAAATTTAAACAATGATTAGTGAATGTTATGATTATTGATGATGCTAATGTGTTAGTTAATGATTGTTTGAATATTAGAACACATTATTATGGCAAGCATCATCCTTTAAAGCATTAATCCATTAATTCACTGAGTCCAACAATACTCCTCCTAAGGATGATGTTGCCATCCTTTTAATGTTTGCTTGTTAATTTTTGTTTGTTAGTAAAATGTGTGTCTATTTGTTTTTGTTAATGATATGATTGTAATGATAGTGTGTTATAATAAAACTGTTTGATTGTATGTTTGTGTTATGCATGATTGATTGCTAACATGTATGATTGCATGATTACTTGTATGATTGCTTGTTACAGTTACTGTATGATTAACTGTTATTGTCTGTTTTGTATGCTTGAATGTTTGTTTGTAAATTTTACAGATTACACTAGTGTAATCTATGAATGTTTGATTTGTATGATGCTGAAATGATTTGTTTTAATTGTTTGATATGTTAGACATGATTGTTTGTTTGTTTTGTCTATTTGTTTGTTAGAAACCTCTATGAATGTGATGGACAAGCTTCTTCTGCCTATTTCTAGACATCTTCTGTAGCCTTCAAAGTGTCTTCTATATCTTGTTCTATGGCTTGATCTGTTTCAGCTTCTTTTACTTGGTCAGTCAAGGCTGTGATCTTCAAGGCATTTCTACAGTTGACTATATGTTCAACAAAGTAGTTTACTGCACTTCTCTAGTCATCATATTTTCTTTCAATGGTAAGATGCACCAGCTGTTCCAATGTTGACTGAACCTGGCTTTGAACATCTATGTTGCTCACCAGAGTGGTGATAACCTGTTTACCCTTTAATACCTCCAAATTGTTGTTTTCTAAGATTCTCATGCCAGTGATTCCTTCTATGTGTGTTAGGAGTTGCTGCTTGGTTTCTAATGTTTGTTTGAGAGCTGCTTTCACATAGACTGTCCCCAAAATTCTCAGCATGTGTATGAAGTAGTAGCAGTCTCTTTTGCACAAAATATCTTCTATGGCTGGGAATGTTTTTGTTTTCAGAAATGACATATAAGAGGGGTGTAGCAATTTAATCTCTACTGGATCAAATAATCTTTTGTCTTCAGCCTCTTTTCCTTCCAACTTTCTTTCCAATACCACTTCAAAATGATTTTCATCATAATACCATCTAGTGATTGGATGGTTGTACTGATTGCCTTCAATCTTTTTCATAATTAACTTTAAATTTGAAGGTCTTAGTGGATATCCCACTCTCTCAAGCAGTTCACTATCAATTTTCTCTATCTGTTTAGCTTGAGGTTGTTTGCCTTTGCCTGCTACTTTTTGCTCTCTTCTGAGTTTTTCAATGTTCAATTTTCCTTCTTTGTTGGCTTTTGCTCTGAGCTCATTTTGATGTTTATGCATGTATGATCTCAATATATGATAGAAGTCTGCTCCCCTTGGGTTGTTGGTGTGATTGACCATTTTGAGTTGCAGATGGTCTAATCTATCTTCATAACTTAGGGATCCTAGCTGGGAGATGTCTAATAAGTACGGGACAAGTCCAGAAACTCTCTTGACAAGTACAGTATCCCAGACTTCATCATATTTCCATTCCACAATCTTAATTTCATTAGCCCCAGCAGTTAGAGATATTCTGTCATACAACTTGGCAAAATTTGTTTTCTCACTAATCATTTTTCTAACTTCATTGCCTTCAGGCCATAGCCTGTGTGGCATAAAATCTCTTGGTTCTTCAATGGGGTGTAGTTCTGGTGGTGCTTGGTGGTAAGTAGATAGAGAAGAAGCAGGATGTAGTCTAAAAATCTATGGCTTTAGAGCATTTGAGAGCATGTTTTTATAGATCTTTCTAGCCATGTCTTTTATCTATGACAGAGACCTTCCTGCATATGACCTGTATGGGATTCTTGTATGACTCAACCAGCTCTTAACCTGGGAGTAGGTCATCTTCTCTATCTGAGGATCTTTAGGCAAATTCTTCTATAGTTCTTGCTGATCCTTTATCTCTTTGTATCTTCTGTATGTTTGCTCATCTTCATTTTTCATTACCTCTTGAAAATCCTTGAGCAAGTCTTTAACCTCTGAGAGGTTAAGTTGCATGAATGCATCATAAGGGAACCCTCTTAAAACCAACTCAATTCCCATCAAAGTTTCTGGATCATCTGGGAAGAGTTCTTGAATGTTTTGAATGGTATCCTCAGCTTCTTTTTCTTTTGTTTCATCATCAGAATCAGTTAATATGATGATTGACTGCTTGTCAGTACTTTGGTCAATCTCTCCTTCTTCAAGAGGACTTGATTGTTGAGTTGCTTCGTCAATTGGTTCTGATTTAACTTTTAAAAGCTTTATAGGAGGGGATTCAGGTTCATCAACATCTTCAATGGATTTCTTCCCCTTTGATGAGGATCCCAAATACATCCTCTTTCTTTTCCTTTCATATGTTTTGATCTGGGGTTCAGAAGATAAGGATTGAAAATCTGATTGTTCAACTTGCACGGTAGCAGTGTCAGCAAACTTCCTAATTAATTCCTTTTGTTTGTCTGTGAGTGGGTTATAAGGAACAATGCTTGTTTCTTGAGCTTGTGGATTAGGGGTGTGAAAGTGTTGCCTCAAGATTAGGGAATAGTGAATGTTTTCAAATGGGCTGACTTCACTGAACAACTGATCCATTGAGTAAGACTCTTCAGGGATAATCAGTGCCAGTTCTGTTTGAGTTTCTTGTTGGCTTGCATCTTCTTCTTCATCCACTTTTTGATCATCACTCAGGTCTTGTTCTTGAGCTTCTGAATGTTCTTCCTCATTCAGTTGAGTGTCTTTAAGCTCAAGCTCTTTATTCAACCTTTGAATTTTCTCATTTAAAGCTTCAATTATTCGTTTAAGCTCATCAATCTCATCACTTCTTGCTTCTGTTTGTTTGGATAATTAGGCAATATCAAATTTTGCACTACTGAGCTCTTTATCTTTGGATTTCAGCTCATCTTTTGTTTGATCAAGCTGTTGTTCTAGAAACTGCACAATCAACCTTTTGGCTATTTGATCAGACTCAAGCTTCTCAATTTCTTTATCTTTTCCTTTAAGCTTGTCTTTTAGCTTCTTGGCCCTTGTGTTTGATCTTTCAATGAGTTTATTATACTTAGTGAATAAGAAGACCTTTGAGTATTCAATATCTTCCTCTGTGGGAATCTCACTGCTTGATTCTTCAACATTTTCAGCAGTAGTTGGTTGTTCCTGTTCAGGTTCATGGTATGTAGAAGTGCTTACTTCTTCTTGTTCGTCAGATTGTTCTTCCAAGGCTGTATCAATATCTCTTAACAGAGATGATAATGTTTGCTGATTAGAAAGGTTTGGGATTTGAGGTGAATGAAGGAATTGGTGTTCCAACTAAATGTTTTCTTGTTGTTGGATTTCTTCTTCAATGATTGGATCAGGATGAATGATTGGTTGCTCTTGAATGATTGGGGCTGGTTGTATGATTGGAGCTTGGTGTATTTCATGTTGAAAGAGCATGTGTGGTTCATCTTGGCCAGGTATTCTTAAGAATACATTAGGAACTGGGAGATCATAATCTATCATGTGAGGTGGAATAGGGACCTCATCTCCATGATACAGGCTTGACTTGATCCTGTTGAAGACATGTTCATTAAAATGAACAGGATGGAATATAGCTCCCTCTCTTGGTATGTCTGGAAGTAGATCATTGATGATCATCTGGAGGAATCTTGGAAACATTTGGAACTTGTTCCTCACCTCAGTTAGGTTATAAATCATACCATTAAGCACTTGAGCTACAAAGTTAAATGGCCTTCTTGTAATGATACTTGCAATTGCATAGGAGGCTCTTAATGAAGTTGCATCCCATCCAGTTTCCCTGTTGGTCATGGTCTTTTGATAGGTGTGCATTAAAAATCTAAATTGAGCACACATGTATGATTTCTTTGTCTGCTTCCTTTCAATGGTGCCAGTATATCCAATCTGTCTAAACACATGAAGAACATAGTTCTCATCATACTCCACTGGACCTAAGGCATCTTCTTCACCCAACTGAAGTACCCTTCTAATAACTTCTTCAGTGATAGTGATCTCTTGATTATGCACAGTAGATATTACTACTTGTTGACCATTGTCTTGCTCTAAGTGTGCATTGGCCCAAAATTGGACTATATGATCCTAAAAAGTATTTGGCCTAACAGTCTTAACATGTACCAGTCTTGTTTGCCTGATAGCTTGGATCATCTCTCTGTAGTTCTCTGACTTAGGAGAGTCAGTATTCAGGTATGCACATATGTTGTGATCTCTGACAAACACTAGGTTTTCCATATATGCAAAACAAAGAAGTATGTGTTAGATGCTTATTTAAAAAATATTGTATGATACTTGAATTGATGACATGTTGATCAAAGGTTCATTGACCTATTTTGATTGTTTTGAAGTAATTGCTGTTGTATAATTAACAATTGTGATTTGTTGAAAATGTATGTATGTATGTTATTTGCTCTAATGCAAGTTGACTTTTTTAAAGTCAACTATTGTTTGATTTGATTATGAAAAAGTTGTTTGAGGTAACTTGTTTGTTATTGTCTTTTGGAAATGTTTACCAAGTTATAACATGTTTTAATCATTTTTGAACATTTTCAAAGATCAGACGGAGGGTTTTGTTTGATTTTGACATGAACACCCTGAATGTTCATGAACACGATGAACAATTAATCAAATTTCATCAAATCAACAGTCGTAATACATTCAATTAAAGTCATAAAACACTCATTCAATGTTTGATTTTGTTTATAAACATCAAGAGATTCATGTGTGATTTTGGTTCAAGGTTCACTTCGTCGAAAAGTGTATGAATATGAATCACTCAATCTGATGTTTTAATGAATGATTGATAATAAGAATGTTGTTGTTTTACCTATTAGATTGTGAATCAGATGATAAATCACAATGATTTTAGGTTTTTAATTGAACAGGGTTTTAAGGGTTTTAACACACTATGTATAACGTTTAAAATTTTTTGGATTTTTCTCTCTCTCTCTCTCATGATGAAAAGAAACATTTACAAGTGTTTTGTTTATATATACAGCGGACAAAAGACTTTTCCGCTGTGGGTACAGTTTCTGTACGTTGTATGAACAGTGACTTAAAAATTTGATTTTAAGTGGTGCGCTGTGAGATGTTCATGCGCTGTGTGAACAGTGTGTCCGCTGTATAATTTTTCATTGTACGCTGTGGACCCCTTGTATGTTGTATTGTGTTCACAACGGATGAACAATTTTTCATGCGCTGTACACACAACTGTTGACTAATCAGTCATACACTGTGTATGATCACTGTTTTCACAGCGGATGAACAATTGTTCATGCGTTGTTTGCCCTTACAAAAATTGTTTGTTCATAGCGGATGAACAATTGTTCATGCGCTGTGGATCCTTGAAACATTTGTTTGTTTGTTCACAGCGGATGAACATTTGTTCATGCGCTGTGGACCCTTGAATGATTTTTGATTTTCACTGCGGATGAACACTTGTTCATGCGCTGTGGACACTTTGAAATTTGTTTGATTGTACACAGCGGATGAACATTTGTTCATGCGCTGTGGACACTTTGAAAATTTTTTTGATTATACACAGTGGATGAACATTTGTTCATGCGCTGTGGACACTTGAAAATGATGTTTGATTGTACACAGTGGATAAACATTTGTTCATGCGCTATGGACACTTTGATGTGATGTGTGAATGCTTACAGCGTATGATTACCTATGTGCATACGATGTATACACTTGCATTGTTTCTACAATGGATGACTTATGTTAGTCATGCGCTATGGAATGGTACTGTATTGACAGCGGATGCCTTACCAACATCATACGCTATGAACACTTGTATGTTCACAAGTACATAACAGATGTTTGTTTGTTTTGTCCGCTATATACACTTGGTGTATTGTGCATGTTATGAAGGTTAGTGTAGCTACAACGGATGTATGTTTGTGTGTCCGCTGTGACAACAGTTTTTCAACAATTTCAGATTTTTGTTTGTTTTGAACTAATGTCTTCCGAAGCATATGTTTGATAAAATTTTCTTCCGAAAGAACATTTGTTTGTTGAAACTTGTTTAAATCAAAATGTTGGTTAAGATATTTGATTTAAAATGTATGTTAAAATGCTAAAATTTTAACATGATCAATCTATGGATGTTACTCACAAGCAATATTGTACATATGTATGTGTGTCAAACTGCTGTGTTTGGGTGTTGGCTTGACTTGGCTTTGTTTAAAGCTCAAAATTTAGAAAATTTCAAATTTTAAAATGTATGAATATGCACAATTCTGCTGCCTTTTATATTTCCATGTTCAATTTCTCCCCCTAAATTTTTGCATAGTTATAAAAATCTTTTATAAAAATGACAAAAGTTTATATGTGTGTGAGTGGAAATTATCAAAGTCCAACTGATTGCTTGCTTGATAAAAGTTAGAAAGATAATACCTTATCTAACTAATAAATGAATGATTTTCATGTTTGGACATGAATCATTTGCACATAACATGAGATCATACTAGTCTAAAATTCTCACTGAGTGGTTTGTATGGTTTTGAGAATAGACATAGACGAGTACAATGTTGATTGCAGATATTGTGATCCTCTTAAACTCATGCATGGTATTAATGATTGATTGAAACAGTGAGTGATTATCATGTTTTGAGTTGATTGATATGAGTTGCATGCACCCCACATCTGATTGTATGTTTGGTACAACCCTCCTTAAGATATGCTAGAAAGCACTTTCAATACTTAAAACCTAGCTACTTAGGAGTATAAATGCTCAATGTGATCCATGTTGTTTGATCCTCATTGGGACTCTTTTTCACTTCACTTTGGAAGGTGATCCTCTTTGGGATTCTTTTGATTCATTCACAAGGAATGTAGTCTAAAAGAATTTATTGATTGTTCATCCATAATGGATGTGTTCCTCATTGGGAATCTTTTTGGAACATGATTTACATCATTCAGGTCTGTGCTTAGCACAACAACGAATGCCTCGGTGTACTCTAGGTCTATGAAAATCATAACAGAGGAGACACTTGTATGATTGAGCAATTTATGAACTGTTTCACTTGGTGTATTGTAGTTACTTTATAAGCAACCTATATTGGATAGATTAATACTCACCATAAACCAAGATGTGTTGTTGACCATACAATCATGAGAATTTAGTTCTTCACTATTGTATGTGATTTTAGGTGTCCCATGCTGAGCCTATCCAAATATCAAACAAAGTACAGTCAGTCTTTATTAGTGGAAAATAACTCAAGTGAAGAATATGCTAGTGTACTATCATTTCTCATGAATGGTATGTGTGATTCAATATATTTAAAAATGATGTGTTTGTTTGATATCTTGATATTGAAAGATACATGTTTGATGTTAAACTTAGACTTTGACAAAATCAAGCTTGTTTGATTTTAATGTTTTGAAAAACATTACTTGTTTGATTTAAAGTTGACCATACCAAGTGACTGAACCAAAAATTCAAATCTTGTTGAATCAAATGGTTTAGTAAATAGGTCAGCCAATTGATTGTCTGTATGGACTTTGATCAACTTGATCAGACCCTTTTCTGAGCAATCTCTCAGAAAGTGATATCTGATCTCTATGTGTTTTGTTTTTGAATGTTGAATAGGATTGTCAGTGATAAACATGGCAGTAGAATTGTCAATGTGTATGGGTGTTTGAAGAAAATTAAAGACATAATCAAACATTTGGTTCTGAATCCAAAGCCCTTGAGAATAGCATGCAGAAGCAGCTATGTATTCTGCTTCAACTGTTGACACAGAGGCATTTGTTTGTTTCTTGCACTGCCAAGAGATCAATCTTGATCCAAGAAACTGACAACCTCCGGTAGTGGATTTTTTGTTTTGATTGCATCCACCATAATCACTATTTGTATGTGCATATAAAGAGAAATCTCCATCTTTGGGATACCACAAACCAAGAGCTAGTTTGACTTTCAAGTATCTGAAGATTCTTTTTAATGCATTGATGTGTGATTCTTCGGGATCTGCTTGATATCTTGCACACATGCAGACTGCATACATGATGTCTGGTCTGCTTGCTGTTAGGTACATTAAGGAACCTATCATGGATCTATAAATTTTTTGGTCCACTGATTTTCCTTCTGGATCGGTTCCAAACTTTAATCCAGTTGCAAATGGTGTTTTGCTGGATGTGCAATCAGACATGTTGTATTTCTTCAATATCTGATTCACATATTTGCTTTGATTGATGAAAATTCCTTCAGTAGCTTGTTGAACTTGAATACCAAGGAAGAATGTAACTTCTCGCATTGAGCTCATCTGGAATTTTGATTGCATAAGAGTTTCAAACTCTTTGCAAAGATGTGTGTTTGTGGATCCAAAGATTATGTCATCCACGTAGACTTGCACTACTAACAAGTCTTGTTTTTTCCTTCTTAAGAACAATGTTTGGTCGATTTTCCAACGGGTGTATCCATTCTGTAGTAGAAACTTTGATAATGTTTCATACCACTTCCTGGGTGTTCGATGAAGAGCATACAGAGCTTTATCTAACTTGTAGACTCTGTGAGGGAATTCTGGATCTTCAAACCCTGGTGGTTGAGCAACATATGCCTCTTCATCTATCTTACCATAGAGGAATGCAACTTTGACATCCATTTGGTAGATAGTAAAACTCTTGGATGAGGCATAAGCAAGGAATACTCGGATGGCTTCCAGTCTTGCTATAGGAGCAAAGACATCATCATACTCAATGTCTTCCTCTTAAGTATAACCCTGAGCTATTAGCCTTGCTTTGTTTCTTATGACAATCCCTCTGCCATCTGCCTTGTTTCGAAAGAGCCACCTTGTGCCAATTGCATATTGACCTTCATGTAGATCAACCAGCTTCCATACTTCTTGCTTCTTAAATTGTTGTAGTTCCTCTTGCATGGCTTCTATCCAATTCTTGTCTTTGAGTGCTTCAGTGATGTTTTTGGGTACAGTTAGGGATAAGAAGCAGGAGTACAGACACATGTTTGCTATATCAGATTGACTTCGAGTTAATCTGGTATTGAGGTCACCTATGATATTTTCTATGGGATGGTCTTTGTGAACTCTTGTTGTTGTAATCTGATCAACAGGAATTTTTGGATCAAGATTGGTGATTGTTTAAGAAGGGGATGATGGTTGAGCAAGAGTATCAGGAACTGTTTGTTTATCTGGCTGAGGGATCTCATTGAATGTTTGAGGTGAATCATCAAAGAAACTTAAGATTTCATCTTCATGATGTGTGTCTGGTAATGAGTGGTAATCATCATCTTCTTTAACATTGGTTGGTTGATGTGGTTTTGTTTGGTTGTGTGGTTGTGGTTGGGTGGTCATAGGATATGAAGATGATGGCGTGTTTGATGATGTTCCTTTTGATGTGTTTGTTTGTTCTGGAGGAGTTAAAACTGTTGTACTTGAAGGAGTGTTGTTAGTTCTCCTTGGAGGATCAGCAGTCAATGGAACATCAATGGTTGTTGGTGGAACCACTAGATACTCATGGTTATCCTTGGTATCTGAAACATCAAAATAAGATGTGTCAAATGATTTAGTTAAAGCATTAATATCAAACAGCTAGCTTGATCCAATGACTTTCTTAGTGAAAGAATGTTCATTAAAACAACATCTGTTGTTTCTTCCACTATATTTAGCCTTGGATTGTATACTCTATAAGCTTTTGAGCTTCCAGAGTATCCAACAAAGAATCCATCATCTGCTTTTGGAGCAAATTTGGATAATTGTTCTCTGGTGTTTAATATTGATACAGAACATCCAAATGCCTTAAGAAATCCTATGAATGGTTTTCTTTTAGACATTAATTCATAAGGCGTTTTGGAATGTTCTTTGATGATTAATGTTCTGTTTTGTATGTAACAAGCTGTGTTGATTGCTTCAGCCCAAAAGGATACGGGCATTAGAGAGTCAGCTAGCATAGATCTGGCTACTTCTATCAATGTTCTGTTTCTCCGTTTAGCTACTCCATTTTGCTAAGAGTTCTTGCTAAGCTGAATTGATGACTAATTCCTTTTTCTGCACAAAAAGAAGAAATGTAGTCATTCTTAAATTCAGTACCATTATCACTTCTTAAAGATTTAACTTTAAGATCTAATTGATTCTCAATCTTAGTGATAAAAGGTTTTATTATGTCTGCTATTTCTGACTTGTGTAGCAAAAAGAAAACCCATGTGAATCTGGTATAGCCATCTACTATAACAAGACAGTATTGCTTCTTTCCTATGCTTAGGATGTTTAATGGGCCAAATAGGTCCATGTGAAGCAATTTGAGTGGTGTGTTATTAGAGTTTACCAATTTTGACTTATGGGACACTCTATGTTGTTTGCCTTTCAGACATGCTATGCAGTGGCCTGTACAGAAGAATTCTTTTTATGGTAAACCTATTACTAGATCACCTTTTACAAGTTGGTTCATTCTGTTAAGTTAGAGTGTCTTAATCGTCCCCATAATTGGGAAACATCTTCTGATGCTTTTGATAATAAACAAGTTTCAGGGGTTGATTCTAAAACAGTATTCATATCAATAATGTATTTATTATTATGACGGGGAGTTTTCAAAAGGATACAGTCTTCCCACCTGTCTTTTGTCCCCTAAAGGCTACATTACCTCCATGTTTGCTCTTAAAATCCCTAAGGAGGGAACAATTTCCAGTCATATGTCGGAAGCATCCACTGTCAACATACCAAATGTTGTCAGGCCTTCTTTGATGTCCCTACAAAAGAAAAGAAATTAGTTAGTTGGTACAACCCAAGCCAAGATGGTCTTGGGTTTTCCGTCTTTCCCTACAACACAAATTTCTTCTAGAATGGCATTGTCTGCTGGTTTAGGAATTCTAGGTACACTAGTTTTCCTTTGATTGTTTTTAGCTCTTTCAGGAGAAGTACTTTGAGCTCTTCTCCTTTAAGAGTTAATTGTGAAAATGGCATGTTTCAGTACTGTGATTGTTCATGTTACAGTACTTGCAATATTTACCATATTTGCATTTTTCAGTTGTGTGAGTGTATTGATCACACCACTCACAGTATGGTAGCTTTGCATTGCCTTGATTGTTTATAACTTTTGATTTTAAATTTGATTGTAAAGGTAAGTCAAAAGTTATAGTTGCTTGTTTTTGTTGAATGGGAGCTTTGCCTTTCCCTTTGTTTGTTAGAGAGGCAGTGGAAGATCCAACTTTTCTTCCACCAGAGCAGATATCAAACCCTTGAGTCTACTTTGTTTGTTTGGTTGGTGCATCAACCACACTTGAAACCTTTTGAGTTTCAGTAATTGGTTGAATTGGCTCATCATCCAATAAATCAACCTCATTATCATCTGTTGTTTGTTCATCAAATTCATTATTCTCTCCTTGATAAAAGTCAGTTGATTTGATTTGTGGTGATACTGAACTTTTAACAAATTTTATGAAAGGTGATTTTGATGTTAATGGTGATTTTGATGATGATGATGATTGTTTGGAATCATCAGTATTTTCATGAGTGTCAGGAGATTCATCCTGTTTGTTGGTCATTGAGTCAGGTAAAGGAATATAATTATCGTTGTAAGGTGGGCTGACCTTGTTATATCCTAAACCTGAAGGGTCTTTGAATACCCTTTGTTGAGCAAGAAGTTCTTCAAACTTCTTGTTGCTTACCTGAAACTTCTGAAGTTTCACTTTAGTTTCAGCATGCAATGTTTTTGATTCAGTCAATGATGTAGAGAGGTGCTCAACTTGAGCTGCTAGTGTTAATTTCTCAGACATTAGTTTATCTAAGTCATTTTGTAATGAAAGTATTTTGGTTGCATATTATTTATGTTCTAATTTTAAACTTTCATTTAAAATGTTTGTTTCTATAACTTTCTTTGAAAGTTTTTCTGCATGCTCTCTATATCTGTTGACCTCATCAATACATGCCTATGTGCAGAGGTGCTCCTTTACCTCTTTTGGAATGTCTGATATTTTATCTTCAATATCTGCACATAAGGGCGTGATCTGGAGATGGAATTTTAGCCTCATACAGGCTCTAGTCACATTCACCATCTTGTTTGATTATCATTGTAGAAGATTTTGAATGTTGATTTGGACTGTACTGTGTGATTTGTTATGGGGTTGGTGCAGCTGGAATGCTGATTGGAGGTAGAACATGTCTGTTTGAGTGATAGCTACTGGATGCTTGTGGTTGATTTGTGTTTCTGTCAACTCTTGGCTGCTGACATTCTCTTGAAAAATGTCCATTTAGTTGACAATTATAGCATCTCACTTTTGTTTTGTCAAAACCATTCTTGGTTTTCTTGTCCATACTCAACCCTCGATTTCTTTGCAAAAATCGTTTAGATCTGTAGGCAATCATAGCCATAGACCATTGAAGTTCCATTTCTTCTACCATATCTGGTGGAAGATCATCCAAATCTTGTTAAATGATCTGTGATGGTGTTAGACTTGCACCTAAAAATGCTTCAAAGCTTGTAGAAAAGGCTGCATAAGCTGCCTTTTGCTCTTCACTTTGCAAGATAATGGTGAGAGCATCCATTGGCTTTTCAAGTCTATGTGTGTTGTGGGTCTGAGTCTGTGGTTGTTTGTTTGAGTTGGAGATGTGTGGATGCCTTTTGCTTTGAGGTGTTTCTTCATGTAAAGCATGCACACCAGTCTTTTTAGACTTCTGTTTGTTGTTGGATGATTCGGATGCTGAGAAGAATGATGTATCACTAGAATCCAAGAATTCTTCATCTTTCTCTTCTCCAGTGCTTGTCAGAAATGCACTGTCTGTTTTTTGTGGTTCTTTGAATTTGTAAGCCTCTACATGTCTGATGTGATTGTTATTTCTGGATTTTTCATCCATTTCTAGAGCTTTAACCTTGGCTACTAGTGAGTTAAGGGATAAGGCTTCCAAATCCAATGTTGCTTTCATCAATGATACTAACTGAGTCCAGCTTTCAGGCAGTGTGCAACATCTTTTTGTTGATTTCAACAGCTTCATATTTCAGTCCATATACAATTATTTCATTTACTAACTGGACATATCTATGTAGCTGTTATGGGATAGATTCTCCCTGGATGTGATGGAAAGTTTCATATTGGGTCCTCAATTTTTCTTTCTTGATTTCCCATATTTCTTCACTTCCTTCACACATGGTGTGAAGCACCTTCCATAGTTCATGTGCTGTTTTGAAATTTTCTACCCGTGTTAAAATTTCAAATGGCAAAGTCATTGCTACTGGACTCAACAATTGCATTAAGAATTAATGCATGAAAAACTATGATGCTTGCCAAAGCATACATTCAAACAAAATGTGTTTTAACATACACAACAATCATTTATAACAGATTAACATTATTAACATTCACAACAATCACTAACACATGTTTAAATTTCTTTTTCGGATTCGTTGATAAAAGAAATTTTGACCAAGTGTTCGCAGCAGATGAAGAGTCTCCACAGCGGATGAAGATCATCAGCAGCGGATGAAGAAAAATCATCTAAGTGTGTGTAGCGGATGAAAGAATCCCACAACGGATGAAGAACATACAGCGGACAACATCCACAGCGGATGTTCATCCACAGCGGATGAACATCCACAGCGGATGAACAACCAAGCATCCACAGCGGATGAACAACCAAGTATGCACAGCGGATGAATAGTCTTCTCCACAGTGGATGAGAAAACCTCCACAGCGGATGACTTAATTCCATAGCGAATAGCTTAGACACTTAGGATTATTTATGTAATATTTCTTTACATTAGGGTAGTTCAGTAATTGTATATAGCTTTTGTGTATAGGCTATAAATAGCACACTACCCTAATCCTTGGTAAGCTTTTGAACAATCAATCAAACAATCTGTTATTATCATTTTCGAGCATTCAAAACACACACACTAACACACAATCACACACACACACACACTGAATTCTTTCACTTGAATCATGGGTTTCCGCACCATGTTTCTTGTTGGTTGAATATTGAGAGATATTGAAAAAGGTCCTTGGGGGAATCAACTTATTCATGTTGAATATTGTTCTAATATGTTCTTGTTCAACATGTTGTTGTAAAGTTGATTTCATCAGGTGGTATCAGAGCCTTGGCTCAATCATTCATTGATTTCGATCCTCTCATTCAACAACATTGATTTCAGTGGTTCATTAGCTTCAAAAAAAACACACATCAACAAGCTGTTTAGTCTTCATCTTCTTCTACTATTAACATACAACAAATGCAAACAAATATGATTTCTGAATCATTTTGTGCATCTTGAAGAAGTTTTGTTGATTTTTTAGCTTGAACATCTCAAAAAACACAAGTTTCTGTGAAACAATACATAGGTTTTGTTCATCAGTTGTTAAAACATCTTCAAACAAAAGGTTTTTAGCTTAAAACATCATTCATACACGATTTTCAAACGTGTTCATCACAAAACTCACTAAAACCTCATCGGTTTTTAAGGGTTTTGGATAAACAATATACGGTTATTGTTCTATCCAGTTTTTATCAAACAAACACTGAGTTGAATACTTTGAATCGGTTCATTGTATTTAAACATCACATTTGAGTTGTTTTTCACTCGAAACAGGCGATTAATCTTCATCAAACAACAAACCGATTGTTGTTTTTGTTGAAATTATCTCAGCCACCAACAAACCCTAGGATAAACCCTAGTTTTTGTTCATCCATTACCTTCACAATCTTCGGTGATTGTGATTGTTCATCATTCAAAACAAAGAAGAACCGAAATCTTCTTTTGATTTTTTCAAAAAGTTACTTTTTGATCTTAAAAGTTAACTTTAGAAAACAGAATATTTGTTTTTAGTGTTTTTGACTTTATTTGACTGACATCATTAAAAAGTTGACATTCCCTTGATAGGATATTCCTTTCTTATCACTGAGATTTGAAAGTGACTTATCATTGGATTTTAATTAATTAATTAATTTCCTTTATTTGGTAAATCTAATTAAAAAGGGTTTATCAACAACAAACAAATCCTAGAGACAATTAGGATTAACTAAAATTTTAGCACCGGACTAAAATTTAAACAAACCAATTTAACTTAAAATTTATTAAGTTTAAATCAAATAAACATGGCTGATGAAATGATGAGTTCTAACAGTGGACTAAAACCCCCAAAGTTGAAGAACAAATCAGACTTCAAGCAATGGAAAATCATGTTTAGAAATTGGATTACATATCAAGATCCAGATTAATGGACATCAATTACTGAAGGTCCTTACATCCCACTGACATTAGGACTAGATTATAACATACAAAAACCAGTTAGTTTGAAAAGTGTAGCTGGTGATGACCTTAAGCGGGTCAAAATAGACATGAAGGCATATATCATTTTAGCTATGACTTTGCCTTTTGAAATTTTGACACGGGTCAAAATTTTCAAAACAGCCCATGAGCTGTGGAAGGTTCTTCACACCATGTGTGAAGGAAGTGAGGAAATAAGAGAGATCAAAGAGGAAAAATTAAGAACTCAATATGAAACCTTCCACCACATCCATGGAGAATCAATTCCTCAACAGTTACACAGATATGTCCAATTGGTCAATGAAATGATAGTATATGGACTTAAATATGACACTGTTGAAATCAACAAGAAAATGTTACATAACTTGCCTGAGAGTTGGACTCAGTCAGTGTCTCTCATGAAAGCAACATTAGACTTGGAGGGACTATCCCTTGACTCACTTGTAGCCAAGGTTGAAGCACTGGAAATGGATGAAGAATCCAGGAACAACAACCAAATCAGACATGTTGAGGCCTACAAATTCAAAGAACCGCAACACACAGACAGTGCTTTCCTCACAAGCACTGGAGAAGATGAAGAAGAAGAATTTCTGGATTCTCATGATACACATTCTTCTCAGCACCAGAATCATCCAACAACAAACACAAGTCTAAGAAGACTGGAGTTCATGCTTCTCATGAAGCTGACCCCAAAGTAAACATCAACCTCATAACTCCACCTCAACCAAACAGTCAAAACCTCAAACATCAAACATACACAGGATTGAAAAACCTATGGATGCTCTTACTATTATTCTACAAAGTGAAGTGCAAAAGGCAGCTTATGCAGCCTTTCAACAAGCTTTGAAACATTCTTGGGAGCAAGTCTGACTCCATCTCAGACCATCCAACAGGATTTGGATGAACTTCCACCAGATATGGTAGAAAAGATGGATCTTCAATGGTTAATGGCCATGATAGCATACAGGTCCAAAAGGTTTCTCCAAAGAAATAGAGGTTTAACCATGGACAAGAAAACAAGAATTGTTTTTGATAAAACCAAAGTTAGGTGCTATAACTGTCAACTTTGTGCGCACTTCTCAAGAGAATGTCAATAGCCCAGAGTTGATAGAAACACTCAGCAGGCACAACACTCAAGTGGAATTAATTCAAATAGACAAGTGCCTCCACCAATCAGTATTCCAAATGCACCAACTCAACCTGAGATCACATAATTCAGTCCAACTCAACGTCCAACATCTTCTGCAATGATAATAAAAAAGGATGGAGAATGTGACTGGAGCCTTTATGAGGCTGAAATTCCATCACCTTCTGATCTTGCCCTTATGGCTGATATTGAAGACAAATTAACAGACATCCCGAAAGAGGGACATCTTAGAAGGACTGACAACATCTGGTATGTTGATAGTGGATGCTCCCGTCATATGACAGGCAACTGTTCCCTCCTTTGAGATTTTAAGAACAAACATGGAGGCAATGTAGCCTTTGGACGAGATAAAACAGGTGGGAAGATAAATGGCAAAGGAATAGTAACAAACGGGTTGATTAGCTTTGAGAACATCAACTACTGCTCCAATCTTCATGTCAATCTTCTGAGTGTATCCCAAATCTGTGACAAGGGATATCTCACCCTATTTGACTCCAACAGCTGCTACATCCTTAAGATGGGTTTTCAGATTCTAGAAGATCATATCCTTTTGAAAACTCCTTGTTTAAAAAACACATACATTGTTGATATGAACAATGTTTCAGCATCAACCCCTGAAACTTGTTTATTATCAAAAGCCACAGAAGATGTATCACAATTGTGGTATAGACGATTAGGTCATTCCAATTTTAACCGAATGAACAAACTTGTTAAAAATGATCTAGTCATAGGTCTGCTACAAAAGGAATTTTTCTGTTCAGACCACTGCACAGCATGTCTGAAAGGCAAACATCATAGAGTTTCACATAAATCAAAATTGATAAACTCTAACAACACACCACTCAAATTGCTTCATATGGACCTTTTTGGCCCAACAAACATCCTAAGCATAGGAAAGAAGCAATACTATCTTGTCATAGTAGATGATTACTCCAGATTCACATGGGTTTTTTTTCTACTACACAAGACAGAAACAACACACATCATTACATCCTTTATCACAAAGATTGAGAATCAACTTGATCTTAAAATCAAATCTTTAAGAAGTGATAATAGCATTGAATTTAAGAATGACTACATTTCTTCTTTTGTGCAAAAAAAGGAATAAGTCATTAATTCAGCGTAGCAAGAACTCCTCAGCAGAATGGAGTAGCTGAACGAAGGAACAGAACATTAATAGAAACAGCTAGAACCATGCTAGCTGACTCTCTATTGCCCATATCCTTTTGGGATGAAGCCATAAACACAGCATGCTACATACAAAACAGAACATTAATCATCAAAGAACATTCCAAAACGCCTTATGAATTAGTGTTTAAAAGAAAACCATATATAGGATTTCTTAAGGCCTTTAGATGTTCTGTTTCAATATTAAACACCAAAGAACAATTATCCAAATTTGCTCCAAAAGCAGATGATGGATTCTTTGTTGGATATTCTGGAAGCTCAAAAGCTTATAGAGTATTCAATCCAAGGCTAAATATAGTGGAAGAAACAACAGATGTTGTTTTCAATGAACATTCTTTCATTCACTAAGAAAGTCATTGGATCTAACTGGTTGTTTGATATTGATGCATTAACCAAATCATTTGACACAGCATATTTTGATGTTTCAGGTTCAAAGGAGAACAATGAGTATCCAATGGTTCCACCATCAACCATTGATGTTCCAGTGACTGCTGATCCTCCAAGGAGAACCACTAACACACCATCAAGCACAACTGTATCAACACCTCCTGATCAACCAAACATCTCAAGAGAAACATCATCAGACACTCCAGTATCTTCATCTCCTGTACCCACTCAATCACAAGATACCAACAAAACAAAACAACCTGAACATGATGATGACTACCATTCTCTACCAGACACACATCATGAAGATGAAATCCCAGATTTCTTTCATGATTCCCCTCAAACATTCACTGAACCTCCTCAATCAGACAATCACACATCACCTAATACTCTTGCTCAACCCTTATCACATGATCAGACAATCACTAATCTTGATTTAACAATCCATGTTGATCAGATCACCACAACAAGAATTCACAAAGATCATCCCATTGAAAACATCATAGGTGATCTTAACACCAGATTGACTCGTAGTCAATCTGATACAGCAAACATTTGTTTGTATTCTTATTTCTTATCCTTAACTGTACCCAAAAACATCACTAAAGCCTTAAAGGACAACAGTTGGATAGAAGCCATGCAAGAGGAACTACAGCAATTCAAGAAGCAAGAAGTTTGGAAGCTGGTAAATCTGCCTGAAGGTCAATATAAAATTGGCACAATCAATCAAGAGATGGAGTTTTCATCAATCAAAGCAAATATGTGCATCAGATCCTCCAGAAGTATAACATGACTGATTGCAATTCAAGCAAGATACCATTTGTAACTGGATTGAAGTTTGGACCAGATCCAGAAGGAACATCAGTTGACCAGAAACTTTACAAATCTATGATAGGTTCTCTGATGTACCTAACAGCAAGTAGACCAGATATCATGTATGCAGTATGCATGTGTGCAAGATATCAAGCAGATCCCAAGGAATCACATATAAATGCTGTAAAAAGAATCTTCCGATACTTGAAAGGCAAACCAGCTCTTGGTTTGTGGATCCTAAAGATTGAGACTTCTCATTATGTGCATACATAGACAGTGATTATAGGGGATGCAATAACAACAGGAAATCAACTAGTGGAGGCTGCCAGTTTCTTGGATCAAGATTGTTCTCTTGGCAATGCAAGAAACAGACAAATGTCTCTGTGTCCATAGCCGAAGCAGAATATATAGCTGCTTCTGCATGCTGTTCTCAAGTGTTATGGATTCAAAACCAAATGCTTGATTATGGCTTTAATTTTCTTAAAACACCCATACACATTGACAATTCTGCAGCCATGTTTATAACAGACAATCCTGTTTAACATTCAAAAACCAAACACATAGAGATCAGATATCACTTTCTGAGAGATTGCTTAGAAAAGGGTCGGATCAAGTTTATCAAGGTCCACACAGACAACCAATTGGCTGACCTTTTTACAAAACCATTTGATTCAACACGATTTGAATTTTTGGTTCAGTCTCTTGGTATGATCAACTATGAAACAACAAATTAATATTTTCAAAACATTCAAATCAGACATACTTGATTTTGTCAAAGTCCATGATTACCATCAGCTTTCCCTTTTTCAAAATCAAGATATCATGCAAATCATTCATTTTGATAATATTGAATCACACATACATTTCATGAGAAATGATAGTACACTGGCATAATTCATCACTTGAGTCTTTTTCCACTAATAAGACTGACAAATTCTTTATTTGATTTGTGGATAGGCTCAGCATGGGACACATAAAATCAGATACAACAATGAAGAACTAAATTCTCATGACTGTGTGGTTAACAACACATCTTGGTTTATGGTGAGTATTGATCTATCCAATATAGGTTGCTTTCAAAGCAACTTTAATACATCAAGTGAAACAGATTATAAATTGCTCAATCATTCAAGTGTCTCCTTTGTTATGATAATCATAGACCTGGAGTACACCTAGGCATTCTTTGTTATGCTAAGCACAGACCTGAATGACCTAAATCATGATCCAAAAATATCCCCAAAGAGGAACACATCCATCTTGGATGAATCATCAATAAAGTCTTTATGACTACATTCCTTGTGAATGAATCAAAAGAATCCCAAAGAGGATCAACTTCCAAAGTGAAGTGAAAAAGAATCCCAAAGAGGATCAACCAACATGGATCAAATTGAGCATTCATACTCCTAAGTAACTAGGTTTTAAGTATTGAAATTACTTTCTAGCATATCTTGAGGAGGGTTGTATTAATCATACAATCAGATGTGGGGTACATAAATCTCATGTCAATCAATTCAAAACATGATAATCACTCACTGTTTTAAATCAATCATTAATACCATGCTTGAGTTTAAGGGGATCAATATATCTGCAATCAACATTGTACTTGTCTATGTCTATTTTCCAAATCATACAAACAACTCAGTGAGAACTATAGACTAGTATGATCTCATGTTATGTGCAAAAGATTAATGTGTAAAACATGATAAACATCCATTTTAGTAAGATTCACTCTTCTCTTGCTAAATGATTATCAAACAAGCAAAATGGACTTTGATAATTTCCATATTAAATCATATAAAATTTTAACATTTTAAAAGATTTTTATAAATATACAAAAATTTAGGGGAGAAATTGAACATGGAATTATCAAAGACAGCAGAATTGTGCATTATCATACATTTCAAATTTGATATTTTCAAATCTTGAAAAATAAACAAAGCCAAGTCAAGCCAACACTAACAAACAACAGGTTGACACACATAGATTTGTTTATTTTATTGCACAATATTGCTTATGAGTGATATCAAACATCCATATATTGAATATGTTAAAATTCAATATTTTAAAATACAATTTAATTCAAATTTTTTAAACACATATTTGATTTAAACAAAATTTAACATTCAGAATCTTCTTTTGAAAAAAAAACAAAAAAATTTGCAATTTTATGTGCTTCGGAAACAAGATATTTGCTTCGGAAGAAATGACTTCAAAACATACAAAATTTTAAAATTTTGAAAAGTGTTCACACAACGGAAGAACAAATATCTCATCCACTGTAGGAACAGTACCATTCATATCATAAAAATGTCCACAGCACATGAACATTGTTCATCTGCTGTGAACATCTCTCAAAAATTACCAAGTGTTCCACAATGCATGAACATTGTTCATCCGCTGTGAACAAAGCATTCAATCCATTCAAAGTGTCCATAGCGCATGAATAAGGTTCATCCTCTGTGTATATTCATTCAAATATTCAGGTGGTTCCACAGCACATGACAGTTGTTCATCCGCTGTGAACATATCAACATATGATCCAAGGATCTACAGCGCATGAACAAATGTTCATCCACTATGAACAATCAGTACAATGGAAAAAGGGTATACAATGTATGAACAAATTGTTCATCCGTTGTGAAAACAGTTGTCATAAGTAGCATATAAGTTATGGGCACAGTGCATGATCAAATTGTTAATCCGCTGTGTGCATAGTACTTCATACAGCGCACAGTGTAAAATGCACAGCGCATGACCACTGTTCATACAGCGGATGACCTAAATTTATTTTAAGTCATTTTGCCAAACAACAAAAACTATCATTCATAATAACACACACACATACACATTATTAAACAAAACATTTATCAAACAAATAGAAAACAGTGGCAACATCATACTTAGGGGGAGTATTGTTGGACTCAACAATTGCATTAAGATTTAATGCATGAAAAAGTATGATGCTTGCCAAAGCATACAATCAAACAAAATGTGTTTTAACATACAAAGCAATCATTTATAACACATTAACATTATTAACATTCATAACAATCACTAACATTTATTTAAATTTCTTTTTCAGATTTGTAGATAAAAGAAATTTTGACCAAGTGTTCGCAGCGAATGAAGAGTCTCCATAGAGGATGAAGATCATCAGCAGCGGATGAAGAAAATTCATCTAAGTGTGTGCAGCGGATGAAGGAATCCCACAGCGGATGAAGAACATGCAGCGGACAACATCCACAGCGGATGTTCATCTACAGCGGATGAACATTCCACAGCGGATGTTCATCCACAGCGGATGAACATCCACAGCGGATGAACATTCCACAACGGATGTTCATCCACAGCGGATGAACATCCACAGCGGATGAACAGCCAAGCATCCACAGTGGATGAACAACCAAGTATGCATAGCGATCAATAGTCTTCTCCACAGCGGATGAGAAAACCTCCACAACAGATGACTTAATTTCACAGCGGATAGCTTAGACACTTAGGATTATTTATGTAATATTTGTTTACATATCGGTAGTTCAGTAATTGTATATAGCTTTTGTGTATAGGCTATAAATATCACACTACCCTAATCCTTGGTAAGCTTTTGAACAATCAATCAAACAATCTGTTATTATCATTTCGAGCATTCAAAACACACACACTAAACACAATCGCACACACACACACACTGAATTCTTTCACTTGAATCATGGATTTCCGCACCATGTTTCTTGTTGGTTGAATATTGAGAGATATTGAAAAAGGTCATTGGGGGAATCAACTTGTCATGTTGAATATTGTTCTAATATGTTCATGTTCAACATGTTGTTGTAAAGTTGATTTCATCAATTTCTAATATGCTATATGCCTTCATGTCTGTTTGACCCTTTTAGGTCATCACTAGCTACGCTTTTCAAGCTAACTGGCTTTTTTATGTTTTGACCCTCGATATAGAACTCCATAAATCAGGGTCTTGAAAAATTATCCAGTTCCTGAACATGATCTTCCATTGTTTGAAGTCTTACTTGTTCTTTAGTTTGGGTGGTTTTAGACCACTGTGTGTTCCAAAAATTTCATCACCCATGATTGTTTAATTTAATTTAACATTTTAAGTCAAATTTGTTTGATGATTTTAAGTTGATGAAAAACTTGTTTAATCCTAAGGTCTCTAGGATTTGTTTGTTAATTGAGTCACTTTTTAAATTGACTTACCGAATAAAGGGATTAATAAATTGAAATTAATTAATGTCTTAGGTGATGTCACTATTATATTCTTGGTGAAAAGGGAAAATTCTATCAAGGGAATGTCAACTTTTAATGATGTCAGGTCAAGAAAGTCAAAAACTCTAAAAACAAATATTTTGTTTTCTAAAGTTAACTTTTAAGATCAAAAAGTAACTTTTTGAAAAATTCAAAAGAAGATTTCGGTTCTTCTTTGTTTTGTATGATGAACAATCACAATCACCGAAGATTGTGAAGGTAATGGATGAACAAAAACTAGGGTTTATCCTAGGTTTGTTGGCGGCTGAGATAATTTCAACGAAAACAACAATCGGTTTGTTGTTTGATGAAGATTAATCGCCTGTTTTGAGTGAAAACAACTCAAATGTGATGTTTAAATACAATGAACATATTCAAAGTATACAACCCAGTGTTTGTTTGATAAAAACTGGATAGAACAATAATTGTATATTGTTTATTCGAAGCCCTTAAAAACCAATGAGGTTTTAGTGAGTTTGTGCTGAACACATTTAAAATCGTGTATGAATGATGTTTAGAGCTGTAAACACATAAAATCTTCTTTCAAATGAACAAAAACAGATTATTCAATCATGTTTTGAACATTTGATGAATGTTTAAAGAAGAATAAGGTTTTTGTGAAGATTTTCAGCTCTAATATGTATGGTTTGAAGCTAATGAACCACTGATATCATCTTGTTGATTGAGAGGATTGAAAATCAATGTATGATTTGAGCCAAAGCTTTGATACCACCTGATGAAATCAACTTATTAAACAACATGTTGAACATGAACATATTAGAACAATATTCAACTTGAACAGGTTAATTTATCCCAAGGATCTTTTCAAATCTCTCAATCAACAAACATGAACCATGGTGCGGAAACCCATGATTGATGCTATGATATCAGTGTGTGTTGTGTGAGTGTGATTGCTAGTGATTGAACGATAATATCTAATTGATAGATTGATTGTTCAAAAGCTTACAAAGGATTAGGGTAGAATACTATTTATAGCCTATACACATAGCTATATACAATTACAATACTGAACTACCCTTATGTAAACAAAAATTACATAAATAATCCTAAGTCTATAAGCTGTCCGCTATGGATGATTAGCTGTCCGCTGTCGATGTTAAGCTGTCCGCTGTGGAAGTCAGATAGCATGTCTGTTGTGCTTGGATGCTGTCCGCTGTGAACACTTGTGTGTTTGCTTGTATGTTGTCCGTTGTGGAATGTTCATCCACTGTGGATGAACATCCGCTATGTGTGTTTGCTTGTATGTTGTCTGCTGTGGAATGTTCATTCGCTGTGGATGAACATCCGCTATGAACATTTGTATGAGTTTGCTTTATATGTTGTCTGCTGTGGAAATGTTCATCCGCTGTGGATGAACATCCGCTGTGGATGAACATCCGCTGTGGATGAACATCCGTTGTGGATGAACATCCACTGTGTACAGTTCATCAGCTGTGGACTTAAGCATCCGCTGTGTGTGTTGTTCATTGCTATGGGCACTTGGACCTGTTCTTCATCCGCTGCATCTTCTTATACATCCTTTATGGGCAGTTCTTCATTCGCATTAGAGCTTTGTTCATCTGCATTGCAGTACTTCATCCGCTGCGGGTACTTGTCAAAATTTCTATTATGTACAATTCTAGAAAAGAATTTTAAACAATGATTAATGAATGTTATGATTGTTAATGATGCTAATGTGTTAGTTAATGATTCTTTGAATGTTAGAACACATTATGTTTGATTATGTTTGATTATGGCAAGCATCATCCTTTAAAGCATTAATCCATTAATGCACTTGTTGAGTCCAACAGATGCTCACTTCACTTGCATGCAAGTAAGGCACTTGCTCACATACTCCGCTACATCACGCTTCATACCCGGCCACCTGTAATCTTTCTTCATATCATGATACATCTTTGTAGCACTAGGATGAATGGAGTATCGAGTCTTATGAGCTTCATCCATGATTTTCCCCCGTAGGTCTCCATAACGAGGAATCCACATCCGCGCGAAGCGGGTCTAACTCCGAGAGTGTTTTCACCCAACTCTATGACTAAACCTCTCTTCCTTCCGGAGTTAAGGCGCTCTTCTTTCAACGCCTCGTCTTGGAACCCCTTGACCTGTGTCATCACATCGGAGGTCATCACCAATGGTAAACTTTCACCCGGATTGGCTCGGGTCTCTCCTTTCGGCTAAGGGCATCCGCCACTACATTGGCCTTGCCCAGATGGTAGTGGATCTCACAATCATAATCCTTGATCAACTCTAACCACCACCTTTGCCTCATATTAAGGTCCTTCTGCTCAAAGAAATACTTCAAGCTTGTGGTTAGTGAAGATAGTGCACTTCATCCCGTACAAGTAGTGCCTCCAAATCTTCAATGCAAAGACCACAGCCGCTAGCTCCAAGTCATGTGTAGGGTAATTAGCCTCATCGATTTTCAACTGTCGGGACACATAGGCTATAACCCTTCCCGTTGCATCAGCACGCAACCCAATCCTGAATAGGAAGCATCTGATAGAGCACTAAGTATTCATTCCTTCGGGTAACGTCAAGACAGGAGCTTGAGTCAATCTTGTCTTCAGCTCTTCAAAAGCACTCTCCTGTTCTAAATCCCATAAAAACTTCACATTCTTGGGGGTCAACTTGGTCAATGGTGAGGCTATCTTAGAAAAGTCTTGAATGAATCTCTTGTAATAGCTCACCAAACCCAAGAAACTACGGATCTCGGATGGTGTGTTTGGAGTCTTCCATTGCATCACCGCCTCCACCTTTGCTGGGTCTACCATGATCCCTTCGGAATTTACCACATGACCTAAAAACTAAACCTCATGCAACCAGAAAGTGCACTTGGAGAACTTAGCATAAACTTCTCTCTTCTAAGTGTCTCCAATACCTCACAAATGTGACCGGCATGCTCTTCTTCGCTCTTCGAATAAATCAGAATATCATCGATAAACACAATCACTGATTTATCCAACATTGGCCGACACACCCGGTTCATCAAATCCATAAAGGCAGCTGGCGCGTTAGTTAGACCAAAAGACATAACGAGAAATTCGTAGTGTCCATAATGCGTGTAAAAAGCTGTTTTAGGGATATATTGCTCCTTCACCTTCAATTGATGGTAACAAGATTGGAGATCTATCTCTAGAACCAACTGGCACCTTGGAGCTTATCAAATAAGTCATCATTCTGGGTAGTGGATATCGGTTCTTCCCGTCAACTTGTTTAACTCACGGTAGTCGATGCACATCCTCATACTACCGTCCTTCTTCTTTACAAACAAGACCGGAGCACCCTAGGGAGAGATACTCGGTCGAATGAACCTTGTCCAACAAACTCTTGCAACTAAACCATCAGTTCCTTCATCTCAGACAGAGCCAATCGATACGGTGCCTTGGCAACAGGTTGAGCACCAGGTATCAAGTCGATCTGGAACTCGATCTCGCGGTTCGGTGGCACACCTGGTAAGTCTTATGGGAACACATCTGGAAAGTCACATACAACTGGTACGTCTGACAATTGTGGTATTGATGCATCCACATCCTTCACATAAGCCAGGTAGGCACTACATCCACGTTTCATGCACTTCTCTGCCACCACCATCGAAATCACCCTCGGAACCGTAGTAACTCGATCACCGTAGATCATCACCGAACTCCCATCAGGCGCAGTCAATCGGATCATCTTCATGCAAACACACAATATTTGCCTCATAGGCTGCTAACCAATCCATCCCTAGAACCACATTGAATCCGCCGTGGGGCATCACGAATAATTTAGCAGAGAACCTATGGCCTTCCAACTCTATGTCACAATTCTCTATTAGATCAGAAATCCTGGTAGACTTACCAATGGCAGTTTCTACATCGAAGGGGTCATCAGTCTTTCTACTCCTCACAGGCAACTTAACACAGAAGGCAGCATAAATGAAACTCTACTAGCACCAGAATCAAAATAATACAGAGGCATAAATTTGGTTTACTAGGAACGTACCTGACATGACATCAGGGTCTACTCTAGCCTCCTCCCAAGTCTTCGTAAATGCTCGGCTTTTGCTCCCTGAACATCTTCTCGGTCCCTTCTTTGCCCCAGAACTTTCAGCCCTCAGCGTCCTGCAATCTCTACTCATATTCCCAGTCTCACCATAATTGTAGCACCTCGTCACTCCACAATCCCTTGCCCTATGACGGGCTTCCCACACTTGAAGCAAAGATTTGATCCCCACTTGTATTCCTCCACATGCTCCTTCCCACATGTTACACATCTTTGACCCAGTACCTGCCGTCACCACCTCCTATCGTCCATTCTTGACTTTTTGCTTTTGGGGGTGAAACCACCACTGCCAAATATTTCCCCTTCTGATTTCTGTCACCATCACCTTTCTTATTCACCTCTACATCTGCCACCTCTCTTTTATCATACAACCTCCCTGCCAGATCAACCACCGACATAAAAGTACTCTGCTGGGTGGTGATCATGTGCCTGCGGGATGTCTGTTGGCAAACCCTGAATATACCTCTTGATCTTCCTTGACACCTGCATCACCTGATCCAGTACCAGCCTTGCCATCTCGTTGAACTTAGTAGTATACTGCTGGTGTGTCATGGTTCCCGCTTTCCAGCTGTAAGAACTCTCTCTTGACTTATCAATCTTCCTATGAGGACAAAATTCCTCAATCACCAACTTCTTCAGCTCACTCCACCTCATCCACCAAATCTCCCTGCTACCCCTGGCCTAGACAATGTGTCCCACCAGCATAAGGCGAGTCCACGAATGAGTGGGTAGCAAACTTCACCTTCTAATCCTCTCGGCACTCACTGATATTGAGCATCACCTCCATCTCCCTCACCATCGGTGAGCAGCAGTAGCATTACCATTTCCATCAAAAGTGGGGGCTTGCATCTCTGGAATGCCCCGTAATTACACCCCTTCGCAGTCTCCGGCAACGCTTCCTCCCTCATCATCACTGGAGACAAACCTCTTGCTCCCCTTCACCTAAACCTCTCTCAACGGTCCTTCGTCTCTTCCTCCTTCTCTCCTTCTTTTCGTCCTCCCTCACAGCAAGAATGAACTCGGTCACTATAGACGGCAGGATCGTCTGCATGACCTGATGAACTTCCTCCATAACTGCCTCCTTCACAGAGGCTCTCAAATTAGCACTCTCATCACTGCCTTCCTGGCGATAAAGATCGGCCTCTACAGGAGCCGTCTCAGCTGCCTTAGCCTTGTTCTAGTGACACGTGGCCTAGCACCATGACCACCCTGACACAACTCCTCGAGAAGCCTTCTAAGATCTACCACCCGCCATCCTCTAAATACTATAAGGTTCAAACACAACACGGTCATTCAAGGTAATAGCTCGGATTATGTCAAGCATAGTAAGTCCCTAATTATAGTGGCCAGTTATGATTAGCCACTTACTTTACTCTTTATCCCCCAAGCATGCCTATCCTGACTACATCAGTATCCAAATCTACTAAGAGCACATAAATCAGGTAGCACACGCACATAATACCGGTTAACATTAACAAAGTAAATTACCTGATGACACGTAGTTTCTTGGGCGGGCATCCTCATTCGGTCCCATTCTCAGTTTAAGTTTAGGTTTTGAAAATATTTACCCATTTCTCTTAAAATTTGTCTTGATACCAACTTGTTAGGCCCCGTCCTAGGAACCCATAGTTGGTCAATCACAACCTCATTTATATCAAAACATATTAAGATTTATAAGTAACTAAAATATTGCAGTGGAATAATTCATCAAAAAAAAAACCATTAACGCTTTAATAAACACATTTTCCAAGTAATACATCATGTTTACAAAATTACAAAATATCACCTAGTGTATTACAAAACAACATCATTATATTGCATGAGATGGATGCCAGTCTTGCCCGCCAAGTAGCTTCACCCTCATGCCATCCTCAGCAACAAACTACCTGCCAACTGAAAATGCATGAAAAGTCAGCGTTGCTGAGTGAGTTCTAGTTTTATATAATAAAATACTTACCTTTAGTAAAAACATTTCCTTTACTTTTTTCATGATCACACAACATACATACATCTTGATAATATCATTATTATCTTTCAACATTCTTTTCATTCATTTCGTACTTTCATCGTTATCTTTCACTTTCATCTAGACCAATGTCATATGCTATACCCCAAACATTGTGCACGAAGCTGGTACTTGGCCAAAGTCTATAGACCCCTAACATTGTGCACGAAGCTGACCCAGTATCGGGGCAAGCGACAAGGGTCCCGTTTCGTACATATTGGTCAATCATAAGGATTGACACTGTGCGCATCCTCATGGGTTAGCTAAACCGCACACAGTTGAGCTCACAACCCCTCAATGAGTTGTAAACCTCCTTTGAGTACTTGCAAGACTTTACATTCTTTTATTAGGTTCAACTTCGTTAATAATGTCTTTCACTTCATTATTAATACTTTACGTACAAGAGCATTAACACACCACGTAAAGTCAGTAATAATATGTAATAAGGAACATCAATAACAGGCCACAACATGCATAACATGAACAAACATAACCCACCAAAACAT